>SSNR01000097.1:734290-745025 GCA_006937965.1 Callopanchax toddi | reverse complement strand
ATAAGAGACAGCAATATTACCTGTTAGTTAACCTCTACAGTTAGAAAACTATATTACCTGTTAGCTAACCTCTACAGTTAGAACTCTATATTACCTGTTAGTTAACCTCTACAGTTAGAACTCTATATTACCTGTTAGCTAACCTCTACAGTTAGAACTCTATATTACCTGTTAGCTAACCTCTACAGTTAGAACTCTATATTACCTGTTAGCTAACCTCTACAGTTAGAACACTATATTACCTGTTAGCTAACTTCTACAGTTAGAACTCTATATTACCTGTTAGTTAACCTCTACAGTTAGAACACTATATTACCTGTTAGCTAACTTCTACAGTTAGAACTCTATATTACCTGTTAGCTAACCTCTACAGTTAGAACTCAATATTACCTGTTAGTTAACGTCTACAGTTAGAACTCAATATTACCTGTTAGTTAACCTCTACAGTTAGAACTCTATATTACCTGTTAGCTAACCTCTACAGTTATAACTCTATATTACTTGTTAGCTAACCTCTACAGTTAGAACTCTATATTACCTGTTAGCTAACCTCTACAGTTAGAACTCTATATTACCTGTTAGTTAACCTCTACAGTTTAACATGAAACTGTGTGGTTTATGTTGTTTGTGTCATTGTAGCTGATTAGCAGAACAATTCAGACATTGATTGGGTGACAAAAATAAACTCTCACTTTGACCTATAAAGGCAGAATGTTTTAATATTTTTCAACATTTTTCAAATATTTCTTATTCTATATTTAAAGGGTTAAGTTTGCTGGTTTTATTGAAATCCTTTTTCTTTAAACCAGAGAGAAAATGACCTGCATGTTTCCAGTAACTTTGACAGGTTTTGGTTCATGACGACTGGAACGTCTGCTGAGAGACAAACCATAAAAACCCTAAAACACACGCACACACGCACGCACGCACGCACGCACGCACGCACGCACGCACGCACGCACGCACGCACGCACGCACACACACACACACACACATAATGCCATTGCATCAGTCTTCACAGGTTACTGCAGACAGAATCAATAGCATTAACCTGTTTGCAGTAAAAATCAACTCTGAGGCTAATAAGGGTCAACTTCCTGTTCGTAGGCTGATTTTGAATAGACCCCCCCTCCCCCCCACCTGTTTGTCTGTCCGCTCTCCAACAGAAACATCAAGGAGGTGGATGCAAATGGATGGACTGACCCAAGGTCAGTCAATCAAACTCCAGCTCCAGGAGCCGGGCCCTTGAGGGCCCACGCCACGCCATTATATCAATCTGTCTGCCTTCAAAAGCAATTCCACTGCATCAATAGACGCTATTGTGTGGACCTGACGTAGCCACGAGGGCCGATCGATGCTCATACATTCCTCCTGTGGACGCCCTCTTTGTTTCTTGCAGGGGTTGATGGGAGTATTTACCAGCTGTGGGCTTTTCTCTCAGAGACGTCTCATTTCTGGGTGATGGGAAAAGCTAAGAATGCATCGACTTTGACTCTTCTGACCTGAGAGAACGGAGAACACAGAACGTCTGACGGCAGCAGATAGAGGACGGAGAACGGCTGTGATTTAAGGTCTGGATGAAGAACCGGAGACCTGAGTGAGGAGAGGACCTGGGTGTTTAGAGGTCGCCGTCTTCAAAGGTTTTATAGAAATGAAGTTCAGCTAGAATCAGTTTCCCTTCAGCGTTTAGACGACTGATGGTTCCACGGCAGTCCAGAAGAACCAGCGTTTATTTTTCTGGTTTAGAGAATGGAAGTCTATGGAAAGACAAAGATTCATCGCCCTCAGGTGAATCAACGTCAGCGCTCATCACAACAGGTCTTCTTCTGAAATAAAACCATAAATGTAATGGTGAAAATCAAACTGCTCCTGAGTTCCTGTGAAGGTGAAACCCTTCAGTCTAAAAGCCAGCTGTGGTTCTGTTTGGACCATGGATGAATGAGGAATCTGAAAAGCACAAAGTGTAAACTCATAAAAGCAGCTCCTAGTGAGTGGCAGGGTGTCTTTCTGACGGTGGCACAGTAAATCCACTGATACTCAGAACTCTTCCTTTCTTCTCCTCCAGGACCAGGTCTGTCCCAGGAAACTAAATCGCTCTGACTTACGATGCCGCCGAGCTGAAGAGGAGCCGTCTGCCCTCCTGACTCGTCGCTCCTTTGAAGACCAACACGCTCCAGCTGTCGTAGAAAACACCCTGACAGAATGGACGTGTGAATATTGCTTTTGTCTCCCTCTTCATCTCTCACACTCTGACCTGATGGAGATTTAGAGCCACTCAGGAAAAACACAGGAGGCGTTTGGTTTGGAGGTCTCAGGATTCAAGTCCAAACGTCAGAAAAAAGACTCAAAGTGAGCTCGATGGAAACTGTGTTAGTCAGAAATCAGCTGACTTAGTCAACGAATAGTTCATTATTAACTAACTGTTAATTATCATTATTAACTAACTGTTAATTCATTATTAACTAACCGTTAATTCATCATTAACTAACCGTTAATTAATCATTAACTAACTGTTAATTCATTATTAACTAACCGTTAATTCATCATTAACTAACTGTTAATTAATCATTAACTAACTGTTAATTCATCATTAACTAACTGTTAATTCATCATTATTAACTAACCACTTATTCATCATTAACTAACTGTTAATTATCATTATTAACTAACTGTTAATTATCATTATTAACTAACTGTTAATTCATTATTAACTAACCGTTAATTCATCATTAACTAACTGTTAATTAATCATTAACTAACCGTTAATTAATCATTAACTAACTGTTAATTAATCATTAACTAACTGTTAATTAATCATTATTAACTAACTGTTAATTCATCATTATTAACTAACCACTTATTCATCATTAACTAACTGTTAATTATCATTATTAACTAACTGTTAATTATCATTATTAACTAACTTTTAATTATCATTATTAACTAACTGTTAATTCATCATTATTAACTAACCGTTAATTCATCATTAATTAACTGTTAATTAATCATTAACTAACTGTTAATTAATCATTAACTAACTGTTAATTAATCATTATTAACTAACTGTTAATTCATCATTATTAACTAACTGTTAATTCATCATTATTAACTAACCGTTAATTCATCATTAACTAACTGTTAATTAATCATTAACTAACTGTTAATTAATCATTATTAACTAACTGTTAATTCATCATTATTAACTAACCACTTATTCATTATTAACTAACTGTTAATTATCATTATTGACTAACTGTTAATTATCATTATTAACGAACTGTTAATTATCATTATTAACTAACTGTTAATTATCATTATTAACTAACTGTTAATTCATCATTATTAACTAACCGTTAATTCATCATTAACTAACTGTTAATTAATCATTAACTAACTGTTAATTAATCATTAAGTAACTGTTAATTAATCATTATTAACTAACTGTTAATTCATCATTATTAACTAACCACTTATTCATTATTAACTAACCACTTATTCATCATTAACTAACTGTTAATTATCATTATTAACTAACTGTTAATTATCATTATTAACTAACTGTTAATTCATCATTATTAACTAACTGTTAATTATCATTATTAACTAACTGTTAATTCATCATTATTAACTAACCACTTATTCATTATTAACTAACTGTTAATTATCATTATTAACTAACTGTTAATTATCATTATTAACTAACTGTTAATTATCATTATTTAACTGTTAATTCATCATTAACTAACTGTTAATTCATTATTAACTAACTGTTAATTAATCATTATTAACTAACTGTTAATTATCATTATTAACTAACTGTTAATTATCATTATTAACTAACTGTTAATTATCATTATTTAACTGTTAATTCATCATTAACTAACTGTTAATTCATTATTAACTAACTGTTAATTAATCATTATTAACTAACTGTTAATTATCATTATTAACTAACTGTTAATTATCATTATTAACTAACTGTTAATTATCATTATTTAACTGTTAATTCATCATTAACTAACTGTTAATTCATTATTAACTAACTGTTAATTAATCATTATTAACTAACTGTTAATTATCATTATTAACTAACTGTTAATTATCATTATTAACTAACTGTTAATTATCATTATTTAACTGTTAATTCATCATTAACTAACTGTTAATTCATTATTAACTAACTGTTAATTAATCATTATTAACTAACTGTTAATTATCATTATTAACTAACTGTTAATTATCATTATTAACTAACTGTTAATTATCATTATTTAACTGTTAATTCATCATTAACTAACTGTTAATTCATTATTAACTAACTGTTAATTAATCATTATTAACTAACTGTTAATTATCATTATTAACTAACTGTTAATTATCATTATTAACTAACTGTTAATTATCATTATTTAACTGTTAATTCATCATTAACTAACTGTTAATTCATTATTAACTAACTGTTAATTATCATTATTAACTAACTGTTAATTATCATTATTAACTAACTGTTAATTATCATTATTTAACTGTTAATTCATCATTAACTAACTGTTAATTCATTATTAACTAACTGTTAATTAATCATTATTAACTAACTGTTAATTATCATTATTAACTAACTGTTAATTATCATTATTAACTAACTGTTAATTATCATTATTTAACTGTTAATTCATCATTAACTAACTGTTAATTCATTATTAACTAACTGTTAATTAATCATTATTAACCACTAAATCATCATTAACTAACTGTTAAATCATCAGAAGTGATCAAATAAGATCAGTGTTGGGTCTGTCCACCTGCTGTCCCCTAGCTCCTCTGTCCTGCTGTCCCCTAGCTCCTCTGTCCTGCTGTCCCCTAGCTCCTCTGTCCTGCTGTCCCCTAGCTCCTCCGTCCTGCTGTCCCCTAGCTCCTCCGTCCTGCTGTCCCCTAGCTCCTCCATCCTGCTGTCCCCTTGCTCCTCCGTCCTGCTGTCCCCTAGCTCCTCTGTCCTGCTGTCCCCTAGCTCCTCTGTCCTTCCTGTCTTTCGTCCTGCTGTACTGAGCTCATCCTTTGCGTTCAGATCTCTGTAAACCTGGATCAGATGTTAAAGAACCGACGTGTCTTCAGAGGAACCTGCAGCGTTCTGTTTACTCAGGCTGACATTTCCTCCATAATTACTCTCCAGTTAAACACAACAGAACACCCAAATGTTAGAAATAATAGCTTTCCTCCAAACGGCCTGCTCCTGACGTTTGGCTCCATTTGAATAAACGCTGTCACTTAGCAGCCTGTTGATGTGACCCTGAGTCTGTCTTTCTACGCCAACGGAGACGTGTCCCAGAGGACTGAAGGTTTAGGAACTAGACATGAAGAACCGTGTTGTCTAACGACGTGTCCTGATGCATGAATGCGTCTGGATCTGAAACAAACCGAGACGATAACTGGACGTTTTTCACAATAAAAGCCTAAAATGAAGAGCTAAATCAAATCCAAACTACTGGTTAATCTCAGAGGGGAAGTGGGAGGACTGGGAGGACTGGAGTGGTAACTCAGCTCAGACATGTTGTTAAAGGAGACCCAGCATGATGAAGATCACAGCATCTGAGCTGCTTTTTGTTTCAGCAGAAAACTGTTTGATTTTATTAAAGGAAATCAATGAACCAGTTAGAGACCGAAACAGGAAACAGACCCACTAAAACAGATGTTTGCTTACACAAATCTTTGGTTTTTGGGACATTTTTTCACCAAAATCACTGAATTTTAATGAAAAAACCCAATAAACTAAAAACAACCTTTAATTAAAAGCTGGTATCTTTTATATATTTTTTCTTTTTATTTAAAAAAGCTGTTATATCTGGTTACCTTAATATTAAATTAGATTGATCTAATATCATTCAATTTGAGCCCTCATGAAGTCACATGTAAAAGAAAATGAAACCTTTTGATGTCTGAGGTCTAAACCATAACGTTGTTATTAAAACATGTTTGACGTTGAGAGGTTTGACTCTGTCAGGTTCACACCAGGTCGGTAGGTAGAGACCTGATGAGGTTTGAACTGAGTCTAACAGAGTTTCTGAGCTCTGTGGGTCCAGGTCCTGGTTTGGTCTGGTGGACCAGATCTCCTGTCGCCCAGCAGCTGCTTCTGTACAAACACTGACTTCATGAGAAACGATGAACAGATGGACGTGGGCTTTATGTGGCGTCCTCCTCAGGATGGAGTTCCACAACACGAAGCAGGTGCGTGTCACTCTGAGGACCGACATTATTTATGGGTCTGAATGGAAACCAGAGGGTTCAGAACCCGTTTCTTCCTCTCTGAGCTCAAAGAGCTTCTGAGGTCTTCCAGACTTCCCTCCTCCATGATGTGATCTGATTTGTTTTATCGCCTAAAGACCAGAAAACAGTCAGTGGTTTGTCTTTAACCTCCTGAGACCTGAGTTTGACTGTTTACTTGATATTTGGGATCCTCGTGAACACAAACGGTAGTTCAAGAGTCTAAACTTTAAGAATCCTACGACAACAAAACAACTGTGTTTTTCATCAAAACGCCAGTCAGAGTCTAAAACCAGGTTTGTGTGAATAAAGAACGCCCCGCCCCCTGGTGTCCAGTCCGTGCTCCTCCTCCTGTCCCCCGTACTCCGACCACCCGGGTCTCGTTTCAGTGATCCCCTCCCTCCTTGTTTTAGCGTCCCTGTCTTGTCAGGTCCTCGTTGTTCCTCATCGTTCCTGTCCTGTGTCAAAGCCGTCGTTAATAAAGACTCTTTATTTATCTACCTGTTCACCTGGGTCCGACCTACAACCCTACTTCTTAACAATCACAGATTCCTGTGTGAGAGAAGAACATCCTGATCTGAAGAGCTTCAGCTGGATAAACTGCTTCTGCTTTACAACAAATCAAATATTCCACTGCTTTGATTCAAAACTGAAATTAAATGCGTCCAAAACCCCTCATTTGGAACATTTTCATCAAATGTTTTCAGTTTTTTACCTCAACATTTCCATCTAAACCAACCCTACTAAACACATTTCATGTAGTGTTTGCATTCCATTTCTTCCTATAACGACTTGTTTTTGCACTTTCTGAAAGAAGATTAAAGATAAAACTTTGCCTCCAGCAGTGAATTTAAAATGTGAAGCTGCTTCTTTAAACGGCTTCTCTTAAAGCCAGCAGGTGTTCTGTTAGTTTGGATTTATTTACATGAAAAGGATTTCTTAGAGGAAACGGCTCCTTTCTCTGCTGCTACGTGTCGAATGTGTCGCTGCCTTTAAATGAACATCAGCAGTTCAACCATAGGATACAGCTGCTTCTCTGAGGGAGACGTGTTTCTACGGCTACAGCAGCAGCTACAGGTCAGATAAACACCAACACGGTGCTAAAGGGTTCTAGTTAGCTAACATGATAACATGTTCTAGTTAGCTAACATGAAAATGTGTTCTAGTTAGCTAACATGATAACATGTTCTAGTTAGCTAACATGATAACATGTTCTAGTTAGCTAACATGATAACATGTTCTAGTTAGCTAACATGATAACATGTTCTAGTTAGCTAACATGATAACATGTTCTAGTTAGCTAACATGAAAATGTTCTAGTTAGCTAACATGATAACATGTTCTAGTTAGCTAACATGATAACATGTTCTAGTTAGCTAACATGAAAATGTGTTCTAGTTAGCTAACATGATAACATGTTCTAGTTAGCTAACATAAAAATGTGTTCTAGTAAGCTAACATATTCTAGTTAACCAACATGCTAACATGCTAATGTGTTCTAGTAAGCTAACATGTTCTAGTTAACAAACATGCTAACATGCTAATGTGTTCTAGTAAGCTAACATGTTCTAGTTAACCAACATGCTAACATGCTAATGTGTTCTAGTAAGCTAACATGTTCTAGTTAACAAACATGCTAACATGCTAATGTGTTCTAGTAAGCTAACATGATAACATGTTCTAGTTAGCTAACATGATAACATGTTCTAGTTAGCTAACATGATAACATGTTCTAGTAAGCTAACATGTTCTAGTTAACAAACATGCTAACATGCTAATGTGTTCCAGTAAGCTAACATGTTCTAGTTAACCAACATGCTAACATGCTAATGTGTTCTAGTAAGCTAACATGTTCTAGTTAACAAACATGCTAACATGCTAATGTGTTCTAGTAAGCTAACATGTTCTAGTTAACAAACATGCTAACATGCTAATGTGTTCTAGTAAGCTAACATGTTCTGTTCAGTCAGGTAACAGAATTCATCCAGTTCATTGAAATGAAATTTCCTTTCTCTGCTTGTTTTTTTGAACACGATGAAACCAGAGACCAAATATTTATTGAGTTTCCAGCTGAACCGTTTAAAGACCTCCTTCCTTCCTCTGGTAAGACCAAGCCCTGAAAACAGTTTGACTGTTGTGTTTTACTTGATTCCAGCTCCTGAGTCCGGGCCAGGCCATGTTCTGCCCCCGCTGACCCAAAGCTGTGAATCCTGTCAGATTTCCAAATCTTGCTGTTAAGCCTGGCCGCGATGTTTCAGGCTAATGCGGCTCAGAGCCCCGGCCTTCAGGACGGGGGAAGGAAGTCATCGTCCGCTCGGCATCTGCTGAGCCGCCAAATCCACTGAGACGACGGGACGTGACACACGGGAAGAGAGGTAGATTTAGGAGGACAGGGAATATGAAAGTGAGTCTGAAAAGACGAAGGGCAGAGAGATGAAAGCAGGGTGAGAAAGACGGACAGCTCAGAGGAATCGAGTCAGAAAAAGATCAGACAGAAAATAGAGAGGGAGAGAGATGGAGAGAGAGAGATGGAGAGAGAGAGGGGGAAGAGAGAGATGGAGACAGAGAGATGGAGAGAGAGAGGGTCGTCTGTCACGTCGTCTCAGATGAGCTCTGGTTGCTCTGTTCTGCATCAGGAGAACGAGGCTGCAGGTTTCTGCCTGTAGGAACCTCGACCAGGTTCTTCTGGGACCTGGAGTTCTGTTCGAATCAGCAAATATTCAGAAATCAGTTTTTATCATTTTGTTTTCAAGGTTTGAAGCTAAAAATGCACCAAAAGTTAAAATCATCTGAAGATCTAAAACTCCAGCGTCATCAGCTGATCTGAAACTCAAAAATCGGATTTGTTTTGGTTCTGTGAACGCACCACGGCTATAAGCACTCATTCATCCACGTTTGAATAATAAATGTGTTCCATCAGGTCTCCAGAACCAGAACCAGAGCCAGAACCAGTACCAGAGCCAGAACCAGAACCAGAACCAGAGCCAGAACCAGAACCAGAACCAGAGCCAGAACCAGAACCAGAACCAGAGCCAGAGCCAGAACCAGAACCAGTACCAGAGCCAGAACCAGAGCCAGAACCAGAGCCAGAACCAGAACCAGAGCCAGAACCAGAACCAGAACCAGAGCCAGAACCAGAGCCAGAACCAGAACCAGAGCCAGAACCAGAACCAGAGCCAGAACCAGAACCAGAACCAGAACCAGAGCCAGAACCAGAGCCAGAACCAGAGCCAGAACCAGAGCCAGAACCAGAACCAGAGCCAGAACCAGAACCAGTACCAGAGCCAGAGCCAGAACCAGAGCCAGAGCCAGAGCCAGAGCCAGAACCAGAACCAGAACCAGAGCCAGAACCAGAGCCAGAACCAGAACTAGAACCAGGACCAGAACCAGAGCCAGAGCCAGAACCAGAACCAGAGCCAGAGCCAGAACCAGAGCCAGAACCAGAGCCAGAGCCAGAACCAGAACCAGAGCCAGAGCCAGAACCAGAGCCAGAACCAGAGCCAGAACCAGAACCAGAGCCAGAACCAGAACCAGTACCAGAGCCAGAACCAGAGCCAGAACCAGAGCCAGAACCAGAACCAGAACCAGAGCCAGAACCAGAGCCAGAACCAGAGCCAGAACCAGAACCAGAGCCAGAACCAGAACCAGAGCCAGAACCAGAGCCAGAACCAGAACCAGAACCAGAGCCAGAACCAGAGCCAGAACCAGAGCCAGAGCCAGAACCAGAACCAGAACCAGAGCCAGAACCAGAACCAGAGCCAGAACCAGAGCCAGAACCAGAACCAGAGCCAGAACCAGAACCAGAACCAGAACCAGAACCAGAACCAGAACCAGAGCCAGAACCAGAACCAGAACCAGAACCAGAGCCAGAACCAGAACCAGAGCCAGAACCAGAACCAGGACCAGGTCCAGACTCCAACGTCTCTCTGCCGGTTTCAGACCACACCAGGAGGTCCTTCCTGTCCAGAGCCAGAACGTCCTGCTCTGTTATTAATACAGGATGTGGACTGGACTGACTGGACTGACTGGACTGCACTGGACTGGACTGGACTGGACTGACTGGACTGGACTGGACTGACTGGACTGCACTGGACTGGACTGGACTGACTGGACTGGACTGACTGGACTGGACTGGACTGGACTGGACTGGACTGGACTGGACTGGTTTACAGGATCCGATGGGAATCGATGCTCTGACCACAGAGCGGTGTGATCACTGACACCACAAATAGAAGGAAAACCATTTCCAGCAGGAAATGAGAAGGCAGCGACTTGTGGAGGCGCTCCAACAGGATACTTATCTGCCAATCAGAGGGAGAGATAAGAAACAGCAAATCACAGGTGAATGGATACGAGGAAGAGTGGAGTCAGACGAGGAGGAGAGTTAAGGTGAGATGGAGGCAGAAATAAGAAATACAAGGAGACTGCACCGGGGGGGGGGGGGGGGGGTCCCCCCCTTCCTGAACGTTTTTTTTTC
>SSNR01000097.1:691721-708290 GCA_006937965.1 Callopanchax toddi | reverse complement strand
AACGAGTCGGGAACCTGTAACGAGTCGGGAACCTGTAACGAGTCGGGAACCAGTAACGAGTCGGGAACCAGTAACGAGTCGGGAATCAGTAACGAGTCAGGAACCAGTAACGAGTCAGGAACCAGTAACGAGTCAGGAACCAGTAACGAGTCAGGAACCTGTAACGAGTCGGGAACCAGCAACGAGTCGGGAACCAGCAACGAGTCGGGAACCAGCAACGAGTCGGGAACCTGTAACGAGTCGGGAACCTGTAACGAGTCGGGAACCAGTAACGAGTCGGGAACCAGTAACGAGTCGGGAACCAGTAACAAGTCAGGAACCTGTAACGAGTCAGGAATCAGAAACGAGTCAGGAACTTGTAACGAGTCAGGAACCAGTAACGAGTCCGGAACCTGTAACGAGTCAGGAACCTGTAACGAGTCGGGAACCTGTAACGAGTCGGGAACCAGCAACGAGTCGGGAAGTTGTAACGAGTCAGGAACCAGCAACAAGTCAGGAACCAGCAACGAGTCAGGAACCTGTAACGAGTCAGGAACCAGTAACGAGTCAGGAATCTGTAACGAGTCAGGAACCTGCAACGAGTCAGGAACCTGTAACGAGTCAGGACCCAGCAACGAGTCAGGAACCAGCAACGAGTCAGGAACCTGTAACGAGTCAGGAATCTGTAACGAGTCAGGAACCAGTAACGAGTCAGGAACCAGTAACGAGTCAGGAACCTGTAACGAGTCAGGGACCTGTAACGAGTCAGGAACCTGTAACGAGTCAGGAACCTGTAACGAGTCGGGAACCTGTAACGAGTCGGGAACCAGCAACGAGTCGGGAACCAGTAACGAGTCGGGAACCTGTAACGAGTCGGGAACCAGTAACGAGTCGGGAACCAGTAACGAGTCGGGAACCAGTAACGAGTCGGGAACCAGTAACGAGTCAGGAATCAGTAACGAGTCAGGAACCAGTAACGAGTCAGGAACCAGTAACGAGTCAGGAACCTGTAACGAGTCGGGAACCAGCAACGAGTCAGGAACCAGCAACGAGTCGGGAACCAGCAACGAGTCAGGAACCAGTAACGAGTCAGGAACCAGTAACGAGTCAGGAACCAGTAAACACACCAGTGTGAACACACACACACACACACACACACACACACACACACACACACACACACACACACACACACACACACACACACACCTGTACCAGCTGTTTTTTACAATAAATCTGAGGCTACATTTCAAACCAACACATCTAGAATAAAGAGATCTTTAGAGGAGAAATAAGTGAGCTCACCATCAGAAGAGGTTTCTACATCAGTCTAACCCGTTTGTAGGATTTCTTTTCTGTATTTTCCTCACCTGGGTTTCTTTCTTTGAGGAGCTCCGATCAGCTTTGCTGCTCAGGTCACCTTTAGGATCATTCCTGCTCAGCAGCGCTGAAATATTTGAGGTCTTTGAAGATGTGACTTGGACCTGATGCATGCATGATGCGAGCAGGTCGGACCTGGTCATGGTAAACAGTGATCATCATGCTGAGCGCGCAGCCAGAAGATATGTGGTCCATCTCCTCTACGAAGGAGATGTTTTATTTAGCAGCTCTGCAGCAGCAGATAAACAGATTTATCATTATGAGGGTGTCAGGGATCACCCCGCTGGATGATGCATTTCAGAAGCAATAACAAGAACTCAGGCTTCTTCTGATGACTCCACAGGACGTGAAGTCACATGACCACGATCACTCTACAGACCAAAACCGTCATGTTTGTTCTCTGATCCTTCTGCAAACCTGGAAAGAGTTTTTATTAAAGTCAATAAAAGCTGTTGAAGAAACAAAAACCATATCGAGAATTTAACTGTTGATCAGCTGGTCTGAGACTCAAAGATCCTTCAGTCCTTGAACTCACCATCGCTTTACCTCCAGGGTCAAAAACCTCATGCTGAGGAAATGTTTTAAATCTGATTACGGTACTTTTAGTTTTCTGAGATGAATCAGGTCACATTTGATCAAAAATCAGAACCTGAACAATCTGAATCAGGTCAGGTCTGCCTAAATCTGTGTCTGAGACTGGCTGTAGCTCAGAGTTCCTACTCAGTTATTCCATGGTTATTAACATGGAATTCTATGGTTATTAACATGTAATTCTATGGTTATTAACATGTAATTCTATAGTTATTAACATGTAATTCTATAGTTATTAACATGTAATTCTATAGTTATTAACATGGAATTCTATGGTTATTAACATGCAATTCTATGGTTATTAACATGTAATTCTATGGTTATTAACATGTAATCCTATGGTTAATAATATGTAATTCTATGTTATTAACATGGAATTCTATGGTTATTAACATGTAATTCTATGGTTATTAACATGTAATTCTATGGTTATTAACATGTAATTCTATGGTTATTAACATGTAATTCTATAGTTATTAACATGTAATTAGATGGTTATTAACATGTAATTCTATGGTTATTAACTTGGAATTCTATAGTTATTAACATGTAATTCTATGATTATTAACATGTAATTCTATGGTTATTAACATGTAATCCTATGATTAATAATATGTAATTATTTAATTATTAACATGTTCTTCTATAGTTATAAACATGTAACTGTATAGTTAATAACATGTAATTATATGGTTATTAACATTTGATCCTATAGTTAACATGTAATTTTCTGGTTATTACCATGTAATTCTATGATTATTAACATGTAATTCTATGATTATTAACATGTAACTCTATGGTTATTAACATGTAATTCTATGGTTATTAACATGTAATTCTATGATTATTAACATGTAACTCTATGGTTATTAACATGTAACTCTTTGGTTATTAACATGTAATTCTATGGTTATTAACATGTAATTCTATGATTATTAACATGTAACTCTATGGTTATTAACATGTAACTCTTTGGTTATTAACATGTAACTCTATGGTTATTAACATTTGATCCTATGGTTATTAACATGCAATCTTATGGTTATTAACATGTAATTCTATGTTTATTAACATGTAATTCTATGGTTATTAACATTTGATCCTATGGTTATTAACATGCAATCTCATAGTTATTAACATGTAATTTAGTAATCAGTAATAATATTTCTTATCTTATAGAGCTTTTTTCTTGCATCCAGTAAATTAAGGTATCTGAATTTGGTCGACAGAACTTTTATAAATGTAGAGGAAGAACCTGGGAAGTACATAAGGAATCCTAATAAAGCATGCACACACACACACACACACACACACACACACACACACACACTGTTCCTGTTGTCACATCCTCTGACAGCAGCGGTCATAAAAGCTTTATGTCGGGAGCAAGTGAGAACATGAAGATTAGCTTTTACCAGAGGTGCAGCTCAATGTGACGAGACAGCAGAGAGCAGAGAGGAGCTAACGTACACGGAGTGCAGCTGGGTCTGCAGACAGGGACACACACACACACACCTGGACAGCAGTTTAAATAGTTGATGAATTACTTGAAGGGACGGTTCTTTTTCTGTGTTTTGTTGTAAGTGAGGTTGTGTGGAGCGGTTCTGACCCGTCAGCGTCTCACCTGCAGCAGACAGCACTCAGGAGGAGCGCCGTTTGGAGGATCAGAGAGAGTCCAGCTAACGGCCAATCAGAGAAGAAATCAGACCAGGAAGCAGTTTATTCACGTTAAAACGACAGGTTTGTTCCTCGTGTTTTCATCTGAACAGCCTCCGTCCTCATAAACAGTCAGCGTGGTTCCTGAACGCATCCTGTAGCTCAGCAGCAACGTGTTTATCCTGCAGTCGAATCACAAACAACAAAAACAAGAGAGGAAAAAGAAAAACACGTTTTTATGATGCAAGAATCAGTCAAGCTTTTATCTGACAGCGTGTGTAACAGGATACTTTAAAGGATTCAAACCTCCCTGAACACACCGAGCCTGCAGCGCGCTCCAGACTCTATAACAAGATCCCCTCTGTACTGATCAGCTCTGTCCTGACAGGCTTAATAACGTGTAGAATTAATATTTATCACCAGTAGGCGTTTTCCTGAGAGCACGTCAACATTCTGATTAATTAAAACTGAAAATACTCAGAGTTCACATTTTAAAGCGACTGCAGGAACTATGTTCCATCAGCAGGAGGCAGTGTTGAGCTTTAGCAGTGAGAATAAATGATGAGACTGGAATAGATTCTAATCTCTAATTTATCTCTAACCTTTATTTAGACACCAACTCCTGAATTCAACTCAATGAGGACGACTATAAATCAGAGAAGAGCTTCTACAGAAGCCTGGAGGTCCAAACATGGAGTCGATACAAAATCAGCTTTGATTATTCAAGAACTTTGATGCTTGGAAAAGTTTTTTTCCCTTGAGAACCACTTGAGAACCACTTTAGAACCACTTTAGAACGACAGAACGAGTCAAATCAAAGCAGCGAGTCACTGACCAGTCTCTGTAGATCAGGTCAGATCAAGCAGGTCTTAGAGTCAGTCTGACTAGGAGGTCCATGGTCCTCCTTTCATTTCTCCTGCTCTCCGTCCTGGACTCACTCAGCTCTTCTCTACTTTCACTTCCTCTCCCTGCTTCACCCCTCCTCCACAGATCCCTTCTTCTTCTCCTCCTTCTCATTCCTGGAGTAAGTGTGCTCCCTAGCCACACGTGTGTGTGTGTGTGTGTGTGTGTGTGTGGGGGGGGGGGGTCCTGGTCTCCCAGAACAGTCAGGAATGATGTCAGTGTGACACTGAGACAATGGATCACCTGACTTTATAGGACCGTTAGACTCAGACATGATTTACAAATCAAGCAAAACTTTTCCAGATGAAGAGTAGCCTGTTTCCCAGAATGCCTCTGGGCTTATTGGGGTTGTTGACAGTTACACTGTTTGTAGTCTTCTCCTGGGCTTGTAGTCTTCTCCTGGGCTTGTAGTCTTCTCCTGGGCTTGTAGTCTTCTCCTGGGCTTGTGGTCTTCTCCAGGGCTTGTGGTCTTCTCCAGGGCTTGTAGTCTTCTCCTGGGCTTGTAGTCTTCTCCTGGGCTTGTGGTCTTCTCCAGGGCTTGTAGTCTTCTCCTGGGCTTGTAGTCTTCTCCTGGGCTTGTGGTCTTCTCCAGGGCTTGTAGTCTTCTCCTGGGCTTGTAGTCTTCTCCGGGTCTTGTGGCCTTTTCTGGGATTGTGGTCTTTTCCTGGGCGCACACACACACACACACACACACTCCACACATACACACACACACGCACACACACAGACAATAATGGCATTAATTTCCATTTCCAGCACATCTTGACCGACCTTTGACCCTAGACCTTCGACTCCCACATGATGCTGATTTAAAAACAAGGAAGTCACAGAAACGTTTCCTAGTCCGTGTCCCAGATGTTGTTAGCATTCCATTTCCATGAAGACAGACAGAACCCAAGCGTTAGCCTAGCACCTGCTTCAGGCGTCTTTAGAAAACACTTCATCTGTAGATAAACGGAGACGTTAGTGAAGTGGAGTTCTCCCTGAAGCAACGTGATTATGTGAGATTATTTGTTTGCTTTCACTAATGATGTAATGCCAGTGACAGTCTCTGGCACCGCTGTAGATATTAGAGAATAATTCAAATCAAAACGATGCTTTCAGGAGGTATTTTCATAAACAGGCGCCAGCGGGGCATGTCTAATCTCTGATTTGTTGGAACTGAACAAGTTTTAATTACAACTGTGTTTTTGCAGAGAGCAGGTAAATCCTGTTCGTTCATGTCTTTATTTTCTAAAGGAAAGAGATTTAGATTTGAACCATTTTCAATGAGTTGAAGGTTCTGTTTCCTGGTCAAACTTTGTTTACAGAGTGATGGGTTTCAGATCAATAGTGTCACTGTTTCTGTTTTTCATCCAGAACCAAATAACTCAGATTTAAACACCTCAAATCTGGAATTCATAAGTCAAGTCAGTCATTATCTCCTTTGTTACGCCCCTTCAATGACCGAGATGGAAACTCCCTTGTTTTAAGTTCATTAAAGAGAAGATCTGCTGAAGTTGCACAAAAGTGGTCTTAATAAACTGTAATTTGGATTGGACCGACAATACTGGAATTAGCTTAACATAAAATAGAGTTCTAACTGTAGAGGTTAGCTAACAGGTAATATAGAGTTCTAACTGTAGAGGTAAGCTAACAGGTAATATAGAGTTCTAACTGTAGAGGTTAACTAACAGGTAATATAGAGTTCTAACTGTAGAGGTTAACTAACAGGTAATATAGAGTTCTAACTGTAGAGGTTAACTAACAGGTAATATAGAGTTCTAACTGTAGAGGTTAGCTAACAGGTAATATAGAGTTCTAACTGTAGAGGTTAGCTAACAGGTAATATAGAGTTCTAACTGTAGAGGTTAGCTAACAGGTAATATAGAGTTCTAACTGTAGAGGTTAGCTAACAGGTAATATAGAGTTCTAACTGTAGAGGTTAGCTAACAGGTAATATAGAGTTCTAACTGTAGAGGTTAGCTAACAGGTAATATAGTGCTCTATTGCATCAACGGGACAGTTTCTGTTGTTTTAAAGACCAGACATTTTGCTGCTGGTTTGTCACTGATCTGCAGCAGCGTCTCTCCTGATTTCATTAGCCATTAATTAGTCTTGGACCATTTCCTGTTTCTAAAGACACCCCCTACCCTGAGTGATGTCACTGGGCAGTGTGGTCGTTTTAAGTTAATAACTGATCAGTGTGGTTTAAATAAATCTTTATTACCATAATAAATCAATAAAACATGGTTTTGTTTATGTTTTGGAGAGTTTCTACCTGATAACCTGTGATCATCTCAGAATTTCCTCCAGCAGCAGCCAGAGGTTTGGCTGCTTTTTCCTTGCTGTCATTTTGTCCTTTTCTTTCCTATCAGAGGCCTCAGGGTTGAGCTGCAACCTTGAGCCACTTTAAAAGGATGGAGACTTTCTGTCACCTTCAGACTCCACCTCCCACAGCAGATCCATGTGGGACTCCGGCTGCCCTTAGCCCTCCGTGCTGCATGGAGGCCCAGGGGAGGAAATAACAAGCTGGGGAGCTGTTAGGAGGTGGGCTGATGTATTTCTAATGGGTCTGTGAGGGTACGCAGGTCACTATGCAAGCAGAACTGTTATTGATGACTATCATTGGGTTGCTTCCATGCACCCACACAGGAGAGCACACCATTACACAGGAACATGAAATACCTGTGCTGACAGGGCCCAACCCCCACCGGAGTCACCTTCAGCTCCTGGAGTCAGGAAGGACGTCCTGAGGCTGCACCCGTCCCGTCTGAAGGAAACAGACATCATCTCCAAACGGAGGATTTAAGGTGTGTAAGCATGATGATGTACGTGGGGGCGGGGCAGTTCGTGTTATCGTAATAGAGTCTGGAGTCTTTTTCCTGCTGTTTTAATGGTTGATGCTGGAACATTTTAGCTCTTAGCTCATTCTTGAACCTCCTGCTCTGAAACAGTTTGAACCAGTTTAAACCAGACTTAGATGGTTAAAGCTATTCCTTAACAATAAGAGTCGTCTTCTTCAGTCACACTAGTGCTGAACAGTGGCGGCTGGTGACATTTATTTTGGGTGGGTTGTTTTTTTACAAATCAGTTTTCAGATGCACAAATTATCACATATCGCCACCAGAGCAGAGAATGAAGCAAAATATTTTCATCTGACTGAATATTTAGCTGGTAAAAATCCCTCCCGCCAGTTCTCTAACAATGTGGAGCTGTTAGGTCTAATTCTACACGTCAAACAGTAAAGAAATCATAAAGTCTTCATGAGGAGACCTTAGAATAATATCAATATAATCAGATACAAATAAAAATAAAAACAACCACAATGTGGTCACAACAGAAGAGTTTCAAGGAAAAACCAACCTGACCTCCACAAGGTCAGAAACACAACTTAATATTCACCATCAGCTTTCTACTGACACCACAAACACATCAATCATCTCTAACTAACAGTCAGATCATTAATGTTACAATTCAGACAACAACCACTAACCAAGTCATGACAATCAGCTCCACTAATGAAGTGAATTAACAACAAAATAAAGTCAAATCCACTGATATGTCCATCAAAATAAGTTAAAATACGGTTTTAGACCACTTATACAAAACTCCCATAGAGCGCCGTGCGTTTTTTTATTAAAAGTGTCATAAAACGCCTCAAAACAGGTTAAACTACATGAACCAACATTCATTCAACAGTATGAGTGTCCCTCTAACATTCGGCTACAAAGACATGTCGCTATTTAAGGTATAAATCCACAAAACAGTAGGTCTCTGCCGTTTGCTGAAAGGCGTTTTCAATAGCAAAAATCGGCGAGACACATATAAATAAAACGAAATAAAAAAACAAAGGAAGTCACTCACCATGGAGTTGATGAAATCAGGACTCATGGAATAAAACGGCTTTTTGTCACAAGCTGCCAAGAAGGATTCTCTGAATAAATATCCATTTTGTTAGTTAGTTCTCTCCAGTTTTAACTCAGGTCTGCTGCCAGGCAGGAGCAAACGATCGCTCTGTAGAGCTTCTGGGTCAACATCCGGTCTGAGTCATTCATTACGTTTTCTAATTCTTTTTTACTTTATTTGTAATCACTTATGACTTATCAGTGTGTTACAGTGCCATAATTAATGATAAAAACTAAAGTAAATACTTAAATAATAAGCATTAATCCTCCGGTTTTGACTGTGCCGTTGTGCGCATGTCAGGGACGCTATGACCTGCGTCCCGATGGGTCTCCTATCTTTTGCATTAAGGATGATTTCCAGTGCGTCAGGAGCAGAAAACAAAGCGGTGTCTCGGGACGGCGTCCGGTCCAGACATGAGCAGTAGATCCCAGAGAAACAGGACCTATCGGTCTGGTAAAAAATAGTGAGAAAACGTTTCTAAACTACACCTAAATGCAGATTATACACAGCACTTATTGTATATATAATGGATGGCTCATTTAGTTTTATTTTCATGTTAGTTTTTTATATTTTGTGATCCCTATTTCTCTTCTTCTTCCTCTTGGGACTGGTGGGGCGGCGCCCTAGCGCCCCCTATGGACGGGCCGCCACTGGTGCTGAAGATCAGGAGGTCTGGTCCCACTCACTGCTAGCTACAACAACACGTCGTCCTGAAGAGCCGAGCTCGCCTGCCTCCCCGGTGGATGGAGGCTCCTGCTGCTCCTGTTTGAGATGACATCAATCAGGTCACTGGAGGAAAAACATCAGTGAGATGGAAACAAACAGCTGGTAAATAAAGTATCAAACTAAAAGGATCTGCTACCCACCAGACCCACAGAGAAACCTGGAGGTGGAGCATCAGGGTGTGGGTCTGGTTCTCTGGAGCGCGTCTGGTTCAAAACCTGCTGCCTCTACCAGGATGATGAAGAACCAGGAGGATCCCAAACACCTCTCTACTGGTCACAGAGAGAAAATCAAGCTGCAGCCAGTCAGCTGGCCTGAATCCTGGAGAACTAAAGGTCAGAGGTCATAGAGGAAGTTATACCTGAGACTAGTTTCTCCTCCAGGTTTTGGTTTCATCCATCATGAGCCGTTTCCAGTGTGACACCTTGGTAAGGAGACCCTGGTGTTGATCTGGTCTAAGTGACAGGATCGTTTTCTGATCGCTGACAGAGTCCAGGTGGACTCTCCAGGCCTTTCTACACGAGTCCAGTCCTTTCCCCTTAGTCGTTGGATTATTACAGAACTGAATGGTGGACGGTCTGATTTCTACCTGTGGAGGAGGGTTGGTACAAGGGTTAAAGTTACCCGATACTTCACTGTCTGTGACTTGTGATTTCTGTTGTAGTGTCCTATATTGAACACTAGGGGGAGCTATTGAGTTAAAGAGGAACAGTGTGGGTTGAGAGCTGGAGATGGTGCCAAATAGTTCATTTTATTTGGTTAAAATGTTAAAAACTGCAATAATTTCACTGTGAAATCACAGAAAATTGTCATTTTTCACCTTATTTTAGTTTTGTGATCATTTTTATTAATATATTTAATTTTTTTTATCTAACTCAGTTATTTGTTGTAAAAAGCAGAGAAGAAAAATGTATTAGGGTAGGAAGGTTTTATTTAATTTATTTATATATACTTTTTTTTAGGTGTGCCTTAATTTTTTCTACTTAAATAATATTTGGTTATTTTTTTCATTTGTGAATATGGTCTGCAAGGTCTGTTTGCTGTTTTTATTTTTATTTTTTTTGGGGGGGGGTTATAAAAAAAATATAGAGAAACATTGTCACTCGATGAATAATTTATATTGTAAACTGTGCTTCTCAATAAAAATATTTGAAAAAAAAGCAGAGAAGAAAAAATAAAACCTGTATTCCAATTTGTTGCATTTTTTTGTGTGGTAGAAGTATCGGTATCGGCGAGTACTCAGATTTAAGTATCGATATCGGATCGGTTTTGAAAAAAGTGGTATTGGAACATCCCTAGTTGGTACCAACCTCTGAGAGAACTTCTAGACCTGCTGATCTGACCTGCTGAATGTTCATCAGGACTGAATAAATCCACCTCATTTTATCAGTCGGTCAACTGACAGCTGTTTGTGTCAGAAGTTTTAGAGCTAATGAAACACGCTCTACTTTTATGATAGTTATTTAATCTCAAACTAATCAGAAACCATCGGGTTAAGAATTGACCTTTAAAAGAGCATGATGAAGGGAACAGCTGATGGTGAGAAACCTTTGATCAGGGGTTGATTTGAATATTTTAGAGACAAAATCCCTGAATGGATGAAATCAAGTCTAAAAGTATATTTATCTAAATCTAAATAATTTATAAATATAAATATTTAAATTCACATAAACATTTGAAGTTAGAGCTAAAACTGTTTTATGGAAAAAAAACACAATTTTAAATCTAAATATTTAGCATCAAATGTAAAAATATCAACAAAATCTAAATAATTTATAAATATAAATATTTAGATTCACATAAACATTTAAAGTTAGAGCTAAAACTATTTTAAATCTAAATATTTAGCATCAAATGTAAAAGTATCAAAAAAATCTAAATAATTTATAAATATAAATATTTAGATTCACATAAACATTTAAAATTAGAGCTAAAACTGTTTTATGGAAAAAACAACAATTTTAAATCTAAATATTTAGCATCAAATGTAAAACAATTATCAAAAAACCTAAATAATTTATAATTATAAATATTTAGATTCACATCTAAATCTGAATATTTAGAATCAAATGAAAATAAATAAAATTAAAATGTCAATATGTAGGTTCTAATCTAAATATATAGATTATATATGAATATTTAGATTCAAATTTAATTATAAAAAGTTGAATATAAAACTTAAGATTTTAATCCACATTTAAAAAGTTACATCTGAATAATTAGAATCATTTGTAATCATATCAAGTTAGATAAAAATCATAAATATTTAGAATGAAGTCCCAAACATTAAACAACACTAAAATATTCAGAATCAAGCCCAAATATAAAGACTGGACCTAAACATTTAAATTAGAAACATTTTCTTTTTTCTCAATATCTGAAATTTATTCTAAATATTGTAAGATATGTCTGAATATTTACAACAAAATCAAAATAAATAAAACCACAAATAAATATTTCAAAATTAGAAATACTAAGAATCACAGAAAATATCTAACTATTTAGATTTACACCCATCTAATGTCCTATTAAACTAAAGATCGTGTATTAATATTCCTGTCTGGGTCTCCATTGTTACAGATCAGAGGAGGGTCATCCTGGTCCTCCAGGTTCAGGATCCAGCTCCATGTTTTAGAGGTTTCTCTGCTTCAATACACCTGATAAAATGTTACCTCCTCATCAGGAGTCTCCTAATCACCACTAACTCAGATCAGGTGTGTTGAGATAGGGAAACCTCTAAAACATGGAGCTGGATCCCGGCCCTCGAGGACCAGGATGGCCCACCTCAGATAGAGGATTCCTTTACAGATCCTCCACACCACATTTTACTTCTATTTGTTTCTAAATATGTTTTTATTTTATTATTTAAAGTATGCCCAGATAACACGGACCTCAGAAGAAGATTAAATTTGTTAGCGTTAGCTTTAGCATTAGCTTTAGGAGTGGGAACGGGACAGACGGAGTGAATTTCTCCTGGGAGGTTCTGATCGATCCACATTCTGCTCGGTTCCATTAAATAGGCCCAATGGAAACTGTTGGAACAGAGACAAAATGAATGTGTCCTCTGAGGATTCTGGGTAACCTCTGCACTCGGCCCTAAAGACCCCCCCCCCCCCTCCCTTTGATCCCTTAATGACGCTGAAGCCTCCAAGAATTCAAACAATTTTCTAAATTGATTTTCCTCCTCAGACAATTTGCTTTTCCATTAGAGCGTCATTCATAACTCAGAGGCGGAGGGGGTTCTGAACACTGCTTTTAACACTACATGACCAGTGCATTGTGGGAAATCTTCACTGTCAGGCTAAAACCTGGTGTCTCTGTTTTCATCTCTTGATGTTTTAAAAGAATCAGGACCTTCAAGTCATCCTTTACATGGATTTTATAAATTAATTTAAAGAAAAAAGTTCCAAAAAGAACAAAAGACGTAGAATCAAATGTAAAAGTATGAAGTCAGATTAAAATCTTATTTAAAGTGTGTGAATCCTGTTATTTAATCAGAGTTTTCTGTCGGTTTATCAGGTTAAACTTTAACTTGAGTCCTGTTGATGTTTAACCACCAACCAGCTCCTCTGGTCATCCATCACATCATCCACGTTTCTGAGTCATGTGACCCCTCAGGGTTCATTTACTTTATTTTGAAAACAAACAGATTTGTTTTATTTTCCATTTCATGAGGTTTTCGCTCCAGACGGACTCTCTGCTGTTGGTTTGATCCTATAAAACGTAAACAGACTTTAACATGTGAAGGTTTCATTTCTCCGTCACCAACCATCATGATGAATGGCTTCCACTGCGTTCTAAATGCTTCCTGTGTGTGTGTGGTTTTAGAGATGTGTGTGTGTGCATGCACAGCGTGTACGTACGTGCACAAGACATTGCTGTTTGAGGAGTGTGTGAGAATAACGGCCTAAACATGAAGATAAATGAGCAGCAATGGGCTGTAGGCTGGCCGACCGCTCGATAAGAAGAGAGATGCTGTTGGACAGAAACCGACCCGCCACGCTACGTCCTCCTGATGGGAGGACAGGGAGGAGGAGGCAGAGGGAGGAGAGGGAAGGAGGGAGCAGGAGGAGAGGAGAGGGATTTATAGCAGGTTTAAGAAAAGACCAGAGGTCTAAAGCAAAGAGAGACAAGGCAGAAAATTACAGGTCAGATTCTGTCAGCTGTACTTTGTGTCTGCAGCTGCAGCTATGATTTACAGGGACCCCTCACACTACAGGGACCTCTCACACTACAGGGACCCCCCCACACTACAGGCCCCCTCCACACTACAGGGACCTCTCACACTACAGGGACCCCCCCACACTACAGGGACCCGTCACACTACAGGGACCTCTCACATTACAGGGACCCCCTCCACACTACAGGGACCCCTCACACTACAGGGACCACTCACACTACAGGGACCTCTCACACTACAGGGACCCCTCACACTACAGGGACCCGTCACACTACAGGGACCCCTGACACTACAGGGACTCTTCACACTACAGGGACCCCCCCACACTACAGGGACCCCTCACACTACAGGGACCTCTCACACTACAGGGACTCTTCACACTACAGGGACCCCCCCACACTACAGGCCCCCTCCACACTACAGGGACCTCTCACACTACAGGGACCCCTCACACTACAGGGACCCCTGACACTACAGGGACCCCTGACACTACAGGGACTCTTCACACTACAGGGACTCTCCACACTACAGGGACCTCTCACACTACAGGGACCCCCCACACTACAGGGACCTCTCACACTACAGGGACCCCTCACACTACAGGGACCCCTCACACTACAGGGACCCCTCACACCACAGGGACCCCCTCCACACTACAGGGACCCCTCACACTACAGGGACCCCCCACACTACAGGGACCCCTCACACTACAGGGACCCCTCACACTACAGGGACCCCACACACTACAGGGACCCCTGACACTACAGGGACTCTCCACACTACAGGGACCCCCCCACACTACAGGGACCCCTCACACTACAGGGACCCTTTACACTACAGGGACCCCTGACACTACAGGGACCCCTGACACTACAGGGACTCTCCACACTACAGGGACTCTTCACACTACAGGGACCTCTCACACTACAGGGACTCTCCACACTACAGGGACCTCTCACACTACAGGGACCCCTCACACTACAGGGACCCCTCACACTACAGGGACTCTCCACACTACAGGGACCCCTCACACTACAGGGCCCTTCACACTACAGGGCCCCCTCCCCCACACTACAGGGACCCCTCACATTACAGGGCCCACTACAGGGCCCCCTCCCCCACACTACAGGGACCCCTCACACTACAGGGACCCCTCACACTACAGGGCCCTTACACACTACAGAAGGAGCTCAGAGCTGATCCTTGATCAGTACCACTTCCACTTTGATTTCGTCCGTTACCTCTACAGCTCACTTCACAGCTGAGCTGTTGTACAGTCCTCATACATGTGCTGCATCACTCTAACGTTCTCCTCTGTCCTCATACATGTCCTTCACCACTCTAACGTTCTCCTCTGTCCTCATACATGTCCTGCACCCCTACAGATCTCCTCTTATACCACAGCTCCTCTCTTGGTACCCTGTCATCTGCTTTCTCTAGATCTACAATGACACGATGCAGCTCCCTCTGACTTTCTCTGGACTTCTCTATCAAGTCCTCAGATCAAATCCCGAGTCTGTTTTCTTTCTCGTCATGAACCCATCCTGCTGCTCACAGATGTCCACTCCTGTCCTTAATCTGACTTCACTTTGTCCCATAACTCATAGGATCAGGTGTATTCCTCTGTAGCTGAAACAACTGGGTGGATACATTTTTTCTTTTAATAAATAAGATCATTTATTAACTGCATTCTGTGTTTACTTGGGTTCTCTTTGTCTGAAACTGAAATTTGTTTTCTGATCTGAATCATTTCAAAGTGACGAGTCAGCAGAAACAGAAGTCTGGTAGGGAGCAGATACTTTTTACAGATCTGTAATTCTCTGTTTCTTCTTCCAGAGGCCCTCGTGAACCTGTTAGATCCTCAGTTAGATCTTTAGTTTTTCACTCTGCGTCTAGAACCAGCAGACTAGATCTCAGGACAGGAAGCTGCTCTCAGGCTCTGGCAGGAGGACCTTCCTTCTAAATGCTGCTTTGGCTCTGCTCTCCCAGGTGTAATTAGGGTTAAATCCAAAGCTGTCAGTCAGCCTGTCATTTACGGCCACTAAAGGGGCCATCTCCAGTGCTGAGGAGCGCAGGTCTGCCACTCCAATCAGCTTTATGATGCTGGGGGCTTGTCAGATAAGCTGGCAGAGGTGCATAATGTGCAGGGGGGAGGACGGCGATCTGTTCTTTCAATGAGCCAATTAATGAAGGCAGGAGGATGCAGTGTCACACGGCTGTAAAAACACCCTGTATTGTTACAGAATGAATTGACTGAGCATTAAATCCATTGTGATGGGTAATCCCACGAATTGCAAATGCCAAAAATGAATTGGCTTTAGCAAAATAAGCACTTTTTTTATTAGTTTCAAGACAAACTGGAAGTCAAACTTCAACAAAGTGGTTCTCATAATGACCCAGCTGAAGAGTTACTGAGCCGTAACCATTAGGGCTGGATAGAAACTCGACTTCTTCCATTAGCAGCAGGTTTAGAGGCTGAACTGGACTCTAAAACTCACCTCACCTGTAGACCAGGATCTAAACTACAGGAAACCTTCTGTTTAGTTTTTACACTCAGGATGAAGAAAATCACTCAGCTCTGAGCAGTAACTACATTTTATTTATAGAGCACCTTTCATAGAAATAAATCACACAGTGCTTCACAAAACATCAAAATTAAAACATGATTTAAGACAAAGAACCAAAAACATCAAGAAAAAATAAAACAAATACAATACTAAAGGACAGATTAAGATATCAATAAAACCACATAATCATCAACGTACTGATAGAGACGTTAACACCAATGAACGAAAGTAAAAGATTTAGTTAAAATCAGTTTTAAATATTTGGGTCTTCAGTTGTTTTTTAAAGGAGTCCAGATACAAAAACTAAAGGAAGTTTATTCCAAAGGTTGGACTTCTAAGCCTGGTCCTTAACTGTTATTAGATTCTGGTCTGTGGACCTGAGGACTCGGGTTGGAGCTGTTAGTAGATTCTGGTCTGTGGACCTGAGGACTCGGGTTGGAGCTGTTAGTAGATTCTGGTCTGTGGACCTGAGGACTCGGGTTGGAATTGTTAGTAGATTCTGGTCTGTGGACCTGAGGACTCGGGTTGGAGCTGTTAGTAGATTCTGGTCTGTGGACCTGAGGACTCAGGTTGGAACTGTTAGTAGATTCTGGTCTGTGGACCTGAGGACTCAGGTTGGAACTGTTAGTAGATTCTGGTCTGTGGACCTGAGGACTCAGGTTGGAACTGTTAGTAGATTCTGGTCTGTGGACCTGAGGACTC
>SSNR01000097.1:660900-690884 GCA_006937965.1 Callopanchax toddi | reverse complement strand
CTGTTAGTAGATTCTGGTCTGTGGACCTGAGGACTCGGGTTGGAGCTGTTAGTAGATTCTGGTCTGTGGACCTGAGGACTCGGGTTGGAACTGTTAGTAGATTCTGGTCTGTGGACCTGAGGACTCAGGTTGGAACTGTTAGTAGATTCTGGTCTGTGGACCTGAGGACTCAGGTTGGAACTGTTAGTAGATTCTGGTCTGTGGACCTGAGGACTCAGGTTGGAGCGTAGGTCTTTATCAGGTCAGTGACATACCGAGGAGCTGGACCATGTAGGGCCCTGAAAGTTAGAGTCAGACTCTACGTTCTCTCATGGACCCAAAACCTGCAGTCGTTAGGGTCAGACAACCCTCTGAGCTCAAAGCTCAGACATTTAGTCAGCAGAGTTCCATCAGGTCCAGGTCCAGACCAGACCAGACCATCACACCACCATGTCTGACTGTTATGAGGTTTTGATGGCGTACAGAGTCAGTTTGACTCCGGAAGTCTTTGGGGGCACCAGGACGTTTTAGCTAACGTCAGACGGGTCTTTGCGTTGTTTCTGGTCAGGAGAGGTTTTGACCTTTGAACTCTCTCCTGGAGGACATTTCTCCTCATCTCTTATTGCTGACCCATGACCTCTGACCCTAACTTTAACCAGGTGAGGTCTGTAGGACTTTAGAGGTTCTTTGGTTCTTCCTTTAGAACGGAGCAGGATCTGCTGCTATTGAGATCTTTTAGCCTCCTTCAGGCTCAGGTCTGGCAGTCTGACCTGAAGAATAACTCCTCCTTTAACAAAGGGGTTAAGGACAGGACCTGGTGGAGTCCTCGTCTGATCTGAGGGGACTGAGGGGTTCCTCAGGGCTCAGTGTTCGCTCCACTACTGTTCTCATCAGATCAGGTCTTTTTTCTTTTCTTCTCAGTGTTAAAATAGGTTTTTAGTTTTGACCTTTAACGTGTCCTACCCTCTGGACTCAGAGGACGGGGACACCATGTCCCACCTCCTTTAATCAACCTCAGTTCTGATCAAAACAATCAAATAATCATTTATTATCAGGTTTAAACCCTTGATACTGGTTGATCTTATCCATCACGACTGGTTTAAACATGACTCAGCAGAAAACAGAGTCCACATTCAGGCTTTTAGAACGTCAGCACTTTGTCTGAAGAAACAACAAGAACACAGGAACGTTCAGCCTCCACGTGTTCTGCTAGAGGAGCTGATAGAACCTGGACCATCTGGGACTAAACGGACCCATAACGAGCAATTAGAGTGTTCCTACCGCTCGGCCCGCCCACAGAGAGACGAGGCTGTTAACCAATCAGAGGTCTGACCTCGTTAACTCGTCGTCAGCTCCTAACGAGGCACAACGTTATCTGTGACCTCACAGGTCGATCCTGATCTAATGACTCGCTGTGATTTTAAATCTAGTCGTTAATGAAACCATGACGAAGACAGTAACTCGTTTAATGTCTACAGGATGAGCCCTGAGGGGTCAGACAGTCCTAAGTCCTCTTTAGTTTGGTCGGGTTACCCACTGTTCTGGTGCAGATTGTTGCACCTGTTTGCTTTCCATAACCTCCACGGTGCAGTGTGTGGGAATCGAAGCGTTTGGACGCTGACGGCTGGGTTAAAGCGGTAAATCTCACCTTTCCTAACATCTGCTCTTCACGTGAGGCCCAGACCCGACACGGTGGATCGGTTCTCCACTCGCCCAGCCCGCTCAACGTAACTCAATCTGCTGCTTTTATGTCTGGGAGCACATCTGCAGGTCCCGTCTCTGCAAAGCCCGGCCCGGTGTTTGTCCTGAGCGGATCGGCTTTTATCTGCAGACTCTGAGCGAATGTTTGTGGCAGCGCTGACCTCGTGGTCACGGAGTGCTCGTCCAGCAGAGAGCTGCTCTCTAACGTCACCTTGGATCGCTTCTAGGACTAAACGAAAACAACATTCTGCACCGAGTCTGGACCCAAGGACACGTTCCCTCAGAGCGTCACCAGAGCGACTTATGAATAAAAACTAAAGAGAACCCGGCTCATTAACCATCAGGTTCATTAACTCCTGAGTCATTAAGGTCAGAAGTGTTCACCTCCTAACAGCTGCTATTAAAACTTTACTAAAGAACTCAGCTTCCTACTTCAGCCCTGCTCAAAACGACACACTAGTACTAGTACACTAGTATAAAGACGAGGCGTGTGTTTCAACTCTACAAAGAGCTCTGATATCTGAACATGGACCCTGGTGGGAGGAGAAACTGGACCGAGGACCGCGCCTTGAGGGACCCCACAGCCAACACCCAGACCTGTTACTGTAACGTGTTTTTATCAGACTGGAGACTTGGAGGCTGGGTAAAAACTTTAACTTCAAGATGGTTACAGAACAGAAGGTCGACATCACATTAAAGGTGTAAATCTATCATTCTTAATGCAGATCTATCGGTCCTCCTGTCCTGAGGGTCCCTAACAGACACACCAACGCTGGGCCTGGTCCCTGTCAACAGAAGGTGTTCTGGACTTTGTGTACGTCCAACGATCAGCAGACCTTATGGTGGAGAAACGGGTCGTGATCCATCGACGGCTCACTGAAGTCCTGGAGGTAACGCTCAGTGAGTGACTTCTCTAGAAAACGCTGTTCCATGAAAAGTGACTCGACGACAGAAGAACAACCCAGACGTAGTCCTGAGGGGACACGAGGTCAGAAAGCGCCGTGTCAGCAATAAAGCTTTGAGCTGAACCCAAACAGAGACCTGGTCCTGGATCTGTTGGCATCAGAAGATGAGCTGCAGTGTTCTGGATCAGCTCCAGAGGAGGAGTTCTGTTTGTCTTGGTGTCAGGATGGACCAGGGCTCCGTCTGCAGGATGAGGGCGTTGATCTGGTCTGCTGTGGTGGAAAGATCTGAGCTCTGGATTGATCTAAACCTCAGCGGTGGTCAGGAGATCCTGGATCCAAGCAGCTGAAAGGATGGCCAGGCTCAGTCTCCTCCTCCTCATCAAAACGAGTCACCCGAGGAGCTTCAGGCATCAGGATGTGATCTTGTCACTCTCCTCTGGAGGTTTTCCAGGACCTGAGATCGTCTCCAGTGTGGGAACACTGGGATCCTCCAGGAGGAGCTGGTGAGGTTCTCTCTGGGAAGAAAGGTCTGGTTTACTTCCTGGATCTGACGTCAACTCAACCTGGGAAAACAAAGGAAAATATCAGAGGCTGTTTAAACCACTGACTGGCGTTAAGAGCTTACAGAACCTGTACTTTATAACCAGAGTCTCTGTAGGAAACTCAAACCTAAACACTTGATCTGTGGATGAAACTAGAAGGTGCTGCTCTGGAGAACATAGCAGATTCATTAGACGTCACTCAAAACAGAAAGACCTGCTGTCACAGTGGAAGGAACTTCCTGTAACCCACTGTTTCTCAGAAAGCGCCACAAAGCAGCGTGTCCAATAGTCGCTCAGGTGATGGACATTAAAAGTAAGCCACTGTTCTTATTCACAATGCAGCGAAGGTTTAGAAGTCATTTCCAACTCCAGGGGAGGCTTTAGAGAAGAGAACCGGCCCTGAAAACCCAGCTGATGGCGTAACCTTCTATTATGCTGCAGACTAAGGCGATCTTTGGTGGAAGGTATAGCCGAGGGTTATAAATCTGTCACCAGTAATGAAACACAGGGTGTTGCAATAAAAGTGCTGGAAGGGGTCTCCGGGCTGCGGCTGAAACATGTACATTGATGCTTCCATATGTGGAAAAGGCAGACGTGTGACGGAGAGGCAAAGCTCTAAATCATTTATAATTATTGGGCGATAAATTATCAGCAGACCGGTCTCCCGGTTTTACTGTGAATGAACGCCTACAGGTGACCACCAACCACAGGTTAACATTCACATGTTCATCTGTTACATCACCATCAATATGAGCCTTATTATATCAGCAGAAACCCACAATCAGTGCTTTTACTCATTTCTACCATTAATGTATGACAGAGATTAGCAGGAGCAACCAGCTGGAAAACAAAAACCGTTGACTAAAGTGAAACCGCACTGTAGTGTAGAGATACAGACGTTATTCAGATAAACTAAACTAAACCAACGTTCTAAATGTAGAGGTTAGCTAACAGGTAATATAGAGTTCTAACTGTAGAGGTTAGTTAACAGGTAATATAGAGTTCTAACTGTAGAGGTTAACTAACAGGTAATATAGTGTTCTAACTGTAGAGGTTAGCTAAAAGGTAAAATAGAGTTCTAACTGTAGAGGTTAGCTAACAGGTAATATAGTGTTCTAACTGTAGAGGTTAACTAACAGGTAATATAGTGTTCTAACTGTAGAGGTTAGCTAACAGGTAATATAGTGTTCTAACTGTAGAGGTTAGCTAACAGGTAATATAGTGTTCTAACTGTAGAGGTTAGCTAACAGGTAATATAGTGTTCTAACTGTAGAGGTTAGCTAACAGGTAATATAGAGTTCTAACTGTAGAGGTTAGCTAACAGGTAATATAGAGTTCTAACTGTAGAGGTTAACTAACAGGTAATATAGTGTTCTAACTGTAGAGGTTAGCTAACAGGTAATATAGAGTTCTAACTGTAGAGGTTAACTAACAGGTAATATAGAGTTCTAACTGTAGAGGTTAACTAACAGGTAATATAGAGTTCTAACTGTAGAGGTTAGCTAACAGGTAATATAGAGTTCTAACTGTAGAGGTTAGCTAACAGGTAATATAGAGTTCTAACTGTAGAGGTTAACTAACAGGTAATATAGAGTTCTAACTGTAGAGGTTAACTAACAGGTGATATAGTGTTCTAACTGTAGAGGTTAACTAACAGGTAATATAGAGTTCTAACTGTAGAGGTTAGCTAACAGGTAATATAGTGTTCTAACTGTAGAGGTTAACTAACAGGTGATATAGTGTTCTAACTGTAGAGGTGGGACTTTTTAGATCAACATAATTAAGGCCTAATCAGCCTGGTCTATGTGTTGCACCAATAAGAGAACCAATTCTGGTTTCTGGAGAATCCACCCACTTTTTTCTGTGTCACTGGTGGGTGTGGCCTTTACTGTATTAAAAAATGAACTGAACTTCAGAAAAACCCTGATGAACCTTTTTGTTCTGCAAATCATCAGATTTAGTCAAGATGTTCATTAACACAGAAGCCTCTTCATGATAACGCCATCAAACTGTGATGGATTCCTGATGGTTTTCAGATTTTTATTTGTTCTGATCTCTTTATTGTGGCAATCTGACAAATGTTTCTACAAAAAGCTGAGTCTGAAACACTTAATGATTACAAAACGACAACGTGTCAGCGTATCATCTGAATGTTTTGTCAGGATTCGTCTGGAAACATTCCTCTGACAGATGAATGAAAGTTTTAATGTTCTCTAAAATGGATTTAATACTAACATATTGTTTATCAGCATTGAGATGAAATGGAATATTTGTTGAAAAGGTCAAAAATGTTTGTCGTACCATCCTTTTCCACCCTGTCTGACCCCTGATATACACGATGTTTGATTCAGGAGCCTCTCTGATGAAAACTGAACTCGTTTCCAGTTTCCATTAAATGGAAAAAGAAAAACAACCCTGGTGTTTAAAGCAGTATTGAAGAAGCTGTGGTTAAAACAAAAAGCTCAGGAAATAAAAGGCTGTCTACAGTGTATTAATGGGCAGGTACCAGAGCAGAAACACCATCTAGCTGAAGGATTCTGGGTAAAAAATCTCAATGAACGAGAGAAATAGCCACAAAGAAAAGTAAACAAAGAGTCTAACTTTTCTGAAGAGACACAAATCATAATAAGTAAAAGAGAAAGGTTTTTGAAAATAGAGCAAAATATGTTCACATTAGTCTTAAATCAGACATGTTTGAGTTTTTATTTTACAGACTCTCCTTTAGACAACCTAGAAGAGGAAGTGCAGTGATTCCTCGTCCCGTCTCCCCCTCAGGCTCCCGAGAGCAGCGGAGCAGAACAGCTGGACAGAATGTCAACACCAGTAGAACAACTGACCCAGAAAGGGAGCGGCGGAACGCCAAGGTAAGTGTTGAGCTACGTCAGCTCCGAGCCGCGGCTCTAATCACCCGAGTCCCGGCAGATGTTTGGTCACACATCAGTGGAGTGGATGCAAGAGGTTTCATTTCATGCTGACTCAGCGCGAGACTCCGGGATCAGCAGTAAACTGTGTTTGCATCAGGGATGGATGACGCTCGAAAACGGGTGATTTTATGTAAAAAATCCCTGGAAGAACCTGGTGGTCCTGAGCCGCATCACAGACGTTTTCTTCTCTGTTAGAAAACTGAACGAACCCAAAAAACAGAAAAGAAGAAGAGACACTGACAGCTGACATTAGATGCTGTTTTGGAATTTTGCTTCAACTGAAGAATTAAGAGAAAGTTAAACTGTTCTCGCCCAAACTGCAACATCTGGTCTGACGGTTCCTTCTCCAGATGTTCCTCAGGGTCCAGACCAGTGGTTCTGATGTGTTTGGATCATCGTCCTGTTGGAGGAACCGTGACTCGTCACATTTCACTGTCCCAGCCTGACTCTCAGCACTGGGGCACCACTAGGCTGTGTACTGGGCCCCATGCTGTTTTCACTTTAAACCTCTGACCAAATGAAAGAATTTACTTCAATTTCTTCAAAATACAAGTTCCATAAAGAAGAAATACAAAGACATAACTAGAAAAAACATATCACATCAGCGCTACATAGACTAGGCTAATGGGCTAATAGGCTATGCTAATGTGCTAGGCTAATAGGCTAAGCTAATAGGCTACGCTAATGGGCTAAGCTAATAGGCTAGGCTAATGGGCTAGGCTAATGGGCTAGGGCAATAGGCTATGCTAATGGGCTAGGCTAATGGGCTAGGCTAATAGACTAGGCTAATGGGCTAAGCTAATAGGCTAGGCTAATGGGCTAGGGCAATAGGCTATGCTAATGGGCTAGGCTAATAGACTAGGCTAATAGGCTACGCTAATGGGCTAAGCTAATAGGCTAGGCTAATGGGCTAGGGCAATAGGCTATGCTAATGGGCTAGGCTAATAGACTAGGCTAATGGGCTAGGCTAATGGGCTAGGCTAATAGGCTAGGCTAATGGGCTAGGATAATGGGCTATGCTAATGGGCTAGGCTAATAGGCTAGGCTAATGGGCTAGGCTAATGGGCTAGGCTAATAGGCTAATGATAGGTTGAAGATAGAGGGTCTTCACGCCCATCCTACAGCAAACTCTGATCAGAAAATAGAGAAGAGACAAAAACACACAAATATAAACAAACAGTATGTAGATAGTATTATGTTATACCCCCAACTGTTTGTCTGTTTTATTAACATAATAATCTGTGATATTTATGGTTAAGTATGACCTGTTTTCTCTGTGTGCGTGTGTGTGTTAGTGATATCATCTCCAGTAGCGTTTTCACCTCTAGTAGCTCTATCAGCTCAGTTTTATCAGCTCTAGCAGCTCTTTTACCTTTATCGGCTCTGTCAGCTCTAGCAGCTCTACTTCTACGTTTAGATCTTGGAACATGTAATGATGACTCACGTGTCACCAGTATGTTTTACGTCACACACACATCAGAGGAACAGGGTGTTCCTGAATCCCTCATCGTCTCCGCCCTCCAGTGACCTCTGACCTCCTCTCCTCCAGGCTCCTGTATCCTATTTGTTTTATTTTCAGGAACTCCTGCAGGTCATCAGAGTCACATCACTTCCACTTCAAGCAGGTCTGAGGGGTCGTGGTTCCACAGTCCAGGTCACATGACGGTTGTAGAGGTGACGGATGAGACCTGACAGGGTGTGACTTCAACGTGGAGCTGCTTCATGTTTAAGGAGGACGGTGGGTGACTTCCCATCAGCCCCTGCAGCATGTCTGCCTATCTGGTCTGGAGTCAGCAGCTTTTCATCACTTTGTTAAGGTCACAGCGAGACGCTGAGAAGCTCGAAAACATTTATGGTTCAATTTAGAATCAAAGTGACTTGAAGAACGTCTCCATAGAACCGAGAGTTTAAAGAGATGCTGGTTTGAAACCAGTTGGATCCTCGAGTCAACCAGTAGGAGACAAAAGCTTTTATTCTGAAAAACACTTAGACCCATAGGCTGCCAGAGGTAACATCAAATAAGAAGATTGGGTTTTAGTTTCCTTATTCTAAAACCAAACCACCGTATAAACAAACAAACAAACAAACAAACAAACAAACAAACAAACAAACAAACAAACAACCAAACATCCTCTCAGCTGTTGTCAGAGTAAAGCTTGGAGTCAAACTCAAACCCAGTTTTCATCGATCAGAATCCATAACCTGCTGCTCTGAAGACGAACCAATCAGAGCGCGCGACACAAACACCTACAAACAATAAAATAACCTTCCTGCTTTTGCACTGACTGGTTGATGATTGTTAACTGTGTTCTATGAACTCTCTATTCATGGATTTATTTATTTTATTATTATTATTTTTAACTTTTACTTAATTATTTATTTTTTCACATTGTAAGAAAATATTGTGACAAGATATAAGTGTGCTCTCCGCTCGTCGGGGGGGGGGCGGCTAGTCATCATCATGTTTCAATTTGATGATTCATTATAAAATCAAAAACTTTCAAAAAAGTGTTAAAAAACAATAAAAACATGAGGAAACGTTAAGCTAATCAAATTTACTGCGAACATTCTAATCTATTCTGTTATAGTCTATTTTTATTTTATTTTATATTCTATATAGTTTTTATTCCGTCTTTATAATATTTTCTGATTTATTTTTGTCAAAGATTTTTTTCTCAGAAACCTGATATTTTTTCCTTTATTTAGATAAACTTGATGGTAACAAAAAATAATTAAACAGAATCTCATGTTTGTTAACGAGGTAAAAACATTACAGTGTCAGCACAGGTGCATTCTGGGAGTTGATTTTATTTGTTAATATTTCTACTATTCTGGTTTAATCTAGAATCCTGACGGAGTTCCAGCGTGTCCTGATGCTCGTCTGGTTCCTGCTCCTGATCAGTTCTCTGTGGTCCTGGTTCTGTCGACCCTCCTCGGCTGAGCCTGGTCTCTCCTCTTCCTTCAGACTGATCCTCACCAGTTTAATTGATCCTCACCAGTTTAATTGATCCTCACCAGTTTACCTCCTGGTTCATGAGGATAAACCTCCTCAGCCTCACCTCAAACCGAGACGTAAAAACGAATAAAGCTCACTTTGATTTAAACTTTAAATCAATGTGAAATAAATGTCTCCTCAACCACTAAGTGGATACAAGTCTTTTATTTAAATTAAATTAAAATACAAAACAATTTAAAGACTTTTTTGATTTTTAAAAGGTTTTAAAAACTAAATTTAAAAACATATTTTTATTTTTAAGGAATGAAAAATAAAGTCCTGAGCATCCACTGCCTTTAATTAAATATTAAAGGAGTTAGATTTTATTTATCAACCATCCACTGAACATTCAGATTATTTTACATAAACTGAAGACCCTATTAACCCTTTAGGTTCTGGAGAGGTTTGATTCATTCAGATTGAGACGTTTTTATTTGTTGTAGGATGTTGTAGGATTTGATCAAAAAGTCACCGCAGAGAAAAATAAAAGCTCTGATCAGGTTTGTGTTTAAATCCAGAAAAACTCCTAAAAATCATAAAGTAGTGGGTGGTAACTCAATAAATACATTAATATTATTATTTAATCTAATAGAAAATATTAATATTAAAGAAAAAATAAACAAACTTTTTAGACGAAAACAAGAAAACAGAGTTCGGAGCTTTTATTTTGATAAACTCTATTTTTCTGTTTTATAAACATTTAATTTATTAAAACCGACAGAATTGATTTTCATGAATTAAAGTAAAATAATTTTATAAAAGATCCTGATTCGTGACCTTTAGAATCAGAGGAACTTTTTTATTTTCATTAAAATCTTTTTATTCCTTTTTTATCTGACTAAATGTAAGAATCAAGTGAGATTTTCACCGATAGTGGCAGAAACAATGGATTTTAGTAAATCTGAAGAGATTTAAAGATTTAAAATAGTTTCACTAGAAAATAAAGTACTACATTTATAAAAGTATTAAAAAAAGAAGAGAAGTTTGATTGAAAAGTGAGACTTTATGACCATATTTTTATACTATTATTGCATGACACTATAGTTTAACACTTCCGGTACTAAAGGAATAATAAAACACACAAAATAATGATTTATATTTTATTTTCCTGGTGTGTAAGTTTAAGGGTTAAACCCCGTAAAGTCCTGGTTTTTGATCTGGGTTCAGGGTCGGATGTTCTTATCAGAAACGTGTTTCTAATCATTTAAATAAACGTCGTGTAAAGGATCCTGATGTTTGACCTTCAGTCTGGTTTCAGAGCGACGTTTAGAATCAGTTTTACTGTAATATGTCTAAACGTTTCCCTCGCTAAGACACGGCGGCGTATAGAGGACGTAGACTCGATGAGACGCGGCGCTCCGCTCCGGTTTGTTGTTGTTTTCCTGTTTTCCCATGTTTACTGGCTGCAGTATAAATAAAATTCCCTCTAAGTGTTGGTGCCAGGTCAGGAATGCTGGCGCTCTCGTTTGGCCTTAATTCCTTCTGTCAGGCAGTAATCAGGTCTGTTTCACATAACGGGCCATTAGCTTAAAGAGCTAAGCTGCTTTCGGCGCTGCTGACAATGGACGCTGTGTGTGTGTGTGTGTGTGTGTGCGCTGCACGGGGGGTAATGGTGCACAAGGCATGGCCAGGACAGAAGAAGGGATAGAGTTGTGGAATGATGGAAGTTAGAAGAAAGGAGGGACGACTCGGCGGCGGTGCGTTTGGGGGAAATGGGACTGACGGGTCAGCGCTTGCCCTGAAGACAGCTCCATTCAAATCTCCAACTGCTGCCCTCCCTGTGACCCTGCTCCTCTTCATGGAGATAAAAAAAATCACAAACCTTCCAGCAGGAGGAAATCGAGTCACTTCTCTGAGTCCCTGCAACTCCACGCCGGTCCTCGTCCAGGGACTGGGATCCCAAAGGGATGGAGGCCAGACGCCGTCGGTCATCATCATCTACAGAGACCAACGGGCGGCTAATTGGACACCTGACTAATACCTGGCACTGCACTTTCACTATGTTCTGACAACCATAGAGGGCACTGGGGGAGGGTGGTCCTTACGCTAATAGCTTCAGACACATCCAGCATTCACTTTCATCTCAGGGGGGCCCTGACAAAAACTATTCCACTCCTCCACTGCCTGCTTTAACCCCAGAGCATTAATGCATCCATCTTAGGGGTTTTAGCCAGAAACCATGTGAAACAGGATCCAGAGGTTTTAAGTTTAGAGGTAACTATTAGTGGAATAGTTAGAGATGGATATATTAGAACTCTATATTACCTGTTAGCTAACCTCTACAGTTAGAACTCTATATTACCTGTTAGCTAACCTCTACAGTTAGAACTCTATATTACCTGTTGGCTAACCTCTACAGTTAGAACTCTATATTACCTGTTAGCTAACCTCTACAGTTAGAACTCTATATTACCTGTTAGCTAACCTCTACAGTTAGAACTCTATATTACCTGTTAGCTAACCTCTACAGTTAGAACTCTATATTACCTGTTGGCTAACCTCTACAGTTAGAACTCTATATTACCTGTTAGCTAACCTCTACAGTTAGAACTCTATATTACCTGTTGGCTAACCTCTACAGTTAGAACTCTATATTACCTGTTAGCTAACCTTTACAGGTTATGATGAGACCTTGTTTAATTTGTTTCATTTAAAAAATATCCAACAAGATAACATGTTTGTGCTACGTCTGCATAAACCAAACCGTGAGCTGCTAAGTTGTAGAGGTTTTATCTTTAGAAGCATCTCTTCTAATCTGAATAGCCATGAGTGTTGTTCCTTTCAGAGAACTTCCTGTTTCTAGAGAATCCTCCCACGTTTAGTGGTGTGGTCTATAGTGGAGATCTCTAAAGGAAGGACACTTCAAAATGGCCCAAATATCCCTTTAACAACAGTGGCATGATGGGTAATCAGCTGGGGAGTTACGGCAGCAGAGCAGAAGCTACAGCTGAGAAATGCATGTTGACAGAAGTGATGATATCATCCATAAATAAAACATCAGCCAGTTGTTTTGTTTAAGAGCTGAATAAATATGGCTGACTGTTCCTGAATTAAAACATTCATCAGAATCAGGAAATCTTTTCACACATTAAATCACTAAACATCAAGAGGAAACTGGAGCTCTATAAATAATTCACTTGACTTCATCTCTAATCCTGCCCCTCTTCCACGTCGGGTTTCTCTGCAGTCACGTTCACTTACCTGTTCATCACTGGGGGCTTTCTGACATCAGCACTCCAGGAACTTACTGTTTTGTCCTGTATAGTTGTGACACTCACTAGTCCTCAATATTGATCCTTTCTTTTAGTATCCAGTCTGAGGGTGAAGGACTTGTGCTGAACAAGGTGATACCTGAGCTATCCGATGACCAGGACTTTGTTCTTGTCGTTCAGCTCGCTCTTCAGGACCTGTCTTCTCACTGGAGGTCCTTGTTGTGGCCCTGATCTCTGCCTGTTGGATCCCAGGGCAGCATGAACATCTGCAGTCTTATCTTAGAGTTGTCTAACTTCTCCAGGTGTGCTCACCTTGCCTCTCTTCCAGTCTGAATGACATTTGCTGTATCCAGTGTTAATTTCGTAGACAAAACATTTTCGTTATTTATTTCGTCACGAATATATTTTACTGAACGAAAACTAAACGAAATTCAAAAATATAAAACGGAGAAAGACGAAGACTAAATCAGCCGACGTTGTCGTCAGGAACGAGAGACGAGACGAGAATTGACAGTGACGAAATCCAATCAGAAAACGGGAAGAATTTGACGAACATACCAAAGAACCAATCAGCAAACGTAACAGGTGGAAGTAGATGAGAAAGGAACCAATCAGAGTCCGCCTTGTCGAGACGCGCCGGAGTTCGTAAACAGCAGAGCAGACTCCGACAGGAACAAACTTTATTAAAAGTGGGTCAAATTAACAGAACAGAGGCGGAGTTACGACGCTGATTTAAGATCATGGTGATGAACGCAGCAGAGGATCAAACAGCTGTCAGGGAGACAGGAAATATGGAGTTATGGAGAGAAATGACCTCAGACGGAGCGTTGTGGAGATCACGTTCTGTGGGAGGAGACGGACCGCAGCGTGAGAACAGCTGATCAGACTCTGAGTTAAAGCCTCATGAAGACGTTTGATCTGACGTCATGAGCAAAGTTCTGACAGTTTGATTATTATGGGATTTATTGGCTCAGGACCACTAGTTTCATCCTGACAGAACTCAACACACAGTAGAATATGAATTACAGACCTTTGTGATTGAATTAATAAGAAAATATTAAAGGTCTCTAAATAAGATAATATTTAAACTACTTCCTCAAATTTTCAACAAAAATAGTTTATTTTAAAAGTGAATTTAGTTTTTTTCTGAAGTTTAGTCTTGAAAAGGGGTGTGTCTTATAATTGGGGTCATTAACAATATTGGGAACGTTGATAAAGGGCCCGTTAGTTTATTAATAGTTAATAATGCACTAATGTTAATAAAAGTAAAGTGTTACCCCAATTCCTTTAAAGAAATGTAAAATAAACGCACCAGAGGAAAATGTATTAATATTAGTGAAATATGCCTATTTTATATTTAGTCGACTAAAACTAGACTAAAGTGAAAAAGAATTTTAGTTAAAAGACTCAAACTAAATTAGTTCTGTTGAGGCGGATCAGTGAGTTGGTGTCTTGCTCCGTCATGGCGTACAGCTTGATGTCATCCGTCATGGCGTACAGCTTGATGTCATCCGTCATGGCGTACAGCTTGATGTCATCCATGTTAAGAGGCGACTGATGACTGCTTAGCCCTCAGAGCCGTTGTCCACATTCCCATAGAGTTCATGAAGAAGAGTCGTGTTTATGTTGAACATTCTAATCCCTCCAGGATTTATGAGTCATCTATCTGAAGTCAAGACGTAGACAGGTTCCTGTCTCAGGCAGTGGACCTGTCTATCTGCTGGTGTTCCTGGCAGCTTCATGCTCATGTATTGATCTATGTGCCATTCATCACCTCTGACAGGAGCGTACACCTTTTACAGAGGCGTGTCCTAGTTTAATATTTCTCATTTCACCATGTACAACACTACAAGTCCAATTCATGTGAAGTCCCAGATCTAAAGATCTGGATCTTCACTTCAACACAATCCTCCACCGGGAAGGAACCTCCAGCAGAACCAGAACCAGGACGGAGGGACAACAGAGACAACCACAGAAGGACTGGACCAGTCGTCGTTTAGTGTCAGCAGGAACTCCAAACAGAGAGAGTAAAGTCTGTCTACAGCAGAAGAGTCAGGACGACCCCAGAAGCTCAAGTTTAGTCTCAGATCTGGATCCTCGGTGAATCTGAACTTCTGTTTGGACTGACTTTGGTCTGCCTCAGTCTTCGTTCAGTCATGAGGTCGTTTCTCCTGCTGAAAGGCTGCGCTGTAGCCTCCGGGCCTCGGGGTGAACTCTACGTTCCGGAAGCTCTCCTTCCTCGCCCCACCCTCCATTCCTCCTCCACCCTGTGAGGCACAATAACCCCCCCCCCCCTCAACCAGAGACATGGTATTTGCACTGCTGAGTAGAATGTGAGCTAATGAAAGTGTAAAGCCTGTGTTCACTAGAGTATAAAATTCACATTTGGCCACGACCGGCTGTGCAATCTGATATTATGAGCCGCGCTGCAGAGCGGCCCGGGCTCCAAACACCAGACAGACCTCCGTTTTCTCCACACACGTATTAGGTTTTGTGTTTTTATTGTAATTGAACTTTATTGTGAAATTCTTTTCCCATGTGGACTTGATGTAAAATGCCAGCGGCACAGTGCTGCCAGAAACGTCAACACGGGGCCCGGTGCCTGTTCAAAACCAGGCGAAGCGCACGAGACGAGCACCAAGCAAGGTACGGTACGGCGCGGCGCCATCTTGTTTGTCGCGCGTTCAGAGAGCAAATGGAGGTTTGTTGAAATGAGGTCAGAGGCGGCGGAAAGACAAACAACAAGAAGAATCAGCTTTTCTAGATTAAACCTCACAAACAGCTCATCCTGGAGTAAAGAGCGTAAACAAAGCTCCTCCTGCTTTTAGTCTTTAATGAAAAGTTCGTCTGTCAGGAGGAAAACAGGAGCCTTTAGCTGAATCACTCCGTCAGGTCAGAAGTTCAGCCCCGTTAACTCCGGCTGACCTAGTTCCTCTGAGAAACTCCAAATCCATCTTTACTCTGCTGATCCAGTCGGCTCAGTCCGAGGATGAGTCCCGTTTCTGTGACGAAATCACAGCTTTCCTCTAAAATACCAGGAAAGATTCACCTTATACCAAATATTTAATAAAATACTTCTCTAAATACCAGAAAAAATTCACCTTATACCAAATATTTAATAAAATACTTCTCTAATATACCAGAAAAAATTCACCTTATACCAAATATTTAATAAAATACTTCTCTAAATACCAGAAAAAATTCACCTTATACCAAATATTTAATAAAATACTTCTCTATATACCAGAAAAAATTCACCTTATACCAAATATTTAATAAAATACTTCTCTAATATACCAGAAAAAATTCACCTTATACCAAATATTTAATAAAATACTTCTCTAATATACCAGAAAAGATTCACCTCATACCAAATATTTAATAAAATACTTCTCATATATACCAGAAAAAATTCACCTTATACCAAATATTTAATAAAATACTTCTCTAAATACCAGAAAAAATTCACCTTATACCAAATATTTAATAAAATACTTCTCTAATATACCAGAAAAAATTCACCTTATACCAAATATTTAATAAAATACTTCTCTAAATACCAGAAAAAATTCACCTTATACCAAATATTTAATAAAATACTTCTCTAAATACCAGAAAAGATTCACCTCATACCAAATATTTAATAAAATACTTCTCATATATACCAGAAAAAATTCACCTTATACCAAATATTTAATAAAATACTTCTCATATATACCAGAAAAAATTCACCTTATACCAAATATTTAATAAAATACTTCTCTAATATACCAGAAAAAATTCACCTTATACCAAATATTTAATAAAATACTTCTCTAATATACCAGAAAAGATTCACCTCATACCAAATATTTAATAAAATACTTCTCATATATACCAGAAAAAATTCACCTTATACCAAATATTTAATAAAATACTTCTCTAAATACCAGAAAAAATTCACCTTATACCAAATATTTAATAAAATACTTCTCTAATATACCAGAAAAAATTCACCTTATACCAAATATTTAATAAAATACTTCTCTAAATACCAGAAAAAATTCACCTAATACCAAATATTTAATAAAATACTTCTCTAAATACCAGAAAAGATTCACCTTATACCAAATATTTAATAAAATACTTCTCTAAATACCAGAAAAGATTCACCTTATACCAAATATTTAATAAAATACTTCTCTAAAATACCAGAAAAAATTCACCTCATACCAAATATTTAATAAAATACTTCTCTAAATACCAGAAAAGATTCACCTTATACCAAATATTTCATAAAATACTTCTCTAAATACCAGAAAAGATTCACCTTATACCAAATATTTAATAAAATACTTCTCTAAATACCAGAAAAGATTCACCTTATACCAAATATTTGGGCGGCACTAGCTCAGTTGGGAGAGTGGTCGGTCTGGTAACCGGAGGGTCACCGGTTTGATCCCCAGCTCTGGCTGGGTTAGATTGTCTTTGTGTCCTTGGAGACACTTCACCCACCTTACTGTGTGAATGTGAGTGTGACTGTGTGTGAATGTTGGTGGTGGTCAGAAGGGCCGATGGTCAGAATGGCAGCCTCTCTTCTGTCAGTCTGCCCCAGGGCAGCTGTGGCTACAGACGTCTGTCGTAGTTTACCACCACCGGTGAGAATGACTGTGTGAATGAATAATGCAACTCTGTAAAGCGTCTTTGAGTGACCTAGAAAAGCGCTATATAAAACTGATGCATTATTATTATTATTATTATTATTATTAATAAATATTTAATAAAATACTTCTCTAAAATATCAGAAAATATTCATGTTATACCAAATATTTAAATTAATTCTCTAAAATACCAGAAAAGATTCTCTTTATACCAAATATTTAAATTAATTCTCTAAAATACCAGAAAAGATTCTCTTTATACCAAATATTTAATAAAATACTTCTCTAAATACCAGAAAATATTCACGTTATACCAAATAATATTTAATAAAATACTTCTCTAAAATACCAGAAAAGATTCACCTTATACTAAATATTTAATAAAATACTTCTCTAAAATACACGAAAAGATTCACGTTATATCAAATATTTAATAAAATACTTCTCTAAAATTCCAGAAACATTGAGAAGATTCATGTTTTACCAAACATTATTGAATAAAATACATTAATTTAGTTCTCAGGCTTTAAAAATGTTTTTAGTTTTTTTTTGTTTATAACTGATTTAGAGTCTCCATCCGGCGAGTCGTTCTTTAATAATATTAATATTTATTTAATAACAGCTGATTTATCATCTCTGATTCACATTGGACTCCGTCTGGTTTTTAGACGTAAATCTTCTGAATCGTCGCTGATAAAATAAAAACCATTTGAATGTTTTTTTCACTCAGATGACGAAACTCGATGCTTTTTAAAAGATTCCTGTTATTTAAATATTTCCACAAACAGCCGACTTTTGATCACATAAATACAGCCGTCCGTGTGACTCATCACCAGAGAGACGGCGAGAGGCTGAGGAGGTCAAAGGTCGGATGTCCGTCGTTACCTGATGGTAATTATCATCAGGCAGACGCAGAGCTACCTATGATTACAGGGTTTTGATTTTCTGCTCACAGAAAAAACAAAGTATTCATTAAAATTCAGTTTTTATTTCTTAGTTTTAAACAATCAGCTGCAGCCTGTTGGCGTTTAAATCAGGTCCTCTGTGGCGCCGCGACGGCTCCAGGTCTCAGGTAGACCCGGACCAGGATTCACTAAGAGAAGGACTAGATATGAAAATTCAATCAGATAAATATTAATTATTAATCATCTTTTTAAAAATGGGTCATTTTAACTTTAATTCAAATCATTTTATTTATTATTATTTATTAATTTAATTTTAATTTTTACAAAATAACAATTATAAACTTTTTATCTGAATATTAAATCAGAACAGATTTAATGAAGGGTTTTAATTTCAACATGAATAAACAAATTGTTTTTTAAATGTTTCCCCCCAAAAATGTGAAATCACAATTAATAAAACAAAATATATTTTTTAGTTTAACTTGATAAAATCATGATATGAATGTAGATATAACATAATTCAGGTCATTATTATTATTATTTTCTACACGCGATTGAGTAAATTCTGTAGAAGAATAAACATATTTGATTTATTCATAAATAATTTAAATGATCAGAACATTTAGAATAATTTCACCTTTAGGTTGAAGTTTCTTCATATTTAAAGATTAAAGGTGTGACTCATTAAAGTTATTGTTTTTTATCCTGTTTATGCAACACGGTTGAGACGTTGCTGCTTGTTTTTATTATTAAAAACTCATAAAAAATGTTGATTTTCCAGGTGTTTGTTTCCTGATTCTTCTGATTTATTGTTATTGATCAAAACTGAAAAACTAAATTCGGTTTGTTGAGTTTGTTGAGGTCAACCAGAGGTCAGTCGGAGGAAGAAGAGCGAAGACCCGAACCCGAAATATGTAAATAAAATATCTAAAAATAAACAGAATGACACAAACTTTAATATAAAATGTTCTGAAATTAAAGCAATAATTTCAAAGATATTAAAAAGTGATGAAGCCGAACCAAACTGGTTGAATTTAATTAGAACTCAATAAATGTTGGAGCTCGTTACGGTTCCTCATTTATCTGCTCGACCTTTATGTTTATAAATAAAATGTCCATATTTAAAATGTAAATCCTTCATAGTGTCTAAATGTATAATATACCTTTGAATGAATAATAAAACCTGCTGACGTCAGGAGGTTTTAATCCGTCGTAGATTCGTTTTTAATATTTTGTCATTTCTAATGTTTCTATAAATTCACTGAAGCTGCGTCGAACATTCATATCTTTTATAATAATTTTTAAAATATGTTGTAATTGATAATATTTCTATAGTATTTGCTGATGCTGCGTTAAACCTTCGTCCTGGAGGCCTAAGCGACTCGTGCTCCTGCTCGACGCTCCTACGAGCGTCGACGTTACGGGGTCACAGAGAGGTCACAGAGAGGTCACCGAGTGAGGACGGACAGGATGAGTCGCGTTTGACTGCAGGGGTCAGAGGTCACGCTCAGGTGAGGGCAAATCAAACGCACCTCCGGATGTGTTTTAGTGACTCTGGACTCGAGAGGAGGAGAGAACAGAAATTCATTTGATTTAAATTAGAATTTTTTATCTTAATTCCAAAATGTTTTATTTGTAAATGTTTAAGCTAAGAACTGAAATGTCAAGTCTTAGATATCAGTAATACATTTCATATTCATGTAACTGTAAATTATTATTAATAATAATAATAATAATAATTATTATTATTATTATTATTATAATAAAAATAATTACAGTACCTATTTTTAACAACAACAATAATAATAATAATAATAATTACAGTTCCCAATTTTAATAATAATAATTAGAGTTAAATAGGTTCTGACTATTTTTATATGACAAATAATTTTACCTTCTGTTATTTAAAACAAATCTAAAACCTTGTAATGATTTAAATTGAGAGGTTTTTGTTAGTGAAACAAACATTTTTAATTTGTTCTCTCTTTATTTTTCTGACGTGACCTTTTAGGGTTAATTCTTTTTCTTTTTATTATAATTTTTTTAGGGGTTATTTCTAACAAACATCCTCCTGTTTTGAATATTTCAGAGTTCCCATGTTGAAAAGTTCTGTACTCAAAGTTAAAAAATAATGTTGTTTCGGAGATACTTTAAAACTTTATTGGATGTGGACTAGATTTTAAGTCAAAGACCTGAAACCTGATGAACGTACTGGTCCTGGACTCGTGTCCTGGTGAGGACCTGGTCTCTGACGTGTAGAAACCTGGATTATTGATCAGATTATTGATCTGATGTTTATGATCAGGAGGTCTGGTCCAGCAGGATGCAGGTCCAGGTTCTGGTTTTCCATCAGCGCTCGGTTCGTTCGCTACACTCGCTCTGCGTTAGCTCAGCGGCGTCCTGATGGCGGCTGCAGGATGTGACGCTCTGCTGCAGGGTGTGTGTGTGTGTGTGTGTGTGTGTGTGTGTGTGTGTGTCTGTGTGTGTGTGTTGTGAGCAGACAAGCTGACCGAGCACTCACCTCTCACTAAAGACTTTATTTATTTATTTCTACTGTGGATTGAAGCGCTTTGTGAAGCTAACCTACATAACCGCTAGGAGCTGAGGCTAGCTGCTACCTTGATACAGATCTGATGAGAGAAATCAAGACAATGGGTCCCCCCCCCGACCCCACTGGGCCCTGATCATTACTACAACATGACACAGACTCCTGATGAAGCTGTATTGAGTTTATCCACTGAAGCACATCGCGTTGAGCTGAAGAACCACTGAGAGGTGAATTATCTCCGTATTATGAGCCGAGGTTGTCAGAAACAATCCGTCTGCTGCTCTGTTTACACCGACCGACTTCAGAGTCTGAGCTAAAACGGCTTCAGCTCCTAGAGATCCTGATCTGATTGGAGCACGAGTCCATGAGAATAAATTCTTAAGACAGAAAACCTGACTTGCTCATAGGACAGGTCATTTCTGAGTGTAATCCAGTCCTTCATGGTTGGCAGTTTCCTTAGTAAATAGACTCAAAGTTGGAGAAATAGAATCAAACTACAGCTAAACTTCAACAAACTGCATCAACTGGCTTCACCTCCACCAGCCTCTACGAGCTGCATCGGGACAGGATTCAGCTGACAGCCTGGAACCGCTCATACCTAAAAAAGTACAAGTCAAGAACGAGCTACGGGACGAGGCTACACAAAAACGCCAAGACCTGAGAAAACTGACTGTACTAAACAATCAATCATTACAAACTCCAGGCTCCACAGGTTACCACGGTTACCTGTAAAACTAGAAATCACCTTTTGTTGTTTTGGGATCGTTTCTTTACCCATAATTCTGTTTGTTTTTACCATTTAAGCCCTGATTTATAAAAATAATATTAGTAAAAAAATATTCAGTTTTATAAAAACTTTACTGGAAAATATTTAAATAACGATATAATCATGTGTTTTTTTATTTAACACAACAGTTATAAAGAAGTGGAGACAGGATTCATCAGAGAGACGACGTTAACGGTTTGGACTTTTTGTGATTAGAGGTTTTTATTCCTGAGGTTCGTCGTTTCCTGTTCACAAACATAAATGTGAAGTTTATAAACCGACTCTACGATTATGAACACGATTTCCTCCTTCCTTTATCACAATGACGTGTTCTTACTCAGAGCCACTAATCACCACTAATTACGCTCAAAGGTGTCCCTTAGTGGAGCATGAAAGCATCATGGCGGCGAAACCAGACGGTTCAGACCGCTGATGGTCCAGGATGGGGGTCTGAACCCTGGGGCTCTGGGGCCACAGGGTTCAGACCCCTGATGGTCCAGGATGGGGGTCTGAACCCTGGGGCCACATTTGGCCCCCAGCTCCACTCAAGTCCGCTGCCACTGAGTCATATGATGTTTGAGTTAATCCAGAACACGCTGGTGAAGGTTCTCAGTCATCAGGTCATGATAATCCAAAAAAGGGTTTTAAATAAAGGCAACTGGACTGATTTGGTGTTTTTAGGCCCGAGCAGCAAAGGCCTCTTGTAATTCCTCCGTTTCTTCTTCTTGTTATTATTCCTCCCCCAAATGAATTGGCTTTTTGGAGGCCTTGCTATATTCAAAAACTCACCAAATTTTGCAAATGCGTAGACATCTGGTGAAATTTAAGTATTTTAAGGGCATCGCAGAAGTTGCAAAAAAAATTGGTTCAACAGCGCCTCCTAGAAAATGAAAAATCACCTTCCCCCTTGACCTTTTTTTACAGTAGAGTTATGAAATTTAGTACACTTGTAGAACATACCAAGACGCACGAAAAAGTCTCCTACCATCATGGTTTATATCAAACAGGAAGTCGGCCATTTTATTACCAAATAAGTCCAGTTGCCTTTATTTAAAACCCTTTTTTGGATAATCCAGAACAGCTTCATCAGAGCGAAATGAATCAGCTGTTTATGAATTCAGAATCAGAACAACCGTCTGCTTTTGTGTTTCAAAATGTTCACTCCTAAAGGGTCCCCCATAAAAAGTTCCCCCATAAAAGGTTCCCACAAAAATGATTTTATTACTCTTTGCACATTTATTAAAATTCAAAACATTTTAGGTCATGAAATATGACAGCGGATCCAAACAGAAGCCTTCTCCTAAAACCAAGACGAAAACAGATCTTTAACTATAAATAACCTGAACTCAATAATATTAAAATATTTCACATTCAACCAACTACTTGTTTTAATAAATATTCTTCTACATAAAGGCAAATAAAGAACAATTTAATGCAGATTTATCTGTAGCTGAAAATTTTTACAAAAAGCACGACATAATCTAATAATATTAATAATAATAATTCTTATTATTATTATCACACATTTTTACAACATAATCAAATCATCAGGAAAGCTCCTCATCTTCATCATTAAAACTAAACCCTAACCCTCCTTCAGATTAGAGTTTAATACTTTTAAAAGTACTTCATGGTACTACAAACTTTATTTCATTATTTGGCTGATTCATAATTTGGACCCCAAAGAGAATCATTTATCCTCTACGTCTGTTTTAATGTTTTAACGGCAAACATTCAGCTAAATTAATAAAATATAACCTTCAGATTCTAAAGTTATATTTTAATTCTCCTAGAAAATCTTTAATATTTACAACAAGATTAATAGAAGGTTTTACTTTTAGCTCTAAAATGTGAAAAACCCTCTCCATCAATTTAGTTCTGTACAAAAACATATATATATATATATATATATATATATATATATACATATATATATATATATATATATATATATATATATATATATATATATATATATAAAACATTTGTATAAATAAATCTGGTAGATTCCTGCTGCTTTTTGTTCCTTACATGTAGAAATAAGAACCCGCTGCATCACAATCTTTAAACATGGAGTCCATTTTTCATTAAAACATTTCTTAGCAGGAGGTTAAACCAGTTCTCATCGTGGTCGTAGAGGACAGGTCCACACGTCCTCTGTCCTGCTGTCTCTGGATCAGGCCGAGGTCAGGGGTCGTCTGTCTCGTTTGGAGCCGTGTGTTCGCTCGGCGACCTGCTGATGGTGATGGCGTCCGGTCCAACAGCAGACCAGACAGATCACCAGGCCGTCAGGGGTCAAAGGACGCGGGTCGGTTCTGGACATGGGAGTCATGGTAACGAGACCCAGAAGAGGTGAAAAGTGTGTGAAACAAAGTTCCAGAAGCTCAACGACACCGACGGGTCATCAGGAGGAGTTCGGCTCGGCGGCGGCGTGGTCACGTGTCGCCGCCATGATGAACTCCACGTGAACTCGCCTGTAGCGATGGGAGCTGAGCAAAGGCAGCCCTGTGATTGGACGAGGCTGCTGCTCCATATTTGTGAGATTATTGAAGTGAAGTTTGAGCCAGCAGGCCCCCCTCCCCCCTCTGATGATGATGAATTAATAAACCTTCACTAAATACATTCCTCATGTTTATTCATCATTTATTGGGTTTTGATTTTATAAATCTGACGAGAATAAAATCATTTAAATGTGATTCAACAATTATATGAATGACCTGTCATCATAATTACACCTAATATTAATATTCATTCACTTTTATCATTTCAATTATCACAAAGGAATTTCTCTAAATGTATTCTGATGGTTTGGGAGTAAAAATACTTTGTTTTGTAGCCAAATAATTACATTTTCTAAACAAATTAATTAATTCTGCCTATTCTAAAATCTTTAGACTATTTGATTATTATTGAGCATTTCCCTTTAATTAAAGAAAAATACTAAATAGTTTAATTCAAGTTGAGTCAAATTAATTTTTTTATTTTCATGATTTTTGTTCAGAACATTATTTTAAAAAACATTGAAAAATAGTTATTTTTATTTATCACAGCATGAAGTTTGATCTTAAATAAAATGTATAAAAAAGTATTGTAAATATTCATAATTGTTTTTCCCCATCAAATTAAATATATATATATATATATATATATATATATATATATATATATGAATGAATGAAAAGTTTATTTCAGTCAATACACAAATGTCTTTGCACAAGAAAATTCAGCTTCAACACTTAAAACTTAAACAAAAACGATGACTGAAAATGGTTTGGCTGAAGTGAAACACTTTTCTAGAGCCAAACCTTTTAACAACTTCATGCAACTTGCATACATCACTTTACAATTAATCAAAATGAGAGAAAAAAAAGTTGATATAAATTATTATGCTAATTAAATTATAGTTTTTTTATATTTATTTGTTTACTTTCACAGGTTAAACCTCGGAGAGACGAGGTCTCGTTGTGAAAAGTGACCTGTTTAAAACTCAGCTAAAATCAAATCAGTGATATGTCTATATCTACCTATCTATAGATATCTCTCTCTCATATATATATATATATATATATATATATATATATATATATATATATATATATATATATATATATATATATATATATATATATATATATATATATATACACACACACATACATACACACACACACACACACACACTATATTTGTGATTTATAGCTCTTTTACACTTTTTTCTGAATATGAAAAAGTAACCAGTATTTACCTACATATGTACTGTACATACAGTATGTAGGTAAATGTTATAAAACATTTTTTATTTACTATGATTATTACATAATAATAATAATAATAATAATAATAATAATAATAATAATAATGAGGGTTTTTTTAATACAAGAAACATTTTCTGTGCCATGTGTTTTATTAAAGTCTCTCACTTCCTGTCTCTACTCTGAGTTTTGATGGTTTTTATTTAGAAACAGACAGAAAAACTTTTTTTTCTTAATTTTTGAAGTTTAAACCCAAACCCCTCGTGACCCCGTCTACACCATCCCGTCTACGTGGGTTCATGGGGAGTTTAGAGATGCCGATGCAGATTTCTGTGATGGCGAATGGCATTGCGACGGTGGTGATGGTGTCGGTGGAGGTGGGAGGGCGGGGCTGGAGGAAGCTCCTCCCTCCTAGTGTCACACTAACCCCTGCCTGAACTCGACGAGTTGTCCCAAAGGCCTTTTCCTCACCCCCAAACTGTCACAAGCTCTCTGATCGTTGTTCCCATCGAGTTTCCCCCCGCCACCGCCGCCGCCCACACTCGTGGCTGAAAGCTTTGCTCTCACGAATGGACGGATGATGTGAACTCGTCAACCTTCCATCTCTCATCTGCCTCCTCCTCCCCTCATAAAGTAAAGACGGGATGATGTTTGACCTGCGTGGAGTCAGCACCGACTTCCTCTCTTTCACCAACATCAACTTCCTGCTCAGGATGTTCAGGCCTGAGATGATTGACAGGAACAGCACACACTGAAGACATTCTGAAAGTAGGGAAATAAAGATCTGAAGGAAAGGGACGTTTTAACAGGATCTGCATCAGGATGAAGAGAAAACCAACACTTGGTGGAAAATGACCACAGAGTTTAGATCCTCACTCCTAATAGAGATTCCTCCTCGCTAGGGTTAGGGTTTAACCTAAACCCTCAGCCACCAGTTTCAGGCTCTTTCTTTAATTCAAGCACTTTAAGGGTTTCAGGCCCCAGAAGAAGCCCGTCAGCAGCAGGAAGAAAGTCCCGGAGACAGATGGTCCGCCCCCTGCTGAGTCCGGTCCAAACATCATGGAGCTGATTGGGATGACACGAGGAACAGAACGCCACCAGACTCGTCTCCAGAAACCACCGACTGGACGTTCTACAGATCTCCTGAACTCTAAACCTTCTCCAGGAGAAGTCTAACGCTTGGAAACTTTCAGTCGTTCCTGAATGTTTTTTAGACTGCAGACAGGACTCGAGCTGCAGTACCGCTGTCGACCAGAGCCAGTGGTGGCGCTGCAGCCTCACGCTGCGGCAGCGCCTGATTGGGCCTTTTAGGTCCGTTTCACCCTAAGCTGGGTTTAGCACGAGGCAACAGCTGGCACAAGTTTCTGGATGAAAGCCGTTGGTGAGAAGAGAGAGAAGAACAGCCCCCCGGCCCCTCCCCCTCCCCGGATTATCCCGCCACCCTTTAACGAAGCCTCCAGGCGGCGGGTCCAGCGGCCTGGATTGGGAATGAGAAATTACAGCAGTAGGTTTGGGATAAAGCTTCTGATGAGGAGTTCAGTAAAAGTCCTGACCCAGATCTGTCTGAGCGGGTCAGGACTTCCTCCATCAGCTGGTCCAGTCAGGATCTCCACATGTAGATTAGTGACGTACAGATGTTTTACAGGAACTTTTGTCCTTTAAGATCCTGATGACCTTCATTCATCATAAAAACATAAACAGTTCCAGGTTTTAAAGACGCCGTGCTTGGGTTGGAGTTTTCGGACTGATGGATGGTTCGGTTCTGGTCTGAATCCTGAGGATTTCTGCTGCAACATTTCTAATTATTGTTCACATGATCCGTAACCATAGCGATGAGAGACATGTTTAGCAGCTGAAGAACATCTCAAGAGCTTCAAAACAAACAAAAAAAAGCTTAATGAAAAAAACAAAACAAGGTGTTTTGTAAAATGATCTTTTAAAACCCAATCGGAGGCGTTCTCCGTCTCTTCTGGTTGTTTTTGTCGTCCGGAGCGTTGAACATCTTGTCCCAGTTCCAGAACTTCTAAGTGCTTCTCTGTGACATCCCAACATTTTGCTGCTGCATCCACTGCTTCCTCCCTTCATTTGTTCAGGATAAATAATAAATAACTGCAATCGGACAAATGGAAAAATTCTTCTTTTCTCCGACTCTATTTTTAACCTGCTTTCATTTCCTCCCATTATTTCATCCACTCAAGTGTTTGCAGCTATTAGAGGAACCGAGAGGCAGAACGTTTTAAATCACATCTACTCTAATCCTCAGAACCTCCAGAAGACGACGACTTCTCCCCGGTGCCGTGTTTTCCCTCCTATCTGTTACTTTTACTCCAGCTCTCTGGGTGCAGCCAGACGGATGGCATCACAACAAGCTCCTCGTTAATTATTAATGCAACAAAACATCGATTGTGCATCCATTTAAATGGTTCAGAAAACACTGGAATGGAATGATTTAAGTCTGCGAGGCTGAACCGAGTCGGGCCGTGAATAGAACGACTCGACGTGTGCAGAGAGACGACCCGCTCCCAGACTTACAGCCGCTCTGCTGAGCAGTTTTATTCTTTAATCTGTGAAAAGACGAAGACTTTTATGGAGCTGGTCTGATGGGTGGGACTCAAAACAAGAGAAAAGAAAATAGTCGTAAACTAGAAGTACAGCAGGCTGCAGGGGAGGGGCCAAAGGCAGTGACCAAAATCAGAAATTAATGTCATTTATTTTCTTCACATGAAGTAAAAACAAATGTTTGTGACACGATGGTGGCAGGAAGTGGGACCCAACGGGGCAGAGGGAAACCAAAAATCCATAAAAAGAGTTGTTTATTAAAAAAAGGAGCTAAAGAAATAAAGAGGTGTGACGAGACTAGAACTAAGACAGAAGGACTTAAATACCTGAGGAGCAATCAGAGGAACACTGGGCAGGTGTGTGACAAGAACAGGTGAGGACAATGAGTCATCAACAGGTGAGGGAGGGGTGGAGAGCAGGGTCTGAGTACAGAAGAAAAACTAAACAGAAACAAGAACAAGACTAGAACCACAACTAGACAGGAAGCAAACCTAAGACGACACAGGGCGGGACATGATGAATAAAGACAGAAAACACAGGGAAGTGACGACATAAACACGGAGGACTAAAACACAGAGCTGGAACTAAATAAAGAACTAACCTGAAACTACATGACAAGATAACAGAAAACGGCCATGATGAGACAAAACAACTAACAAGACCTAAACAGACATAAATCACCAGACTTTGTTGAAGGGTTTTTATGACGAAAGTTTTGTGAAACAAGTTTAGATAATCTCCAGAATTTATAAATGAATACATTCAAATGTGATCATATTAGAAGCATGCCTTTACAAAAACACCTGCATTGTTAAATCAACTTTAACTCAGATATTTAATGAAATAAACTCCGACATTTGTGAGACAAAACTTTAATTTAAACACCTTTCTAAAAAAAGATGTGGATATTCTCTGGAAGTAAAATGTTGTGGAGAAAACAGTGTTTAATTTAATTTCTGGTCCACAGCATGAGAGTGTCTGGTAGAAACCACAACTATCTGAAAAAGTCTCAGAAATGTGTAAGTTTAGTTCCTAAAATGTTCCCAAGTATTTTAGACTCAACAATCTAAAAGAAACCCTGGGACAGTTAAAGATTAAACCTTAGACTTTTATTCTGGGAGTTTAGTTTTTGTGCTGAAAAGATTTATGTATAAAATAACATTTCATTATCATGGAGCCAAGAAAGTGAATTTTGTCTAAGGCAGGGGTGCCCAAAGTGGGGCCCGCGGGCCAAAGTTGGCCCACCGATTATTTAATTTGGCCCTCCTGGCCCTCTGTGGGGGATCCTGGATGCTGGGTGAACATGGACCAGTAATCCAGAAACTCACCGTTTCCCTCAGCCAATTCAACATTATGTGAACGGACCCAATGACTCTCTATTGGGCTGCATACAGCCCTCATTCATGGTCCCAACAAAATCTTAAAAATGTCACAATTTAAATTGAAATACAAGTAACTACAAGGGACATTTAGAGTAGATTTATGCACGCATGTACTTTTGCACACTTTATAAAACCACAAATAGTTGTATTTTGTCAATGTATGTAATCTCCCATGAGCCTTTGCTGCTGGACCAGACCGGATCAAACTTGCTCCAAGCTCGCGGGTAACCCTCTGGCTGCGAGCCTAAGCAGCTATTATCAACATGGAGTGCCGTCGTCAGTGGCACACAGACAAAAGGCATTTTAAAAAATGCTGGGATGAAGACTATTTTTTACAGATATCAATGGTAAAGCGGTCTGCCTTATTTGTAACAGTCCGTTGCTGTACTCAAGGAGTATAGTATTCGTCATCACTATGAGACAAAGCACGCAGGATTTATGCCCAAAAGAAAAAGACCAGGGAGCTGCTAGCACTACATGATTACAAATAACAAAGACAGTTGTTTGTTCTAAATGCCTATATGTGACTTACCGCCGGTATATGTCATATTTTGGTTAATGTTCTTTAAACAAAAAGGATGGTTAAATAGTTGCAAAATGAATAAAAAGTAGTGTTCTATACTTCATCATTAGTATTTGCATTTTATAAATACTACATTCGGCCCGCGGCTCTCTGATAGATTTTCCTTTTGGCCCTCTGAGGGAAAAAGTTTGGGAACCCCTGATCTAAGGGTTAGGATTAACCCATATCCACCGTAGCTTGTTAGCTAACCTCTACAGTTAGAACTCTATATTACCTGTTAGCTAACCTCTACAGTTAGAACTCTATATTACCTGTTAGCTAACCTCTACAGTTAGAACTCTATATTACCTGTTAGCTAACCTCTACAGTCAGAACCCTATATTACCCGTTAGTTAACCTCTACAGTTAGAACTCTATATTACCTGTTAGCTAACCTCTACAGTTAGAACTCTATATTACCTGTTAGCTAACCTCTACAGTTAGAACTCTATATTACCTGTTAGCTAACCTCTACAGTCAGAACCCTATATTACCTGTTAGTTAACCTCTACAGTTAGAACTCTATATTACCTGTTAGCTAACCTCTACAGTTAGAACTCTATATTACCTGTTAGTTAACCTCTACAGTTAGAACTCTATATTACCTGTTAG
>SSNR01000097.1:633762-659452 GCA_006937965.1 Callopanchax toddi | reverse complement strand
TAACCTCTACAGTTAGAACACTATATTACCTGTTAGTTAACCTCTACAGTTAGAACTCTATATTACCTGTTAGCTAACCTCTACAGTTAGAACTCTATATTACCTGTTAGCTAACCTCTACAGTTAGAACTCTATATTACCTGTTAGCTAACCTCTACAGTCATAATATTTTCTAATTGTAGAGCTTGGCTAACAGGTACCATATCAGGATGATTTGAGTTTTTTTTAATAATCCATATTTTGTTGCTTTTCTCTCACTGATCTGCAGCAGCGTCTCTCCTGCTCTGACTTCCTGTCTCTAGAGACTGTTTTTAGCTTTTAGAGGATGTTTCTTACTGTAGATTCATAACTGTTAGAAGCCACTTTAGAATGACCCTGATGACACTTTAGTGCACTATCATGGACTTGATGTTCACATCTGCCATGGAAAATTCCCAGAAGCCTCTTGGTTCTTGTCTGGATTATGTCAATCATCCGTAGAAGAGACACCAGCTCCGTCTAACTGGAGTAACTGGGACATGTCGGGTGGACCCAGTAGTCCTGGTGTCATGGGGACAGCAGCTCTGTAGAAACTGCATCAGGAAGAAAATCCTCCGTCTCTGATCTGCTGCAGCGTTCAGCTCTGGGAACGACCAGTAGGGATGCTGTTGACTGCCAGATCAACACAAACTGTCCGACAGCTCCCGGAGAACCTTTAATCTCCTCTTACTCTCACCCAATCGGCTCCTGTTAGGTGCATGGCACCGGCTGCGCTCCCGCGGGCCTTCGCCTTCGTTAAACAGTCCAAAACTCATCTTTTAGCCTCGCTCTTCCCCAGCTAACTCTCTGAGTCTCTACTGTCCCATAATGCCACATCAATACCGCAGCAGGGAGGAGGCACTGCACAAATGTAAACTCTGAAAATGGAGCACAAAGAGGAGGATGAAAAAGGTGAGACATGTCAGCCTGCTTAGATTTAATAAAAGAGACAAAGGAGGCAAAAGAGTGGCTGGAAAGAGAGATGGCTGGCAGTTTAAAGAGGATTGCTGTGCAGATGTCTCTGAAATGGCACGGTGGGCATAAGTCAGGCTTTAGGAACGGCCACCCCCTGAAAGGCTGGGTCCTGTGGGAGAGTCCAACAGGACCAGCAGGTCGCCGGCGGAGCCTCTCGGACTTTAATCTTCCCTGGTCTGAGTGGGAAAGGCAGAGGAATTCAGTTTTACACAGTGGGAAGTTCTGCTGCTCCTTCTGTGCATCAGAAAGTATTCAGTCAGCAGTGGTTGCTGCTTGGCTTTTGCTCCGCCTGCTGACTGTTAGCCTGCACTGAAGGACTTGTTTTGTTCCAAATGCATCAAAGCTCAGTAGCTCCAACACGAAAACGTCCTTCAAATTCAGGAGAATCCCTCAGGTCAACGTGGAGGCTGGAGGTCCAGGAACCTGAGGGATAAATCAGACGTTCACAGCAGATACTCACAAACTGAGTCCTGGTAGCACAGCTAGTTTAGCTCAACCGGGGACTCTAAATAGTCCCTAGGTGTGAGTGAGAGCGTCTCGTTTGTCTCTATGGTGGACTGGTGAGCTGTCCAGGCTGTCCCTCTCCTCTCGCCCTGTGACTAATGGAGAGAGGCACCGGCTCCCCGTGACTCAGTGGATACAGCGGTAAAGAAAAGGATTGTTCTTCCTAAAGTTGTGACTAAACTCATATTGACTGCAGAGAAGCTGGGACTAAAAGAAACTAGAACATTTCTGTAGAAACCAGAGAACTGTTTGGTTCTAAGGCTAGTAATGTTTGGTGAGAAGACCCGGAGGTGTACGGTACTTTTATCTAGAACTGTTCATAAACTATCGGCTGGTTGGTGCAGGATGTAGGGTGTTTAAATAGATCCCTGGTTCCAAATTATTAGAACCCTGGTTCTGTAGTAATAGAACTCTAAGTTGAAGCTCCTTCCTGATGCTCAGCGTCTCGTCGTGTTTTGAGGTACGCAGCACTTCTTCCGGGGGTTTAGAGAGCTGAGCGTTGAGTGGCAGCTCCTCACCCGCTGCTCTCGGTGTCTAGACGCCGCGTTGGGGCTAATCGAAGAGATCAAACAGATTTACCACTTCACTAATACAGATCAAAGACTTAATGCGCCCATATGTGGCTCAGGCAGGACGCAGGAGTTAATTGGGTCCCGAATGTGAACAAACAGAGGAACAATGAGCTCATTACAGGTCGGTTCTTCAGGGGAAATCAGATGAAATAAGACAGTCAAACACGGTGAGAATCATATGTTTATGTGGAGAAGGGCTTTGAATTCTATAGCAGTAAAAACAATGTTGATTTATTTGTTATTGTTATTATTATACTGTTAGCTAACCTCTACAGTTAGAACTCTATATTACCTGTTAGCTAACCTCTACAGTTAGAACTCTATATTACCTGTTAGCTAACCTCTACAGTTAACACTATATTACCTGTTAGCTAACCTCTACAGTTAGAACTCTATATTACCTGTTAGCTAACCTCTACAGTTAGAACTCTATATTACCTGTTAGCTAACCTCTACAGTTAACACTATATTACCTGTTAGCTAACCTCTACAGTTAGAACCCTATGTTACCTGTTAGCTAACCTCTACAGTTAGAACCCTATATTACCTGTTAGCTAACCTCTACAGTTAGAACTCTATATTACCTGTTAGCTAACCTCTACAGTTAGAACTCTATATTACCTGTTAGCTAACCTCTACAGTTAGAACTCTATATTACCTGTTAGCTAACCTCTACAGTTAGAACTCTATATTAACTGTTAGCTAACCTCTACAGTTAGAACTCTATTTTACCTGTTAGCTAACCTCTACAGTTAGAACTCTATATTACCTGTTAGCTAACCTCTACAGTTAGAACTCTATATTACCTGTTAGCTAACCTCTACAGTTTTCCTTTTTTTACCAAACAAAAACAAACTCATTCTTGATGCGTTTTTTTTGGCACCACTGGTTTAAACCTTTGACATTAACTGTTCGATCCGAGCCAATTCAAGATGGCCGCCTCAGAAAACCTTCAACGTCTCAGGTTTTACAGAAATGTAGCTGAAAGTTTTTAGTCATTTTGAACACAGTCTGCTCTCTTCCTAGATGAAATAATCAGTAAATTAAAAACTCATCAAGTCTGTTTTCATCTCAAACTACAGGTTTAGATCAAATTCATCCTTTAAACTCTGAAAGAATCCTCATTCCAACCTGTTTTATCCTCCTTTTAGGAGCTAAATAAAGTAGAAACACACAAAGCATACTAAATATACAATGAAAGGAGATTTTTCAGCAGTAATAAATTAACCAAACTGCAGTTATTTCAGGTCATTTATCTGTCAGCAGGTATGTAAAAGATCCCATTCCTCCCACTCGGTGGGCTGAGTCTTTCCTCAGCACCACCTCCATCCACTTCCCCACATCTGCTGCTGAACCTGGAGCCAGACGGGCTCGGCGCTGTGCAGAAATCTGGGCCGACGCTGCAGTTTCACCCAGATAAAATAAACCGGGCCGGCCTCAGATGCTGGATAAATAAGCAGCGGCTCGCTGGAGAAACGCCGCTCTGCCAGTCGACGATGGAAGTGATTGTTCCTTTTAGCCGCTGATTAAAAGGAGGTTAAAACTCACAGAGGCTTTACATTAAACAGGAAAAATTCCTCTAATCCCTGGAAAACGATCAGCTAAACAATGTTGACTGGCAGAGCCCCGTGCACGGAGTTCTACGGGGTTTGGATCCAGTGAAAGTGAAACATGAAGAGAAGGACTTCATTTACCACATTAGAGTCACATCCAGAACAAAAACAATGAGCTGTAATTAAAACCCAGTAATGAAACCCTGACTCGGAGCTCGCAAGGTCCAATTTAGCCAGAACGAAGCCAATCAAATCATCGTCATGGTAACGATGGGCGAAACCCCTCAATAAAACTAAACAGAGGACTAAAACATCCAGAGGCTGATTACAGCCATCAGGGTGCGTTTAGACCTGCAGGTCCGAGACACGACTCGGTTTGTCCTGGTGAAATAAAACGACACGAGTCAGAGTTTAGTTCAGACTGAAGACAGGAAGCTGGGAGGGGCTAATACCGGAGTAAAATCATAAAAACATGTAAAGACGAAGGGAACACACGAAGAAAGGAAGGTGTAAAAAGGCCTGGAAAGTCCTTAACGCTGATCAATACCAGCTGCTGCAGGATGGACCAGACAACGGGTCTCCTTACCAAGGTGTCGCACCAGAACGGGGGGGTGGGGGGCTGCAGCACCACTTCCTGGTTACCTCAAAGGTGTCTTTACCACGATTGGCGCAAAAGTGGATTTTAGACTTTTTTGGGGAAGCCTCGAGACACAGCCCAGGCGCTGCTGGTCCAGAAACTCCTGAGGTGCTGCTGTGGGCGGACCTGTGACCCGGGGAAGGAGGCGTGTCTGGATCGACCAGCGGGCCCCTCGCTCCGTGATGCACGCTGAGGTCCGTGATGCACGCTGAGGTCCGTGATGCACGCTGAGGTCCGTGATGCACGCTGAGGTCCGTGATACACGCTGAGGTCCGTGATACACGCTGAGGTCCGTGATACACGCTGAGGTCTGTGATACACGCTGAGGTCTGTGATACACGCTGAGGTCTGTGATACACGCTGAGGTCTATGATAAACGCTGAGGTCTGTGATACACGCTGAGGTCCGTGATACACGCTGAGGTCCGTGATACACGCTGAGGTCTGTGATACACGCTGAGGTCTGTGATACACGCTGAGGTCCGTGATACACGCTGAGGTCTATGATAAACGCTGAGGTCTGTGATACACGCTGAGGTCCGTGATACACGCTGAGGTCCTTAATACACGCTGAGGTCTGTGATGCACGCTGAGGTCTATGATAAACGCTGAGGTCTGTGATGCACGCTGAGGTCTATGATAAACGCTGAGGTCTGTGATACACGCTGAGGTCTGTGATACACGCTGAGGTCTGTGATGCACGCTGAGGTCTGTGATACACGCTGAGGTCTATGATAAACGCTGAGGTCTGTGATACACGCTGAGGTCCGTGATAAACGCTGAGGTCTGTGATACACGCTGAGGTCTGTGATGCACGCTGAGGTCCGTGATACACGCTGAGGTCCGTGATACACGCTGAGGTCTGTGATACACGCTGAGGTCTGTGATACACGCTGAGGTCCGTGATACACGCTGAGGTCCGTGATACACGCTGAGGTCTGTGATGCACGCTGAGGTCTGTGATACACGCTGAGGTCTATGATAAACGCTGAGGTCTGTGATACACGCTGAGGTCCGTGATACACGCTGAGGTCCGTGATACACGCTGAGGTCTGTGATGCACGCTGAGGTCTGTGATAAATGCTGAGGTCTGTGATACACGCTGAGGTCTGTGATACACGCTGAGGTCTGTGATACACGCTGAGGTCTATGATAAACGCTGAGGTCTGTGATACACGCTGAGGTCCGTGATACACGCTGAGGTCTGTGATACACGCTGAGGTCTATGATAAACGCTGAGGTCTGTGATGCACACTGAGGTCCGTGATACACGCTGAGGTCCATGATGCACGCTGAGGTCCGTGATGCACGCTGAGGTCCGTGATGCACGCTGAGGTCCGTGATGCACGCTGAGGTCTGTGATGCACGCTGAGGTCTGTGATACATGCTGAGGTCCGTGATGCACGCTGAGGTCCGTGCTCTAGGCGTGCCCCCTCCCCCGGACAGAGGTCTGCACCAAGCCGCTCACGCTGACGGCGCCATGTCCTGGGTCTGGATGTGGACCAGACTGGACTGACCACTGGTGGGTATACATTCCCCCAGTAGACCTGGTAACTTTGGGCCGGTCTGGACCAGGATCTCAGCGGCTCGTTTCAATCAGCACTTCCTGTTTCGAACACCCTGCTGAGAATTTGTTCCCGCGGCTGTTTGAGACTCTCCTGAACTGGATTTCTTCCTGGTCCTGGTCCTGAAGGAGGGAGAATGAAATGGTAACACAGGAAGAAGACCTTAAGGCTCCTGATTGGCTGTTGGATTATTTCTAGTTCTGACACGTTAAAGTCCTGCCTGCAGATATCGTCTGTGTGCGTTCACATTCTTAAACGTGTTTCTTTAGAAGCAGCTTCAGGATAAAGTTCCTCCCCGGCAGAGGAAATCAAACCTCTCTTTAAGGGTTTCAGGAGCGTTTTTCTCGGCTCTAACAGACCTGCTGCAGAGCGACTGCGGCTCAGTAGAGCAGCGACAGCAAAATGCTCAACTTTTCTATTTCTGTGTGACATTTTCACAGCTCAGCAGAAGCAGCAGCAGCTGGGCAGCTTTGTTTGTTCCACTTCTGAAACCATCAGCTGCAAACGCTCCCCCCGACGGCGGCATCTGCTAGACCCACATTCAGGGTGTCTAAAAATACAGCAGGACACACACACACACACACACACACACACACACACACACACACACACACACCTCTGAACTAATACTGATACATATGATGAGATCCTGCTATCAGGAGACGGAGGTTAAACTTCTGTCGGAGCAGATCTGAAGGAGCCTCTGACTGAAGACACTCAGATCCCGGTCTCTGTCTGCTGGTCTCGTCCTAGAGAGACGCTGGAGTCTGGATCTGATCCTGCTCTTTGGTTCTGGACCCTCTTGTGTCTCAGCAGGTTCCCTCTGCAGCCTGATGGGGGCGATGATGAGCGGACTGGGGAACTTCCTCCAGAAGAAGAAGAAGAAGTTAGTGGTTTATCAGTTCAGTGGATTCCAACAGATTCTCACTAAGAGAGAACCATGTTGAGGTTCAGGTTTATGTCACCATGACCCGGGTTCTCCTGGTGTATCAGGTCTCTGGACTACATGGTGATGACCTGGTTCCTCCCTCAGAACCACATCAGGGTCACCTGGTGGAGACCAGATCCTTGTCCTACCCTTTAGAATGAATCTCTGTGGGTCGTCATCCATCCGCCGTCTGAATCAGGAAACAGAATCTTTAAAAAGTGAATTCAGTTTTCCTGAGTCCAGGGTCTGAGTCCAGGGTCTGAGTCCAGGGTCTGAGTCCAGGGTCTGAGTCCAGGACCTGAGTCCAGGGTCTGAGTCCAGGACCTGAGTCCAGGGTCTGAGTCCAGGGTCTGAGTCCAGGACCTGAGTCCAGGGTCTGAGTCCAGGGTCTGAGTCCAGGACCTGAGTCCAGGACCTGAGTCCAGGACCTGAGTCCAGGGTCTGAGTCCAGGGTCTGAGTCCAGGGTCTGAGTCCAGGACCTGAATCCAGGACCTGAGTCCAGGACCTGAGTCCAGGGTCTGAGTCCAGGGTCTGAGTCCAGGACCTGAGTCCAGGGTCTGAGTCCAGGGTCTGAGTCCAGGACCTGAGTCCAGGACCTGAATCCAGGACCTGAGTCCAGGGTCTGAGTCCAGGGTCTGAGTCCAGGACCTGAGTCCAGGGTCTGAGTCCAGGACCTGAATCCAGGACCTGAGTCCAGGACCTGACTGCTTCAGAAACCTAAAACTAAATCTGCTGGTGGATCATCCTGTCTTGTTTCCTATAAAGACGTCCTTTAATGTCCATCATTGTGTGTGAGGACAGTCGGACCAGCAGGTTTTCTGAGACTGAGAGGTCCAGGGAGGTCCAGGGAGGTCCTGGGAGGTCCAGGGTCTCCTTTCATCTTCCCCAGAGAGAGATGAAGAGAGCTGCAGTGAAAGAGCACTTTGTTTCCAGTCGTCTGTTTCTGTTCTCTCTGCTGCCGGTCCTCTGGACCTCAGCAGCTTCTGTCTCATCCTGATGTCCAGACAGGACCTGTCTCACCTCCACACAGGGTCCAGAACCTGTCTCACCTCCACACAGGGTCCAGGACCTGTCTCACCTCTACACAGGGTCCAGGACATGTCTCACCTCCACACAGGGTCCAGGACATGTCTCACCTCTACACAGGGTCCAGGACCTCTCTCACCTCTACACAGGGTCCATGACCTGTCTCACCTCCACACAGGGTCCAGGACCTGTCTCACCTCTACACAGGGTCCAGGACATGTCTCACCTCCACACAGGGTCCAGGACCTGTCTCACCTCCACACAGGGTCCAGGACATGTCTCACCTCTACACAGGGTCCAGGACCTGTCTCACCTCTACACAGGGTCCAGGACCTGTCTCACCTCTACACAGGGTCCAGGACCTGTCTCACCTACACACAGGGTCCAGGACCTGTCTCACCTACACACAGGGTCCAGGACCTGTCTCACCTCCACACAGGGTCTAGGACCTGTCTCACCTCCACACAGGGTCCAGGACCTGTCTCACCTCTACACAGGGTCTAGGACCTGTCTCACCTCCACACAGGGTCTAGGACCTGTCTCACCTCCACACAGGGTCCAGGACATGTCTCACCTCTACACAGGGTCTAGGACCTGTCTCACCTCCACACAGGGTCCAGGACCTGTCTCACCTCCACACAGGGTCCAGGACCTGTCTCACCTCCACACAGGGTCCAGGACCTGTCTCACCTCCACACAGGGTCCAGGACCTGTCTCACCTCCACACAGGGTCTAGGACCTGTCTCACCTCCACACAGGGTCTTGGACCTGTCTCGCCTCCACACAGGGTCCAGGACCTGTCTCACCTCCACACAGGGTCTAGGACCTGTCTCACCTCCATACAGGGTCCAGGACCTGTCTCACCTCCTGTCTCACCTCCACACAGGGTCCAGGACCTGTCTCACCTCCTGTCTCACCTCCATACAGTGTCTAGGACCTGTCTCACCTCCTGTCTCACCTCTACACAGGGTCTAGGACCTGTCTCACCTCCTGTCTCACCTCTAACCCTCTGATGTCACATCACATCTTTTAAAAACCACTTTCTACGAGTCCAGAATCTGGAGCTCCAGCAGCTCATCAGATCTTTAATCTTTAGGATAATTATGATTATATTATTGTTTTGATTTTAAAACATTTAAAAATGAGAATAAGTTCAGTTTTAAATAAGAGAAATAAAAACCCTCCTCCTTCTTCCTGTATAGGATGCGTCTGAGAGCTCCTAACAGCTGATTCTTCCTCCTGCTGACAAAAAAAAAGGCTTTCAGGCAATTTCAGAAAATGTCAACAGCACTCTTAGTTTCCCCTCTGCAACCCACAGGAGTGTTGTTAGGAGGCTGTGGGGGGGGGGGGGGGCTTCAGAGGGAGCTGAACCTGTTAGATTGGACAGCACTTGGTCCCTTTCCCCCCCGAGAGGCTCCAGTGAGCTCAGAGGACCCAGACCTGCAGGACTCAGGTGGGTCCAAACACCGACTGCAGCAGGTCCCTCTGAACGCCCTGCAGACGCTCACGTGATTAGCATCACATTAGCATGCTAGTCAGGCTGTGGTCAGGTGTTGGCGGACCTCCTCTGGAATCAATCAGCTCTAATTCTTCAGAGTCGTCCTCCACTCCTGTTAGATTGTGTTTTCTGATAGACGAGGCCACGTGCAGCTCTCACTCAGAAAGTGATCAGTGTGAGAGGCTGGAGGGCCGTTAGAGCCCCTCGCCATCCGGGGCCTCTCAGACCTCAGACTTTATCAAAGGCAGCCAATTAGAGGGGAACAATGGAGGAGTGGGAGACAAATAAGAAGCTTCTCCTTCATTTTCCATCAGCGACATCATTTCATCCCAGACTGAAGGACAGAGGATGATGATGATGATGATGAGAGCTCCCCTGGTCCAGGAGGAAGACTCTACTGCTCTGAGGGAAACCTCAGAGTGTCGACACCTCTGGAGACCGAGGAGGAGGAGGATGAAGAGGAACGCTGACGCTGCTACAGCCTGACGTTATCCAGACCGCAGCTTATCAGAACATAACCCAGTTATCAATAAGTTCTGAATAATGACTGGTCAGGGGCGGAGTCAGATAGAGGGATCCAATCACAGAGCTGATTCTGAACTCGACTCAGAAACCGGATCTGTTGGAACCAGGACTTCTGGACCCTGTTTGAGGCTTTAGCTCTCTCTGACTGGCTGTCGCTCGCTGCTACAGGAAGTGACATCATGACTTCTCCGGGTTTTCCTTCAGACCTGGATCCTGTTCTCCTGTTGTGAGGAGCAGCTCTTCTCTTTGAGGCGGAACCCAGCTACCTGACGGAGGAGGACCATTTCATCCAGAGTCTCGTTCTTCTGGTCATGATCCACCTGTCCTGACCAGGTGAGGGTCAGAACAGAGACTCACCTGTAAACTGATGAAAAGATAAAGACGTTAGACATCCGGTGAGTCTCAGAGGAAACGCCCAACGTTCTGAGTTAGCTTCACAGCTACGATAGCGTCACAGCAGGAAACAGCTGTTAGCCCTCCCTCATCATCATCATCAGAAACATCATGACCACGAGTTAGAACGTGTTCTTATAGACGGACTGAACGTGTGACCAAGGGTCAGCAGTGAAGTACCAGAATACACAGCTTTAGTACTTTGATGATGTCATTAGTATCAACACAACCAGCTGGATCAGGGGAGGACAGGCCATCTGTCACCTGGAGACCAGGCTTCAGTCCCTCCACCTGCCTCCAGGGACCGGTCTGCTGCTCAGTGATTGGTCGGATGTAGAGAACCTGAGGTGTAACTGTATGGTCTCATAAAGAGTCTAAAACCTGTGAGAAGCAGCAGGAGGTTCAGGTCATTCAGGTCTTTCTCCTCCGTCGCTACACACGTCCTACAGCTCCAGGAACGCAAACAGTGTTCATAACAAAGGAATGCACGATCAGAGGAACCCGGAGATGTGAAGACTCATCAGCCTCCCTCCCAGCATCTGGCAGGACACTTTAGTCTCACGTCCAACTCGCTCCTGGTAGGAAACCAGTTTCATGGAGAAAAGGAGATTTAACGTCTGCCAGTCTCAGCTGGTTCACGCCGAGGAAACACCGCCTGTTAGTCCACGGTCTGACCCTGAGCTCTGGACAGAAGACCAGTGGACAGAAGACCAGTGGACAGAAGACCACTGGACAGAAGACCTGGAAGAAGACCAGTGGACAGAAAACCAGTGGACAGAAAACCAGTGGACAGAAGACCAGTGGATAGAAAACCAGTGGACAGAAGACCAGTGGACAGAAGACCAGTGGATAGAAAACCAGTGGACAGAAGACCTGTGGACAGAAGACCAGTGGACAGAAGACCTGTGGACAGAAAACCAGTGGACAGAAGACCAGTGGACATAAAACCAGTGGACAGAAGACAAGTGGACAGAAAACCAGTGGACAGAAGACCTGTGGACAGAAAACCAGTGGACAGAAAACCAGTTGACAGAAGACAAGTGGACAGAAAACCAGTGGACAGAAGACCTGTGGACAGAAGACCTGGAAGAAGACCAGTGGACAGAAGACCTGTGGACAGAAGACCTGTGGACAGAAAACCAGTGGACAGAAGACCTGTGGACATAAGACCAGTGGACATAAGACCAGTGGACATAAGACCAGTGGACAGAAAACCAGTGGACAGAAGACCAGTGGACAGAAGACCAGTGGACAGAAAACCAGTGGACAGAAGACCAGTGGGCAGAAGACCAGAACAGAGCCTAAAGCAGAAACCCTGAAGTCTCCAAACCAGACCCTGTCCTCTAGTGACTGAACTTTGAGATCCATGAAGAAGTCAAACAGGATCAGAGACCTGAGACCACCCTGGACAGAGCTGGACTCAGAGCTGGACCTTAAAGTGACCCCAGGACCCCTCACATAGTTCCAGATCCACCAAGACGACCAAGGGTGAAGATCTGGTCCTCTGTTCTGGACTAAAGCCAGACTGCTCTAACTGGATCCAGCCCTGTGTGATGTTTTAAACCCAGAGGAGACTGAAGGAGGGGACGGGAAAGCAGCCCTGGTCACCGTGGACCTGATGTTTGGTCCTCTGGAGCCGTTGGTGCATCTGGAGGACACCAGTAGAGGTTCCTGGCTCAGGTTGGTGGTTATTCACCCTCAAAGCTCCAGGATCTTCTGCTCCTTTAAAAATACACATCAGTCTGAGAGGCTTCAGGATCAATAGAAGGTCAGGACTCAGCGAGCTCTGATGGAGGCCAGGATCTGGTTTGTGTTTGTGACTCAGGTGTTGGCATCATGACTCATGCTCTCATAACTCCAGAGGACCTGAGGAGCTCAGACCTTCTGTCGGAGGTGGAGATGCTGCAGCTCCTGACTGACCAATAGGGACACGTGTGACAGGATGCTGGTTTCTTGAGGTCATCGTCGTTTATTTAAAGCGCTGGAACCTGATGGACGACAGCTTTGTCTCATAGAAGAACAAACATCCTGTTTGGAGTTTGAGCTGAACCTGCAGCAGCAGCCACTAGGGGGCGCTGGTTTGTTTCCAGGTAACCAGTTACATAAACAGTTTTATATACTGGGCTGCATGGTGGTGCAGTGGTTAGCGCTGTCGCAGCAAGAAGGTCACAGGTTCGAATCCCGGCTGAGGCCTTTCTGTGTGGAGTTAGCGTGTTCTCTCCATGCGTGTGTGGGTCTCCTCCGGGTTCTCCGGTTCCCCCACAGATCACAACATGTCCTGTAGAGGAATGAGTAAACATCCAGACGTCCACAGGTTGATCTATAGATCGTCTCTACGTGATGAAAGGGTTCTCTAGTAGAACCAGACGTCGCTGACTGGGAACAAGACGGGGTTCAGCGTCCTGCCAAAGGAGACAGGGACACATGGAGAGGTTGGGGTGTCACATTTCTGTCCTCTAATTGTAGGAAAACCAACCTGCTCATGGAGGCTCCCAGAGCGATTACCCTTTGTCTCCTTCATGGACACATCCTGGTCCTTCTCCTGGAACCAGATGAAGAGCTGTTTATTCCTGACAGACCAGCTGTAACACGTAGCGTTAATAAGTCAGCTGATTACTGAGCACGCTCCACGCACTGATTACTTCTGTTCCTCAGTCTCATCAGCTCTCTCGTTTTGTTCTCCGCTGTCTTTCATCCCGTCCTGAAGACAAAGAAACCACAGCGGCTGATTTCCGTTTTGAAACGATGAGCGGTGATAAGATGACGCTGGGTCTGTACGGTAAACAGCTGGCCATGCCCCGCCTGATAATGAAGACAAAACGCTTTCCTCCTTCATCCATGTGTTTCCAGACACAGTGAGTCTGAGGATCGGTTCCTGACCCTAAACCTGTACCTGTCCTGTCTGATGGACATTAAAAGGTTTTAAACCCAATAAGAGGCCCTTGGCGATCACGTCAGATCAGATGGAGCAGATCATCTCAGTGTACCTGGTTTCCAATAGCAACCGCCGCTAACAGCTTCTTATTAGAGAGCAGCTGAAATAATGGAGAAGAAAGGTAAAACCGCCTGAGATGAGTGTGGAGCAGCAGCAGCTCGTGTTGGCTGAATGGAGCCTGAAGTGGCTGAAGGTAAAAGAGCAGACTCACTTGTGAGATGAGGATCTTAGATGGGATCATTTAGCTTTGTGACTGGGTCCATCAGAGCCGAGCGGGGCTGTAATGGTCTGGTACCACAGAAACAAAAAGTCCAGAATAACACTTCAGAGGACTGGATCTGTCTGCTGCTGCTTCAGGACAAAGACACGTCACTAATTACCTTCATCTGATGGGGCGACGCCATCAGGGGAACTCACACAAAGTAGTGACACTTTATTAGGTACAGAGTCTTCTTTATGGGCAAAAACAAGGACCTGAAATAATGGCTTGTATATTAAGTAAAACAAAACAGATATGATCCTAAAACAGTAAAGAGACAACTACAGCTAAAGACCAGACCACCAAGCCCTCTGATTGGTCTCATCCTGATACGACTCAGCACTCAGGGCATCCCTTTAAAGGCCCACTATGTAACTTGTTCCTATTTTAAACCCTGTCCTTGACCCAGTCTGAGCTAATCTGACCTTTACAGGTTCATGACTCAGCCCCATCATCTGCTGCTTGGATCCAGAATACCACGTTTGTAACTTCTGAGTCTCTGGTCCGGTGCCCTGAAGTCTCACAAAGTCACGTATCTCAGAGGGTTAGGCTAACCCAATGTGGCTAGCTGTTATGCTAGCTCTGGAGTGTTTTTAGCTCCTGATTCCTGATTTTTCCCATCTCTCCCTGCTTGAACAGCTGATTTAGCAGTCAGGCCCCTGACCCACAGCCAGGGTGTCACTGGAGACCTGGTCAGGGGTAAAACTGCCTCAGACATCATGGGGACCCTCAACCATCACTGCTATGATAAGGTGGCGATTCCCAGGAGCAGCAGGAGTTCTGAGCCTAGTTGAGGTTCAGTCACCTGATACGGTCCATCAAAGTGTTTTAGTCTCACCTGGAGGAGAAGAGGAGGCAGACCCAGGATCAGCTGATCTTGTCTGAGCTGGAGGAGGTCCGAAGGTCTGAGGATCTTCACTGCATGACCTGGTTCTGATGCACAGAGGAGGGAGGGAGTCTAAACCCCGAAAATAAACATTTCTTTGTCTGCGGCTGTTGGACGTGTCGATTGTTCTAATTTCATTTCATTTTCTCATCAGAGCATTAAATTACACTGTGGTTTGAATGATATCACATCCAGTCATCTCCCCTCTGAAGAACTGCTGATTCTTCTCCTAAATAATGAGACTTCAGCCCAGAGAGGACCTGGTTTCCTGTGGGATCTAATCAGAAGGCAGCGTCAGCGTGTGCATCGCTCTACCTCCACTCAACAGATGTGCAGGAAGTTCACACCAGAGTAATTACGCCGTCTTTGTGTCCGTATGCTCTTTGTGTTCTAACGCGCATCTGCCCCGCTTCACCCCTCGGCGCTTTCTCCTGCCGTTTCAAGTGGAGTTCCTGCCAAAACCAGAGAAGAATGGTGAGGAGGGAGTGGAGGAGCTGGTGGTAATTAAACGACGACGGGCTGAGGTCACACCTGCGCCCAACGCCGGTCCTATCGCTGCTGATGCAGTGATAAGTAAAACCAGCTGAACTCACTGACTTTGGTCTTTTTCTTTGAAAATTTTCTTTATTTTCTGTTTTTTAAACTAATCTAAACACTCAGAATGTGTTGGGTCAGCGTTAAACGTCGACATGGTGATAAAGAAGAGCTGTGGAGGGTTTCAGGCTCTTTGTGCTTCAGGTAGGAGATGATGACCTGATCCTCCGGGTTCCTCCTGACACTCCGAGTTCCTCCTGACACTCCGAGTTCCTCCTGACACTCCGAGTTCCTCCTGACACTCCGAGTTCCTCCTGACACTCCGGGTTCCTCCTGACACTCCGAGTTCCTCCTGACACTCCTGGTTCCTCGTGATACTCCGGGTTCCTCCTGACACTCCGAGTTCCTCCTGACACTCCGAGTTCCTCAGACAATCCGGGTCTCTGAGTGTGTGTCTCTGAGTGTGTGTCTCTGAGTGTGTGTGTCTGTGTGTGTGTGTTTCTGCCACCCCTCCCTCTCTTCACCTGTCCAGGTGAAGCCCCGCCTCCCTCCCACTGGCTGCTGGGATCGACTGAATCCTCTGAATGTTGATAAATGTTCTCGAATGAGACAAAAAGCTCGTTCTTGATGAAAGTTTAATTTTTAAAGTCTGAAACTAAAATCTGCAGCTGAACTCTCTGTTGACTCTTTTATCGTGTCCTCTCTAGTTTATATATATATATATATATATATATATATATATATATATATATATATATATATATATATATATATATATATATATATATGACCTCTCTAGTTTATTTATTTATTTATGTAATTATTTATTTATTTGTTTGTTTGTTTATTTCTAATCTCTCTAGTTGATAGAGACACAAAGTTTCGTGGGAGTTGCTGAGGTGACTTTGTTTTGACGTTGCATTTTTCCAGGTGACACATCTTCCAAACGCCAGAGGGAGGAGATTGATGCCACCAGTGATGGTGGAGAGGAGAGCGATGCTCTTCGCTCTTTGTTTTATGACTTCGGTACGCCGCGTACGCCGTGCCTCTTTATGTTCGGCGTGTCGTCCCCCAACGCCGACGTCTCCGCTCCTCTGAGTCTCCCGTGCTCATTATCACATCCCGGGATCGAGACGGCGTGATGCGCAGAGACACGTCGCTACACGACTGCATTCAGACAAGGGCACACAATCAACACGGGTGTAAGTGTGTGTGAGCGCCACATGGAGCAGGCTGACACACACACACACACACACACACACACACACACATCACAGTTAATAAACAATAGAGCAACAAGAGGCGCGCTCATCCGTGCTGGTTGTGAGATTCCTTTGAATCAATCTGAACATGCAGATCTTGTTTCCTCATTAGTTTTGATTTTGTCACTTCAAACCCAGAAGATGAATGCTTCCATCTGCCGCACAGAGAAGTGAATTCCATTTCACATCTCACCACGTCTCACTCACAGCTCAACACAAATATAGTCAATCTGTAAATTGTCCGTGTGAGCTCAGCGAGCTTCGTCACAACAAGGAGGAGGCAGCGGGATGATGAACCTCTGAGGGATCGTAGCAGACTAAGCAGACACGACGGAGCTCCCTCAAGCTGTCCGCCATCCATCAGGAGCTTGGTGACACCTCACAGCCTGCTCTGCTGGATGTTTTCCCCTACAGCCGATGAGTGATGGTGGCAGGAAGTGTGACGTGTGCTAGACTTCAGAGGACTGGGATCTGTTGTGAGAAAGTGGTGTGGACAGAGGGAGCAGGCCTCTGGACCTCTGAGATCCTACCTGGTGCTTCTTCTGGGTTGGTCTCAGATTGTTTTATAGTCCCACGCTGAGTGTCCATCTGCCGTCAGGACCATCGGGGTTAAAAGTCCTTGACAGGAAGCAGAGACTGGACCATCAGCTCTGTTAGTCCAGCTGGAGAAACTGGACCAGAACCAGGCTGAAGGTCTAGATCAGGGGTGTCCAAACTTTTCAACATGAGGGCCAAAATCACCAAGTTTACAGGCACAACACAAAGGTTGAGTCAAAGCACCGAGGTTGGATATATTTATGGTTTCTGCCAGGGCCGGATCTAGCCAGCCCCACTAAGGGGGGCAGGTAGAATATCAGGGGGGCAGTGTGGACATGCTAAGAATGTTTTGGTCATCACACCCCCCAATCCCTTAAATGCATCAAAAACTATGACATCATCATATCAGTTCCTCTATCCATAGATTTATGTTCATATCTGATCCCTACCCTCTGCATTTACCCGGGCTTGGGACGGCACAAGTAGGACACTGGCTGATGCCCTGTTGAGGCTGACCTCATCTGGTTAGGTTTGGTTTCGTGTTTTTTGTTCTTTTTTGTGTTTTTTGTTTTGTTTTTTCTTCTTTGTGTTTTTTATTCTTTTTGTTTTTTGTTCTTTTTTTTGTTTTTTGTGTTTTTTGTTTAGTTTTTTTGTTCTTTTTGTGTTTTTTCTTTTTTGTTTTTTCTTCTGTTTGTCTCTTGTTTAGTTTTTTGTTCTTTTTGTGTTTTTTGTTCTTTTTTGTTTTTTGTGTTTTTTGTGATTTTTGTTTTTTTTTGTTTTTTTTTTGTTTTTTGTGTTTTTTTGTTTTTTTGTTCTTTGTGGTTTTTGTTCTTTTTTGTGTTTTTTGTTCTTTTTGTGTTTTTTGTTTTTTTGTGTTTTTTGTGATTTTTGTTCTTTGTGGTTTTTGTTTTATGTTCTTTTTTGTGTTTTTCGTTCTTTTTGTTTTTCTTTGTGTTTTTTGTTTTTCTTTGTGTTTTTTGTTTTTCTTTGTGTTTTTTGTTTTTCTTTGTTTTTTGTTCTTTTTGTGTTTTTATGTTTTTCTTTGTGTTTTTTGTTCTTTTTGTGTTTTTTTGTTTTTCTTTGTGTTTTTTGTTCTTTTTGTGTTTTTTGTTTTTCTTTGTGTTTTTTGTTTTTCTTTGTGTTTTTTGTTCTTTTTGTGTTTTTTGTTTTTCTTTGTGTTTTTTGTTTTTCTTTGTGTTTTTTGTTTTTCCTTCTTTCTGTGTCATTCATCAGTAGCTACTTTGAGGACAAACAGAAGAGAGCGCTCACTCTGACCATTTTTCACTGAAATATTTTTGAAAGTTGTTATTTCTGCAGTAGTCGTGTTTGGGGGGGCAGTCATGGAATTTGGGGGGCAATGCCCCCCCCCTTGCCCATGCCTACATCCGTCCTCGGTTTCTGTCCTGGTATTAAAACATCTCTACCAGGAGTCTGAAGGCTCTGACCTCCTGATGAACCTGTAGCAGTCTCTCTGATTCTCAGACTTCTTTAGATTGGATGTATAAAGCCTGACTTCGCATACACTTGAAACCAGAGGTTTTCTTTGTTTTTTATGATTCTCCTGCTTCTGATTAGCAAAAAAACATTAGACTTGAACGATTTCACCCTTCTCTTAAGTCACTGGAGTGTTTTCCTTTCATCAGGCGTCCATCTTGAGTTTAAGTGTCTCCTCTCTCTCCTTCTGCTTGATGAGTGACAACGCGTTGTCCATTAATTCTTTATAGGCTGATGGAGATGTCATAAGGGCACTGAGACGGCCATACATCACCCTTTTCCCTCCCTCGTTCTGCTGACTTTTCATTTTCCTCTCTTTGTGTCACAGAGCAGAGACGTCTCACTGCGTTGCAATCCCCTCTTCGTACCAACTCCCATCTCCTCCCATGAAACCGCCACGCTCACGTGAACCCGGCTGCTCGTGGAAGTGAAGGATTCCCTGGTGCACATCAGCTGCAGGGATTTACAGGAGATCTGCTCATTTCAGAGAGCCTCTGATAAGCTGGGAGAATAAGCTATTTTCCTGTAGCGGCGGCGTGTAGTCACCTCTCAGCCGTGGAGGCGTGGGTGTAATAGGGAGAGGAACAGTGTCAGGCGATGAAACGGTGTGTGTTAGCCGAGCTGAGGACCTGCTGGCTCCGTCTTCTCCACCCTGTCCCCCTTATCACATTACAGCTCAGATAGATGGTAGCAGAACCCCAGAGGTAAGGGATTAATTTGTTTAAAGCTCTGCTCACTGCTCTGACTGACCTTGGTTGGGCACAAGGAAGAAAAGAAGGAGAAAAGAGTGATTTTTCCTTCCTGTTCCTGCTCGCTGGAGGTGGAGGGAAAAGATTAATAGAAAGGGAAAAGTCATATCTCTCCCTTCAGAAAGTAAAATCATCAAGTCCTGCAGCCTCTGGGCTGTTTGCTGAGTTCCCTCCTCCTCCTCTGGAATTAGGACATAAACACAAATAGAGCCTTTACTGTCAGACGTTTGTGTATTTTCATGAATAAATGTTGTTACTGCGCTGAGTTTAGGTTGGATTCTGTGGTATCTTGTGTTTATTTTGGGGTGATCTCTCTTTCCTCCCAGTCCTCCCCCTGTGATTGTTTTGATTGTTCCCACTCGATGAGAGACTTCCATGTGGGAAAACCTTCATGTTTCCTGTCTCTGAACTCCCCCAGAGGACTCCTCTCTTCCTGCTCCTACAAGAGCTTTTCAGGAACTGGAACTTTTCATCTTTCTCTTCATTATTTCTGCTAAGAGTGCACGTTTAGGATGAACTGAATGCTGAGCGTGTGCTGTGGGTTTGAGTATGTGAGCTTTCAGGACATGAAACAGCAAGAAGACATCAAAATGTGCCTCTCTGAGTTTAGGTAGAGTGCTGTGTGACGTAGACAAACATCACAACAAACCCCACCGTGAGCACATCACCCAAAACATCAGTGATGTGGGTGGAACAGGTGAGAAGCCACACCCCCTTTGTAGCTCTATATCTCAGGTAGATGTCACGTCACGAACATCATACCAGTTTGAACAGGTCACGACAGATGGAGTTATGCAACGGAACTGATGTCTTAAGAACTGTATTGGTTGGGGGCTGGTGTCTGTCCCGGTGCCTGGCCCTGGCTCTGGGGCCTTTAGTTTGCTGGTGGGTCTTGGTACCACCTAGCCATGTGGGGCTGGTTCCATCTGCGCTGGGGGGGAGGAGTCTTGGGTCTGGGGGGGGGGGCTTTGCCTGGGTGTCTATGTCCTATGTAAGTTTGTAGTTACTATGTGCGTGATTGAGGGAGGTATAGTTACCCTGCTGGGGTGGGGGTGGGGGACTCCGTGGGCTCCGTGGCACTGTGTGGGGCTCCTGCCGTGGACCTGGATGGGTGGGCCGGCGATCTCCCTGCCCTGGGTGGTTTTGGGGAACGGGGGTGCTTACTGGGGCCAGCGGGGGAGCTGGCCCCCTGGGAGGGCTTGTCCCCCCAGTCTTGCCTCCCCATCCCCGGATTTTTCCCTCCCTCTGCTCCGTCACGTCACCACACACACAGGGCTTTGGGTCACAGGTACGTCATGGTGTGGAACACCATCTCTGCAGTCCTGTGGCCCAATTTTATTGCACAATTTAAACACTTCCACCCCAGACATTCTTACATTATGCATCTAGGGTCTTTGGAGGAATTACACCCAGTAATACCCGGGGGGAGGGAGGTCTAGCCGGCTAACCTCTCCTCCGGTGTCATTACCCATCTCCACGCATTTAGACACTTAGGATCCAGGGCGGGGGATGGCGGGCCGCCCCCCACTCTTTTTAAAAGCATCTTACTACAACACGCATCAACACCACATTGGAGCAGGCGGGGGGAGACTTGGGGTCTTCACACACCCCTGTTCTCTGCTCGCTGCCTGGGGCCTGGAGTGGAGCGGGCCGTCTGGTCGGGGTCTGCGGTGGGGGGGCTGCTCGGCTGCGGCGGGGTGCGCGGTGGTCTGCTTATCCCCACTTCAGTAAGGGAGGGACCATCTTCTGGATCTCAGGGCCGGCTTCACCCTTAGGGCGCTGGTCCCTGGTCCTGAACATAGAGAGTGCATGGGGAGCGAGAGTGGGTGTACAGCGTCTATTGTGTGTCTTGGTATGTTTGCAGGAATGTGTGTGTGCACGCATGAGGGAGGGAGAGTGATTGTGTCTGTGTGTGACTGTTTTTCTGTCAGGTTTCGTCCCCCCCCCCCTCTCTGTGACATGCTAGGCCCTCCTCGGCAGAGACTATCCTCCCTGGCGGCGCCTCGGCATTGGTGGTGCCTTTCTCCAGTGGCGTGCTGGGGTGTCTCGGGGTCTGGGGCTGGGTGCTGGGGGCGTCTGCCTGCTCTTCTTCCTGTGGCGGCCTGGTGGGATCTGGGCCCTCGGGGGTGGTCGGGCCTCTGCTGGGGCTGGTTTGCTCCTGGGTCTCGGGTCTCTGGTTCCGGCTGGATCTACCCTGGATGGCCGGCTGCAGGCGGTGCCTGTGAGCTCCTAGCCGCGACCCCCCAGGGGCTCTAGCGCGGCGACTGCCGGGGGCCCACGTGGGGTGAGCCTCTGCGCCCTCTGGGGGAGAGTTTAGCGACTGCCCTGACGGCGGTCTCCCTGGGGTGTCCGTGCCCTGGGTGGCCTATGGACGTCTGGGGCCTGGACCTCCTCCGCGTCCTCCGTGGGCCTTGGGGGCGGGTCTGTGGCTCCTCGAACTTATTATTGAATGTTTCAATAGAGAAACCTTACATAAACAAGCGCGCATATATACACACAGGTGATCACAAGGTGCTCACATAAAGACGGACTCAGGTGTTTTCAGACACATTGACTGGGGCTGTGGTTGACACTGAACTCTCTTGAACTGGTGTATACGTATACATTTGAAGAATATCACAACTGTTGTGTATTCATATGCTGTTTGTTGCTGTTGTATCTTTTCTCCCTTTAAAAAAAATGTAATTATGGTCACCCTAGATTATAGAGACTCCACCCACTTTGAGTGATGTCATCAGTGGGTGTGGACCTTCCTGTAGATCAATAACTGATAGGTCACTTTAGAATGACCCTAATGACTCTTTAATGACACTGATGAATCTAAAGATTGACACTCAGAATAAGTGTGACCTACAGATAAATTGATTAATAATATTTTTAGGTTCAACACACAAGCTGCAGGCATAAACACACACACACACACACACACACACACACACACACACACACACACACACACACACACACACACACACACACACACACACACACACACACACACACACACACACTTCCATCAGTCTTCCCTTCATTAGACGTGTCACAGGCCAGTGTGATGAGCGTGTTGTTTGGAGGGCGTGGCTGTCAACATCAATAAGGCCCGTCCAGTCTGAGGGCCCATTAATACTAAAGTAGCCACTCGGCATGTTGTCAGATATGAATAATGGTTTGCATAACAAATCATTTCACCGTCTTGACAGACATCCCAGCGCCGGCGGAGGCTCAGGTTGTGGCACTTTGCTCCCATCAGCAGCTCCGCTTCTTGATCAAAGCTGAAGTTGAAATCTGGCAGACGCCAAATTGGCAAAGCAGATTTTTCCTCGCGGACGACACCTTGTTCTGCGGCCACAGAGGAAAGGTTAGGCGCTCCGTGACGGAATGAATCACTGCAGTCATAAACAGTTAGTGTCCCACAGCTGGGATATAATGATGTTTTCTAATCATCTCCAGAGGTCACCACACCTCATCTCTCACTGCCAACGTCTTTGGAGCAAATGCAATTTGACCAGAAAACAACAGGCCTGTATGTGCTGTCAGCGGCTAACTTTTCACATCAATCTTGCCACGAAACATGGGCGATTCATCTGCCCTAACAAACGAGAAGGTGGCCTCTTCAAATGAAATGAAATGTTTCTGATGAAACCGTCCGTGTGCCTGGAATACAGGATGCAGTGGAAACAGAGCAGGAAGGTCTGGCGTTCTGTCGCCTCTGCAGGCAGAGGAAGTGTCTGAGCATGTCGGGGACCGTTTTACCGCTCAGCGGCGCGCCGCCGACAGCCTGCACCTGCTGAAAGGACAGAAGTGACAGGAGAACGGAGGAGCAGTCACGGAGAAAGCAGGTTATACGCCGCGTGGCCTGGGCTGTGCTGAAACACTGCAGGTAGCCGTGAAACCAGGTCACTGGTGGCCTGAGAGAGTGGGCAGAATTCAGTCTATCTGAAGTTTACAGAGCAGCAGTCAAGCTGTTCACTGAGTATTCTGTGTCATGACTTACTGCCATGGTACATTTAGACTTCAGCCTGGAGCCACTGCACCCACTCCTCAGCCTGAAAACCTCCTTCACTCAGATGGTTCTCAATATTTGATGTTCTGTTGAAGCCGAATGAAGACAGATTTTATTACTCAGCTGATGTAAAAAACATTTCTACTCTGAGAAACTTTCAGCGTGAAGTATTTTTGTTTAAAGTACAGAAACCATCAGAGGCCTCTGGGTATTTTTCTGCTGACATTGAATCTCCTGTTGAGATGTGCAGACCCTGTTTTACATGTTATTTTAACACGTGAAGGTCCCTCAGGTATGTTGTCCCACGTGTTTCTGTCTGTGTCTATAAATGTTGCTGTCCTGGTGCTTTAATCAGCTCTAAACTTCAATCTGATTTCAGATTAGATCAGGTTGAGGTTGGTCTACAGCTGTAACCAATCAGGAGGTGTTGACCTTTTCTAGGTTCTGGGGTCAACGTGAGGTCAATAAAACCAGCTGAAAACCATTAAAGCATAAACCAGTATAGAAAGAGGACGATAACTGCTTCCTCTGTGGGGAATGAGAGAGAACTCTGTATCAAAGGAGGAAGCTGAAGTCAGGAGCTAGCCGTCACCCTGAGAGACACTTTTATCCCGACACAGAACCAGGCCTTCAGTAAATTGAGACCTGAGTGGAAGGTGAGAGGATTTCTGCCGGCGGTGGATTTGCAGAGGATTCGTTGTGTCCCAGCATGTCAGCTAATGTCACGGTCATCTTCTCAGCGCCGTCCCACAGCCTTCAGCCATCCTGCCTCAGCGACACATTCAGCCTGACATCTCTGAGACTCTGAGGTTAAACTGCTCAGAAACTTCCCAGTGAACTTCGTGTTCCTATAAATAGCAGCTAGTGCTGATGTAGATGTCAGTAGATATCAGTAGACATCAGTAAATATCAATAAATATCAGTAGATGTCAGTAATGATCAGTAGATGTCAATCAGTAGATGTCAGTCAATAGATGTCAGTAAATGTCTGTAAATATCAGTAAATATCAGTAGATGTTAGTAGATATCAGCAGACAACAGTAGATATCAGTAAATATCAGTAGATGTCAGTAGATATCAGTAAATATCAGTAGATGTCAGTAAATATCAGTAGATGTCAGTAGATATCAGTAAACATCAGTAGATGTCAGTAAATATCAGTAGATGTCAGTAGATATCAGTAAATGTCAGTAGATGTCAGTAGATATCAGTAAATGTCAGTAAATATAAGTAGATGTCAGTAAATATCAGTAAATATCAGTAGATATCAGTAAATGTCAGTAAATATCAGTAGATGTCAGTAAATATCAGTAAATATCAGTAGATATCAGTAAATGTCAGTAAATATCAGTAGATGTCAGTAAATATCAGTAAATATTAGTAGATGTCAGTAGAAGTCATTAGATGTTGGTAGATGTCAGTAGATGTTGGTAGATGACAGTAATTTTTGGTAGATGTCATTAATTATTAGTAGATGTCAGTAATTATCAGTAGATGTCAGTAATTATTAGTAGATGTCAGTAATTATCAGTAGATGTCAGTAATTATCAGTAGATGTCAGTAATTATTAGTAGATGTCAGTAATTATCAGTAGATGTCAGTAATTATTAGTAGATGTCAGTAATTATCAGTAGATGTCAGTAATTATCAGTAGATGTCAGTAGATGTCTGTAATTATCAGTAGATGTCGGTAGATATCGGTAGATGTCAGTAATTATCAGTAGATGTCAATATTTATCAGTAGATGCCGGTAGATATCAGTAATTATCAGTATATGTCAGTAGATGCCGGTAGATGTCAGTAGATGTCAGTAATTATCAGTCGATGCCAGTAGATGTCAGTAGATGTAAATAATTGTCAGTAGATGCCGGTAGATGTCAGTACATGCCAGTAGATGTCGGTAGATGTCAGTAGATGTAAGTACTTGTCTGTAGATACTGGTAGATGTCAGTAGATGTCAGTAGATGTTGGTAGATGCTGGTAGATCTCAGTAGATGTCCGTAGATGTCAGTAATTATCCGTAGATGCCAGTATATGTCAGTAATTATCAGTAGATGTTAGTAAATGTCAGTAATTATCAGTAGATGCCAGTAGATGTCAGTAATTATCCGTAGATGCCAGTAGATGTCAGTAATTAACCGTAGATGCCAGTAGATGTCAGTAATTATCAGTAGATGTTGGTAGATGCCGGTAGATGTCAGTAGATGTCCGTAGATGTCAGTAATTATCAGTAGATGCCAGTAGATGTCAGTAATTATCCGTAGATGCCAGTAGATGTCAGTAATTAACCGTAGATGCCAGTAGATGTCAGTAATTATCAGTAGATGTTGGTAGATGCCGGTAGATGTCAGTAGATGTCCGTAGATGTCAGTAATTATCAGTAGATGCCAGTAGATGTCAGTAATTATCCGTAGATGCCAGTAGATGTCAGTAATTAACCGTAGATGCCAGTAGATGTCAGTAATTATCAGTAGATGTTGGTAGATGCCGGTAGATGTCAGTAGATGTCCGTAGATGTCAGTAATTATCAGTAGATGCCAGTAGATGTCAGTAATTATCCGTAGATGCCAGTAGATGTCAGTAATTAACCGTAGATGCCAGTAGATGTCAGTAATTATCAGTAGATGTTGGTAGATGCCGGTAGATGTCAGTAGATGTCCGTAGATGTCAGTAATTATCAGTAGATGCCAGTAGATGTCAGTAATTATCCGTAGATGCCAGTAGATGTCAGTAATTAACCGTAGATGCCAGTAGATGTCAGTAATTATCAGTAGATGTTGGTAGATGCCGGTAGATGTCAGTAGATGTCCGTAGATGTCAGTAATTATCAGTAGATG
>SSNR01000097.1:620976-633022 GCA_006937965.1 Callopanchax toddi | reverse complement strand
GTCTGGTCTACGGTCTGGTCTACGGTCTGGTCTACGGTCTGGTCTACAGTCTGGTCTACGGTCTGGTCTACGGTCTGGTCTACAGCCTGGTCTATAGTCTGGTCTACAGTCTGGTCTACAGTCTGGTCTACGGTCTGGTCTGTGGTCTGGTCTACGGTCTGGTCTACGGTCTGGTCTACGGTCTGGTCTACGGTCTGGTCTACGGTCTGGTCTACGGTCTGGTCTACGGTCTGGTCTACGGTCTGGTCTACAGTCTGGTCTACGGTCTGGTCTACGGTCTGGTCTACGGTCTGGTCTGTGGTCTGGTCTACGGTCTGGTCTACGGTCTGGTCTACGGTCTGGTCTACGGTCTGGTCTACGGTCTGGTCTACAGTCTGGTCTACAGTCTGGTCTACGGTCTGGTCTACGGTCTGGTCTACGGTCTGGTCTACAGTCTGTGATAAACAGAACGACTCAGAGAAAAAGGATTTTAGATTCTTCCTGATTTCCTTCTTGGTCCAGACGCCTCCTGGAGGAGGAACTAGTCTCAGGTGTGATTCTGGTCTTCAGGTCCTGAAGGTTCCTCTATGACCTCTGACCTTTAGCTGTCTCTATGTTCTCCAGGATTCAGCTCAGCTCTAGCAGCTTTAGATGATGTTTCCTCAGAAACTGGTGACCTGGTGTTCAGGACGTGTTTATCTGCTGTATTCTCTGATGTGTGTTTTTTTAAAGCAGCACGTCTGACTCCCTGTGTGACCCTTAGGGTGGGGTGAAGCTCCATGTGAACCAAGAGGATCTTCTAAACAACACAGGAGTGAAGAAGATGAATTTCCCACACGGGGGACTCACCAGAGGCTGGGATATAAATTGGGGGTGGACAGAAAACCGAAGGACTGTTGCCTTTTCCGCGGCTGGTGTCGGGTAATGGAGGTGAAGAAGAGTCATCTGATTTCAACAGGACATCCGTCTTTACTGGTGTCCTGCAGAACGTGGCAGAGCCCTCTCTGGAGGCCTTTTCCCATCAGGCCTAGCTTTGTTCAGGAGATTAATTGAAGCGTGCATGTGGACACTGCCACATTTGTCAGCTTCCTCCTTCGGTGAGGTGGGCTACAGCGCCAGCCTGCTCCTCCTCCTCCTGCAGAAAGACGTCTAAAGGTCACGGTTGGTTCGTCTCAGAAAAACTAATAATCAGGACAGAACAGACAGAATTCTATTCTCAAAGCTAAATGTGACGTTTATTCGTTAGAAAATGGATTAAAGAGTTTGGATTTGAGCTTCCTGACTTCAGGTTGTCATATTCGAGTGCAGCAGTGGAATTATGGGTATTTTTGTCCTAGAAGAACCACGGCCATGTTTTCCCGTCCACTCACCGACCGTCTGGTGTCTCTGATGTTTGCTGAGGTATTAGGGTCCCAGCGAGGTGAGTGTTTACCTCCGTCAGCAGCCTCCTCTGTGGGGGAGAAATGTTCCATTAAGTTTGTAAATTGAAACAAGTCGCTCTTCCACGCCGTCCTGTTCTGTTTTTACCCAGCGCCGCGGCCCTTCTCAGCGGAGCGTCCTGTCCACCGTCTGACCCCAGTGCTGCTGGAGGGGCTTTTCTATCCACTAGATGAGGATTTATTTAGTGTTTCTGTGTCTGTTCAGCTCAGTGATTCCTCTGTATTCTGGTTTTAAACAGCTCAGTGTGATTCTGCTGCTGTTCACTGATAATCTGTTGCTTTTAGTCACCAAACACATCAGATCTGTCCCCATCCCTCCTGACTCCTCCTCTCAGAAATAAACCAGAGTCTCTGAGCTTCTTCCTGTTTGTCTTCGTGTCACCAGACAGTCCTGACAGGTAGAGAGGGAACACTGATTATGTTGTTCCTCTGACTGCTGGATGGGAATCTGTCCTTGAACCTGGTGAGTTAGAAGAAAGAAGAATGGATTTTCGGGTCAGCCTTTTGTGGGTCGACTGTCAGAATCTGTAAGAAGTTTCATCCAAAGTTTGTGAAAACCATCTTTTAGTTAGTTACCCTGTAAACCCAGAGTCTTTTTCTCTCTGGAGGAGAAGTTCTTAGCTTTTTCAAAACAATCTGTTTATTATGACACCAGGTGCATTGTGGGAGAAAGCCCCCTTTATTACTGTTATTCTGTTATATAATGATATCATAAAACGGATGATTATTTATTCGTTGTTTTACCTAAAAGTTCATTTTAAATATTTCTTCTTTTATTGTGATTATTTTATATTTCAGGCTTTAAAAGGGAAACAGCTGATCTGATTATTTTTTGGCAGTAATGGTTCCAATCCTCAGAAACTCTTTGTGTCTTTAGATCATCACCAGGAGCTGAACCTCGTTTAATATCAGTGAATAATCATGTAAAACTATAATAACTACCCTCATTTAGAATAAACTCTAATAATATTGAACTTTAATGGAAACATGCTGATATTTTCTGACAGACTTTTAATCTGAAAATCCTTTTGATGCTTTTATTTGATCGTTTAAGGAAGCCTCGGTGACTTCCACCTTAAATAGAAAAACGACGATGGCGTTTTCAGCAGCGTCTTCAGACCTTCTAAGGCAGCGTTGGTCTGTTAAACCCAGCAGCCTCCTCACAGAGGTCAGAGGTCAAAGTAGTCTCACCATAAACCAGGCTCTGACCTGAGACAGGTCTTCACCTGGGTCTAGAACCTTTACTGTCTGCAGAAGGTTCTGTAAAGTCCCACATGGTTCTCAGTGTTTGAAACTGAAAGCTTTAATCAGGGTTTGAGTTTCTGCTGCTTCCTAACGGAGGCTCTGATTGGCCTTCAGACCTCCTGACTCAGCAGCTTCTGTTAGTGTGACTGATGTCAGTGAGGTCAGAGGTCAAATGAAACTCACCTTACCTCAAGGAGGTGAGACGTTTCCTCAAATTGCTGGAAGAACAAATTGAGTTTCATTCTTTGTGGATGTAGAGGTTGGCGGTTTAAACCTCTACCTGTCCTGAACCATCCAGGTCTTCTGGTCTGAGTTCTCCTACTTACAGACTTAGATTGTTTTTCTTTTAGTTTAATTTAATGGTTAGTAGAACCTCAAACCTCTGACTTCACTAAACTGTCACGTTTTGCCTCTTTGTGTTTTCCATGTTCCTCCTCCTGTGTGCTGCACTAATCCTCCACAGGTGTGTCTCGTCTCCCTGATCACCTCCCTCCTTTATGCTGTTTAGTTCAGATCATGTTGGATCCCTGGTCTTGTTTGTCCCGTGTCTCCAGGAGTTCTGTCCAGCCAGTATTAAAGCTGTTTTTGATCTCACCTGTCCCCTCCTCCACACGTGGACCCTGCAGTTACCCCGACTATGACATCACCTTCTGAGCTCTGTCCCTAAAACCTGACTGAACCCAGCAGCGTCATGGTAACAGACACGAGACCATTTTGGTCTTTTGTTTCACAGGTTTCTATAAAAAGACTCTTTAGTCAATTTTCATGTTTATTTGAATAAAATAAATAAAAAATGGTGACTAGTTTGGACAGCTCTGCTCAGGAGTCAAGACTGACCCCTCATGGTCCAGGTCCTCCACCACCTCATGGTCCAGGTCCTCCACAGCCTTCATGAGGGAATGGAGGACCTGAACCATGAGGCTGTGGAGGACCTGGACCATGAGGCTGTGGAGGACCTGGACCATGAGGTGGTGAAGGACCTGGACCATGAGGTGGTGGAGGACCTGGACCATGAGGTGGTGGAGGACCTGGACCATGAGGTGGTGGAGGACCTGGACCATGAGGTGGTGGAGGACCTGGACCATGAGGTGGTGGAGGACCTGGACCATGAGGTGGTGGAGGACCTGGACCATGAGGTGGTGGAGGACCTGCTGGAGCGAGACCCACCTCTGCCCCTACAAGTGTTGTGGTCCTTGGTAGCGTGTGACACGGCGTGGCCTCTATGTGTTTTGCTGCTACCCCATTGATCTGCCAGGACTAACAGTAATTAACACTAATCCAAGTCAGAGGACGTGGCGGTTTGTGTCGTGTCTCTCCTGGGCCTCCGGGGCCATTATCCACCGCCTCATTAAAGAGGATGACAGTGTCGGTCTGACCCTGTGGCTTGTTGAGTGTGAGTGAAGTGACAGGACGAAGCTGAGCTCAGCACCAGACGTGCACCGAGGTAAACGAGCTGCGACAGGCCGAGCACATGACCCAGTCTTTATGTTTCGGGTCCCTAAAAGAACATTCTGGTGGCTGCAGCTGGTTGATCCACAGAGCGTGTGATCCTGCAGCAGGATAATCATGGGTTCTGCAGAATGCTGGTAAATGCATGTAAAGGAGTTCTGCAGCAGCTTAAACTGTACAGTTTTACAGCCGGGCAATTTCTGCAGCAGATAATCACCAAGTCGAACATTCCAGAAAACACTGAGAGCAGCGTTGGACGGCGCGGCGCTCAGACTGATTAATTGGCGTGAATAGTTTCCCACTGATGTAATGGAAGTCAGCTTTACTCCACCAACACCGAGGTGCCAAACAGGGGTGAAGAACAAATTCAGCTTCTATTTGTTTTAAAGCAGAAAAACAAGACTTGGTTCTGCAGCGTTTTATTATCACTTGCTGCCCGGCTGACATGAGAAATGAGGTGGAACTGACCTTTAGTGGGAGAATTACTTTTGCTGTATCAGAAAACAAAAGGCTATCTTTAATACAAACGGTGTATTACCCCAACCTCCTAAATATGTGCCGTGTATTTTATCTTAAACGTCTGGAGCAGAAACTGTTTCAGACAAATGGAAAACAACCTGTGATTCTCCACCAGCAGAAACTCATCAATTACTTTGTTAAACCAGCAAAAATCTGTAAAACAGAAGATTCCTAGGAATTTTTACAATTCTTCATAAAGATGCCTCAAAACGCCTTACCTCACATCGCCTTACCTCACATCGCCTTACCTCACATCGCCTTGCCTCACATCGCCTTGCCTCACATCGCCTTACCTCACATCGCCTTACCTCACATCGCCTTGCCTCACATCACCTTACCTCACATCGCCTTGCCTCACATCGCCTTGCCTCACATCGTATTACCTCACATCGCCTTACCTCACCTTTTGCCTTACCTCACCTTGCCTTGCCTCACATCACCTTACCTCACATCGCCTTGCCTCACATCGCCTTGCCTCACATCGCCTTACCTCACCTTGCCTTGCCTCACATCGCCTTGCCTCACATCGCCTTACCTCACCTTGCCTTGCCTCACATTGCCTTGCCTCACATCGCCTTGCATCACATCGTATTACCTCACATCGCCTTACCTCACCTTGCCTTACCTCACATCGCCTTGCCTCACATCGCCTTGCCTCACATCGTATTACCTCACATCGCCTTACCTCACCTTTTTCCTTACCTCACCTTGCCTTGCCTCACATTGCCTAGCCTCACATCGCCTTACCTCACCTTTTGCCTTGCCTCACCTTGCCTTGCCTCACATCACCTTGCCTCACATCGTATTACCTCACATTGCCTAGCCTCAAATCGCCTTACCTCACCTTTTGCCTTGCCTCACATCACCTTGCCTCACATCGTATTACTTCACATCGCCTTACCTCACCTTTTGCCTTACCTCACCTTGCCTTGCCTCACATTGCCTAGCCTCACATCTTCTTGCTTCATATCATTTTGGCTCGCCTTGCCTCATACCTCCTTTCCATGCCTCACCTTGCATGTGAGCATCTCTCCTCACATCCCTTTACATTGCCTCATGTTGCATGGCCTTGCCTTACATTGTATTACATCAGATAATCTTACTTTGCCTCACATCACAATGCCTTGTCTCACCTCACTTTGTTGTTTTCCACTCATCTGGGTCCAAGTCATGGACTCATTTTAATTCCTGATGTTTTAATCCTCTCTTTAGTCTGGGAACAAGCATTACTCTTCTCTGTGTTTTCTCCAGCTGTTCATCTCTCTCCAAAACGGTGACCAGACCTGTGAACCCTATTCCAACCAGCGGTCACGTTAGATTTTTTTACCGTCTGTCATTTTGACTGACGGTAAAAAATCCGGTTAAAATCTATTTTTACCCATATTCATTTTTAGAATTATGATGATGACATCTGCTCATTACACAAAATCGAATAAATGATACTTAATAAAACAAGTCATCAGTCATTACTGTTTCAGGTAGACCAGTAGTAACTGAACCAGAGCATGATGCATCTTACTCATCATCGCCATCGTCTCATCTTATTTTGGCTCTAAAGAGTTTCCAGTTGTGCAGTCATGTGACGTAGAATACTCTCACTTACAAGTAAAGATAAGTCAGTATAAACAAGGCAGTCGGCTTAGGAACCATTTAACAGTCACCAACTTATTGTAGTACAGCCAAAAAGAAAGAAAACAATGTTACAGAGAAAAGCCGGGGTAACGGCAGCTTCCGGTGTTGACATGGCAACAAGCAAACAGCTGATCAGTGTCTGCCGGTGTTACGACCAGACGAGTTTCCACACCGGCTTGTCGTCTTGATCTATTTATACTTTGCAGCGATATGGATCCGTCATTACACACGTCTGCAGCGGCTCACGGCGTCATTGTCACTCTGTGTGACGTGTGGTCCGACGGCGCCTGCACACACAAACACAGGTGTGTGATTGTAATTTGTCAAAATGACCAACGACCTTCAGATTTTTCAGTTAAAATAAAAAAAAACTGTCAATGATGAAACATATCCCGTTAACGCGACCCTGGGTCTAATAAGGAAGCCTGTAAATAATCATTAGATCTCATCGAGGTTAGCGTTAGCTGCAGCCTCTGTTAACAAACCCAACATGATAACAACCCAACAGCAACAATAAAAACCTCTTCTTTAATACATCTGTTCATCTGTAAATCATCTCCAATAGGAGGTGCTGGAATATCTTCAAATCTCACAAAACAAGCGCTTCAACAGTTCTTCAATTTGATTTTGATAAAAGGTGAAAAAAACCTGTGACATTTGTTTGCTGTTGATAATCAACCATAGACTAAATAATGAGTTTTATTTTATATCGTCAGCAAAGATGTTACATTTGGTGACTGTTAAAGAGAGCGAGTCGTGATAAAATAAAAATGGGACTGAGAACAGAGCCCTGAGGGACGCCATTATTAGATACTGCCTTATTAATGCTACTATTTGACTTCTATACAAAATGTTCACACCAACAGTTGAATTCATGAACTAAGAAGGTCCTGTCTAGGGTCCAGCACATGGACCGTTGTCTTCCTAGTTCCACGTCACGGTGCCGCTGTGAGGCGATGTTTTTTGTTAGAGTTGTGTTTTCAGACAGACTGATAATGTTTAACTGTGTTTTACATTAACCTCCACCTTGTTATCTAAACTAGTTTGTATTTTTGTGATAGAGCGTTAACACCTTGAGTGTTTATTGAAAACAGAATAAACATTGTCCTACTCTAACTCCTCGTATTAAATGGCGTTTTAAGGTGGAATTAGATTTTCCCAACACTTCCTGAAACCCAGATCTTCAGATGTTGTACCGTCTTTTGCTGCTTGTTATTTCTAAGCTTTAGTTCTGGTCGTTTATTTCTCCAGCGTCCATCCCTTCCTCCTGACTCTCGTTTCCACGCTGACAGTCATTATGGAGGAGATTTCCTGTACCGCTCTGCGGTGGGGCAGCACGAGTGTCAGCAGCAGGAGGACCAGCCAGAAGGTTTCTTTTTCACAACACAAGAAAACAAGCAGAAGATCTGTTTGTTTTATGTCTGTTGTTAAGTTTAATGCATGGAGGACAATTTTCTATTATAGTTTAAAGCAATTACAGAACACGCCTAAAACATCATTAAGCAGACAGATGACTGTAATCAATATCGGAACTGTAGGAGGGCCTGAGGTCTTTAATAGCCTCCAGCCCATAATACCTCCCATATTTCCAGTGGAAAACACAGGCGGTAAAAGGTTGTTCTCCAGACGTTTGTAACTGTAATTGATTCTGTCACTCAAGCAAGGAGGACACAGGTTTCTCCTCTGATACAGAAGAAACTCAGTTCACCGTCCAGGAGCCGCATGATAACTTCATGAGTCCCTTTGTTTCCTTTAATACTGAACAGCTGCTCTGGCTGTGATCTCCTTTAGACTCACCGAGGAATTTATATCCAGTTCAGAGGCTATTTACGTGAAAATATGAGGTTATTTACATGGAATTATGAGGTTATTTACATGGAATTATGAGGTTATTTACATGGAATTATGAGGTTATTTACAAGAATTTATGAGGTTATTTACATGAAAACATGATGTTATTTACACTGAATTATGTGGTTATTTACATGGAATTATGAGGTTATTACCATGAAATTATGAGGTTATTTACACGGAATTATGAAGTTATTTACACGGAATTATGAGATTGTTTACACGGAAATATGAGGTTATTTACATGGAACTATGAGGTTATTTACATGGAATTATGAGGTTATTTAAACGGAATTAGGAGGTAATTTACATGGAATTATGAGGTCATTTACATGGAATTATGAGGTTATTTACATGGAATTATGAGGTTATTTACATGAAATATGAGGTTCTTTACATGGAATTATGAGGTTATTTACATGGAATTATGAGGTTATTTACAAGGAATTATGAGGTTTTTTACATGAAATTATGAGGTTATTTACATGGAATTATGAGGTTATTTACATTAAATATGAGGTTCTTTACATGGAATTATGAGGTTATTTACAAGGAATTATGAGGTTATTTACATGGAATTATGAGGTTATTTACACAAAATTATGAGGTTCTTTACATGGAATTATGAGGTTCTTTACATGGAATTATGAGGTTCTTTACATGGAATTATGAGGTGATTTACATGGAATCATGAGGTTATTTACAAGAAATATGAGGTTCTTTACATGGAAGTATGAGGTTATTTACACAAAATTAGCAGGTTATTTACAAGAAATATGACCTTCTTTACATGGAATTATGAGGTTATTTACAAGAATTTATGAGGTTATTTACATGAAAATATGATGTTATTTACACCGAATTATGTGGTTATTTAAATGGAAATATGATGTTATTTACAGCGAATTATGAGGTTGTTCACATGGAAATATGAGGTTGTTTACATGGAATTATGAGGTTATTTACATGGAATTATGAGGTTATTTACACAAAATTATGAGGTTATTTACATGAAATATGAGGTTCTTTACATGAAATTATGAGGTGATTTACACGGAATCATGAGGTTATTTACAAGAAATATGAGGTTCTTTACATGGAAGTATGAGGTTATTTACACAAAATTAGCAGGTTATTTACAAGAAATATGACCTTCTTTACATGGAATTATGAGGTTTTTTACAAGACTTTATGAGGTTATTTACATGAAAATATGATGGTACTTACACTGAATTATGTGGTTATTTACATGGAAATATGATGTTATTTAAACCGAATTATGAGGTTGTTTACATGGAAATATGAGGTTATTTACATGGAATTATGAGGTTATTTACATGGAATTATGAGGTTGTTTACATGAAATTATTAGTTTATTTACATGGAATTATGAGGTTATTTACACGGAATTAGGAGGTTATTTACATGGAATTATGAGGTTATTTACATGGAATTATGAGGTTGTTTATATGGAAATATTAGGTTATTTACATGGAATTATGAGGTTATTTAAATGGAATTATGAGGTTGTTTACATGAAATTATGAGGTTATTTACATGGAATTATGAGGTTATATACATGAAAAATGAGGTTCTTTACATGGAATTATGAGGTTATTTACATGGAATTATGAGGTTGTTTACATGGAAATATGAGGTTATTTACATGGAATTATGAGGTTATTTAAATGGAATTATGAGGTTGTTTACATGAAATTATGAGGTTATTTACATGGAATTATGAGGTTATATACATGAAATATGAGGTTCTTTACATGGAATTATGAGGTTATTTACATGGAATTATGAGGTTATTTACATGGAATTATGAGGTTATTTACAAGGAATTATGAGGTTATTTACATGGAATTATGAGGTTATTTACAAGGAATTATGAGGTTATTTTCATGGAATTATGAGGTTATTTACATGGAATTATGAGGTTATTTACATGGAATTTTGAGGTTATTTACATGGAATTATGAGGTTATTTACATGGAATTATGAGGTTATTTACATGGAACAATGAGGTTATTTACATGGAATTATAAGGGTATATACATGGAACAATGAGGTTATTTACATGGAATTATGAGGTTATTTACATGAAATATGAGGTTCTTTACATGGAATTATGAGGGTATTTACAAGGAATTATGAGGTTATTTACATGGAATTATGAGGTTATTTACATGGACTTTTGAGGTTATTTACATGGAATTATGAGGTTATTTACAAGGAATTATGAGGTTATTTACATGGAATTATGAGGTTATTTACATGGAATTATGAGGTTATTTACATGGAATTTTGAGGTTATTTACATGGAATTATGAGGTTATTTACATGGAATTTTGAGGTTATTTACATGGAAATATGAGATTATTTACATGGAAATATGAGGTTTTTTACACAGAATTATGAGGTTATTTACAAGAATTTATGAGGTTATTTACATGGAAATATGATGTTATTTATAGCGAATTATGTGGTTATTTACACTCAATTATGAGGTTATTTACATGGAATTATGAGGTTATTTACATGGAATTTTCAGTTTTTTTACATGGAAAAATGAGGTTATTTACATGGAAATATGAGGTTGTTTACATTGAATTATGAGGTTATTTACATAGAATTATCAGGTTTTTTACATGGAAATATGAGGTTATTTACATGGAAATATGAGGTTATTTACACGAAAGTATGAGGTTATTTACATGGAATTATGAGGTTATTTACATGATTATATAAACACACACACACACCTTGTTGGAGTGAATATTTATTGACCTTTGACCTTGTTCTTCTACCTTTATTGTTCCACCTATATTCCCGTCCCTATGGATTTATAGAACATCCAGATCAGTTTCCTGCTGCCTGAGAACATTTTGTGGATCAGAACCAGATTTAATTAGTTTTATTTTCCTTCTTTCAGATTTATTCATGTTATTTTTGCTGGATGTTTCATTGTGGGATTTTTTTTTCTTTGTCAACCTTATTGTGATGGATGTCAATAATCATGGTCCCGTTTTGCAGCTTTGTGAGCATCCCGGTGGTGACTACATCCTGGTGAATTACATGGTTTTGAAGGAATTTTTGGCCCCTCCCCCTTTCTAACCTTTTAACTCCTGGAACTGTTTCAGTCCAGTTTCAGCAAAGCCTCCAAATGAACACTTTAGAGGAGGAAAATGGAGCAATGTTGGCTCTCTGATTTAAACCCTACTGTAAATTATACAGCTGGAATATGAGCAGAGGATATGGAAGAAGTGATAATATCCATGCTGGGGCCAGATCCCAGAAATGATGCCGTTTCTCAGCCAAGCCTCCACATTTTTGCCTTGAAAATAGCCAGTTTCACATTTCCCTGAAAACCATGGCTCCAAATATGTAGCGCTGCAGCGTAACTCCTGTCAGAGGCATGCACGTGAGCGTGGATCAACAACGGTTATGATTCTCTTCTGTTTTCTTAGTAATGGATGTCGTCTTTGCACTTGATTAGAGAGCAAGAATTTCAACATAAAGAAACACAAAGAAAACAAAGATCTGAGGAGCTTTAATGACTAAAATCCAATCCTTCAACATGTGGTCTAGCTCCAGCAGAAAGCTCTGACCTTGTGTGTATATATAGGATTAAAACCATTACCATTACTCCAAGTATTAGCCATCACCCTCATGTTTGGCCATCTGTTGTCCGGCCCCTTCAAGACGCACAGAGAGGAGAAAATAGACTCTTCATTTGGAGTGGACAGCAGCCAAAACCACCAGGATCCGACAGAGATCTGCCAGTCCTCCGTCAGTCCTCCATCAGTCCTCCGTCAGTCCTCCATCAGTCCTCCGTCAGTCCTCCTTCAGACCTCCATCAGTCCTCCATCAGTCCTCAATCAGACCTCCATCAGTCCTCCATCAGACCTCCATCAGTCCTCCATCAG
>SSNR01000097.1:616537-620856 GCA_006937965.1 Callopanchax toddi | reverse complement strand
ACCTCCGTCAGTCCTCAATCAGACCTCCATCAGTCCTCCATCAGACCTCCATCAGACCTCAATCAGTCCTCAATCAGACCTCCATCAGTCCTCCATCAGACCTCCATCAGACCTCCATCAGTCCTCAATCAGACCTCAATCAGACCTCCATCAGTCCTCCATCAGTCCTCCATCAGTCTTCCATCAGTCCTCCATCAGTCCTCCATCAGTCCTCCGTCAGTCCTCCATCAGTCCTCCATCAGTCCTCCGTCAGTCCTCTTCATTTAGTCCATGAATCAAAGGAGGGAGAGAAAGAGAGGAGGAGAAAGTGATGTGTCAGCAAAGATGGATTTATAGACACAGAGCATATGGAAACATGGATGGAGTTGCGTATGTAGAAAAGATAGAATGTGATAGATGCAGATCATATAGAGAGATAAAGAAGGATAGAGTTAGAGAGAGACAGACTGAGACTTCTACAAACATAGAGCTGTTTTAGACAGACGGGGGAGAGGGACAGAAGTAAACAAAGATAATAGAAAAATGGACGGACTGCTCCATATCTGTATGTACTTGACTCAGTATTTTGTAGTAATTAGAAGGCGATCCTTTGAGTTGCCAGAGGTTTACTGAATATATAAACTGATTTGTCTTTTCTTCCTGGTTTATTTCCAGCTGAAGCCTCTGAGGACGAGGAGTCAGACCTTTGTTGTTTCCTGGGTAAACGCTCCTCCTCCACGATAAACACTCTAAAACATTTCTGCTTGATAAACCTTGTTCAGCATCCTGTGCCAGGCAGCCTCCCGGAGTCCTGACACGTCGATGGGAATCACAAACAGCCAGTCAATCAGGAGCCTCACCAGTGAATTTACTTCAATTAGAGGCAGCGGAGGATGGAGTGCTGGTCTCTTATGAACATTTATTGTTACACAGTGTAATGACCATGCACGCTGTGACCCGAGCTAATGACACCATAGATTAACTCCAGCGGGTTGCCTTTGCTCAAGTCCAAAACTATTCCCAAAGTATTGATTTCCAGACTTGCTGTGAAATTGAACTGTCAGGTGTTCCACGGGGCCTTGATATGATATCGATTCCTCGTGCTTAACGGCCAACAAAGAGTCTGGTTACCTGAAACAGCCCCCCCCCCCCCAGCTCCTTATTGGAATTTTAAATAGAAATGTGATAAACTCTGCCTCTCTGGAGAGTACGGACGCTACGGCCAGGCCCCGAGCTCGGATCGTTAGCCGTGTTCACCGATGTGGATCCGCTCCTCCGTTATCCCACGAGCCTCGGCGGTGGGCGCTAGCTGAGGCGTCAGCCGACCTTTAGACTCCGTCAAAGTCAGAGCCCTGCTTCAAATCAGAGGTTAAAGTTCATCAGCAAATAGTACAAACGCTGCATAAACTGAGACTAGCTGGAGCCAGAAGGTTTGAGTTGGATGGAAGTGAGGTGTTTCTGACAGCGTGCTCCACCATCATCAACCCTGTTACTGGGGGGGGGGGGGGCGTCACCTGCCTGCACAGCTCCACTTCCTGGAGAAGACGCCGTGGATTTATGAAACATTGACGGCTTGGGGGACACAGTAAAACGCTCCAGGACCAGAAACAGGAGGCTCCTCTGTCCTAGATGTGTCTCAGCTCCCTCACACCTGAGTAGAATCAGGATAAAGACTCAAACCGGCGGCCCTCAAGGACCACAGTTTGGTCCTCCTGGTTTTCAGAGTCAACTTGTTTTGTGTCATCAAAACTTTTCTCATGTCTGACAGAAGGAGCTGAGAAAGAGACATTTTATAAACTCACGTGAGAACGTTGGTGGTTTCTGCAGGTCCCTCCAGACGGGCTGACCCTAACCCTAGGAGGTCTAGAGGAGGGCTAGAGGAGGTCTAGAGGAGGGCTAGAGGAGGTCTAGAGGAGGGCTAGAGGAGGTCTAGAGGAGGGCTAGAGGAGGTCTAGAGGAGGTCTAGAGGAGGGCTAGAGGAGGGCTAGAGGAGGTCTAGAGGAGGGCTAGAGGAGGGCTAGAGGAGGGCTCGAGGAGGGCTAGAGGAGGGCTAGAGGAGGTCTAGCCCTCGGAGGTCCCTTTAATAAATGCCACACGAAGGTCCCTAATGCATAAAAAATGTGCCAACAAAACTTCATATAGAAATATAATTATAATATTGCAAAAGTGATGACATTTTTACATAAATTTCTTCCTTGGCTTCAGTGCTCACATGATAAAATCCAATATTTGTGTTTTTTTTTTATTTAACCCCTTTAATGCCAGGTTATATAAAAAAATCTGCACTGAGGAAAAAAAACAAAAAAACTGTAAAAATGAAATCTTTTTTTGTGCTTTATGTCGAGAGGACTGGTTTTAGGGGTGAATTATCAGGGCTCTGGAGTGTCACAAATGAGCATATAAACATTTTTTGTTTACCTTATATTTTTTATTTAGCATCAGATTTTCAGAAAAAGTCACATTTTGGTCCCTAATGGATAAAATTGGCGCAAACAAAACTTGATATAGAAATATAATTATAATATTACAAAAGTGTTAACATTTTTACATGAATTTCATCCTTGGCTTCAGTGCTCACAAGAAAAAATACAATATTTGTGTTTTTTTTTTATTTAACCCCTTTAATGCCAGGTTATATAAAAAATCTGCACTGAGAAAAAAAAACAAAAAATGAAATCTTTTTTTGTGCTTTATGTCCAGAGGACTGGTTTTAGGGGTGAATTATCAGGGCTCTGGAGTGTCACAAATGAGCATAAAAATGATGTTTGTTTACTTTGTATTTTTTATGTAGCATCAGATTTTCAGAAATAAACCACACAATGGTCCCTAAGGGCAAAATATGCACAATGAAAAACAGTCATTTGAACTATTTATTGAAACAACAAATGACAGATGTGTCAGTGAAACAGACACCGGTTGAGTTGTCCCTGCAAACAAATCAAGCGTCCCCTGAAAAAGGCAACCCCTCCACCCCCGCGGGTCCCCACCCCCCACCTCCGCAGGGTGGAGGCGAGCCTTGCTCCGTAGGCCAGGTGAAACCACTCAGATGGCGGGCATGGTGGTCTCGTCTGCCGCCTGGATGGGACCCAGAGCTCCAGCTGGCTACAACCTGCACAATTTCCAGAAACAGCACCTTTTAACCCAAACAAGGTTTACCGACAGCTAAGACCATCGCATTGAAAGCAGAGGACGGAGGATATTACTGATCAACACGGTTGTGCTTCGCTCCAGGCAGGAACGACCAGAGTTTCTGCCCAGCAACAGAACTTCGAACACGGACTGAGCTTCAAGACACACCGGTGGCTGCATGGAGCTGATGAACAAAGTCGGACTCCGGCTCTTAACGTAACTCTCCATTCACTTGTCGTGTTTTTTGATCATATCCCATGTTTGTGTGGTGAATTATGACGTCTACGGTTTCAAAAAAAAAAAAAAATTCCTGGATGTTTTTTTTTGGTCTACCGGAGCAACGTGCTTCTCGTGACTGGAAAAGACGGCTTTAACCCGGTATAAGAAACCAGGTGACGTCGCCATGAAATTTCCATCAGAAATTATTCTGATTTTGAATTTTTTTTTTCAATTTTCATCTTTTCATCCGAATCATCTTTCTTCAACACCTATAAACTGGATTATGCACTCTAAAAACCCGTTGGAACCTCATAGCGTCACCATCTGAAAACAGGGCTTTTATAACTAGAGGAAGCTGGGGATTTCTGGACTGGACCTGTTCAGACCACCTCCAGGATTGTGCTGAGGTGAGTCGACATGACGTGTTTGAGGTAGAATTACGAATTGAGTGAAGTATATAAACTTTTTCAGCAAGTACACATGTGTACACAAATTCAGTGTTGAGGACATTTTTTTTTCCGAAAATATTAGTATCTTTTGAAGTTCAGCTGCTGCTTTGATCATTGTTTTTTCATGAGCTATGAGCATGCATATTTTACATACTGGATCATATTACAATATGCAAAAAGAAATATGTCAGTAACCTTTAACATTTTGCAGCAATTTTTATATTTATTCAGCTATGGTGAAGTTTTGATGAAAATTATAGCGTTTTACAGTAGTATAATTTGTCGATCATAAACCCCCACCCCAAAACCCCCACCCACCCCCACAACCACTCAGAAACAGAGACACATGTGTCCTCTGAATATTTGTGAAGTGCTGTGAGTAATAAATGTATGTACTCGTGCACAATCACAAAAACAAAACACATATGAAATCTGTGTTTTCAACTTTGCCCTGAAAACTGCCTTTGAATATTGACTGATTTTTGGATGGAAAACTTTAGAATCATATGTGATCAAATATTTGAAACCACACAGCCACACTAG
>SSNR01000097.1:589037-611537 GCA_006937965.1 Callopanchax toddi | reverse complement strand
GGCCGGTCTGCTGTCAGAGATAAGGTCCCTGCTTGGCAGCAACACGACATCAGAGGGACCGGACCGGACCAGACCGGACTGGACCGGACGGGACGGGACGGGACTGGACCGGACGGGACCGGACCGGGGCCGGGCTCTGGGCCCCGGGCTTTAATTCCTTCCACGTCTGTGCTGCGTGTTCACGTTGACACGAACACACGAGTGTTTTATTGTGACCTGCAGCCATCGCCCTGAAACAGGAAGTCAGAGGCATCAGGTAACAGGCAGGTTTGATTCCTCTGCTGGGAGCTGGGAGGTCAAAAACAACCAATCACAGAGCAGACACACAGCTGCACCTGTAAGACGACACAGAGGGAATAGGAGACGTTTACAGGCATGATCACATACACGTCATTATGGTCATACGTGTTCTGTTGATGTGCTGGAAAACACACAACCAGCAGCTGGAGATGGAGACCAGATGTCCTCAGGATGTCCTCAGAATGTCTTCAAGATGTCCTCAGGATGTTCTCAGGATGTCTTCAAGATGTCCTCAGGATGTCCCCAGAATGTCTTCAAGATGTCCTCAGGATGTCCTCAGAATGTCTTCAAGATGTCCTCAGGATGTTCTCAGGATGTCCTCAGGATGTCCTCAGAATGTTCTCAGGATGTCCTCAGGATGTCCTCAGAATGTCTTCAAGATGTCCTCAGGATGTCCTCAGAATGTCTTCAAGATGTCCTCAGGATGTCCTTAGGATGTCCTCAGGATGTCTTAAGGATGTCCTCAGAATGTTCTCAGGATGTCCTCATGATGTCCTCAGAATGTTCTCAGGATGTCCTCAGGATGTCTTCAGGATGTCCTCAGGATGTTCTCATAATGTCCTCAGGATGTCCTCAGGATGTCTTCAGGATGTCCTCAGAATGTTCTCAGGATGTCCTTAGGATGTTCTCAAGATGTCCTCAGGATGTCCTCAGGATGTCCTCAGAATGTCTTCAGAATATCCTCAGGATGTCCTCAGAATGTCCTCAGGATGTCCTCAGAATGTCTTCAGAATATCCTCAGGATATCCTTAGGATGTCTTCAGAATATCCTTAGGATGTCCTCAGGATGTTCTCAGGATGTCTTCAGAATATCCTTAGGATGTCCTTAGGATGGCCTCAGGATGTCTTCAGAATATCCTCAGGATGTCCTCAGAATGTCTTCAGAATATCCTTAGGATGTCCTCAGGATGTTCTCAGGATGTCCTCAGGATGTTCTCAGGATGTCCTCAGAATGTCTTCAGAATATCCTCAGGATGTCCTCAGAATGTTCTCAGGATGTCCTCAGAATGTTTTCAGGGTGTCCTCAGGATGTCCTCAGAATGTCTTCAGAATATCCTCAGGATGTCCTCAGAATGTCCTCAGGATGTCCTCAGAATGTCTTCAGAATATCCTCAGGATGTTCTCAGGATGTCCTCAGGATGTTCTCAGGATGTCCTCAGGATGTCTTCAGGATGTCCTCAGAATGTCTTCAGGATGTCTTCAGGATGTCCTCAGAATGTCTTCAGGATGTCTTCAGGGTGTTCTTAGGATGTCATCAGAATGTCTTCAAGATGTCCTCAGGATGTCTTCAGGATGTCCTCACAATGTTCTCAGGATGTCCTCAGAATGTCTTCAGGATGTCTTCAGGGTGTCCTTAGGATGTCATCAGAATGTCTTCAAGATGTCCTCAGGATGTCTTCAGGATGTCCTCAGAATGTTCTCAGGATGTCCTCAGGATGTCCTCAGAATGTTCTCAAGATGTCCTCAGGATGTCCTCAGAATGTCTTCAGGATGTCTTCAGGGTGTCCTTAGGATGTCATCAAAATGTCTTCAGAATTTCTTCAGGATGTCTTCAGGATGTCTTTAGGATGTCCTCAGGATGTCTTCAGGGTGTCCTTAGGATGTCATCAGAATATCCTCTGAATGTCCTCAGAATGTTCTCAAGATGTCCTCAGGATGTTCTCAGGATGTCCTCAGAATGTTCTCAAGATGTCCTCAGGATGTCCTCAGAATGTCTTCAGGATGTCCTCAGAATGTCTTCAGGATGTCCTCAGAATGTCTTCAGGATATCCTCAGGATGTCTTCAGGGTGTCCTTAGGATGTCATCAAAATGTCTTCGGAATTTCTTCAGGATGTCTTCAGAATGTCTTTAGGATATCCTCAGGATGTCTTCAGGGTGTCCTTAGGATGTCATCAGAATATCCTCAGGATGTCCTCAGAATGTTCTCAATATGTCTTCAGGATGTCCTCAGAATGTCTTCAGGATGTCTTCAGTATGTCCTCAGAATGTCTTCAGGATGTCTTCAGGGTGTCCTTAGGATGTCATCAGAATGTCTTCAGGATGTCTTCAGGATGTCCTCAGAATGTCTTCAGGATGTCCTCAGAATGTCTTCAGAATGTCTTCAAGATGTCCTCAGAATCTTCTCAGGATGTCTTCAGGATGTCCTCAGGATGTCCTCACATCAGGGTGACTCCATCTTGAAGACTCTAGGGATGGACAAATCAAACGTCCTGAGACTTTTCCCACGTCTACACCACAAAACAATCAATGAAATAATAATCTTCAGTGGTCAGCCTGATTCAAGATGGCCGCCACAGCTGGTCAATACTAGCAAAGACAAAACTGTCGAAGCTAGAACAGAATAAAATAGAACAGCCTTCTATTGTCCCTCAGTTCATTCATCGGACTGGTAGGTGGGGTCTGAGAGGATCTGGTGATGTCACCTGATTTAGCTTCATGTTATCCTGCAGGATTTACTAAAACAACTCCACCTCCATCACTGGTCAACATGACATCATCTTCAGACTTTATTCAGTTTGCTGTTAGTCCAGCAGACATCAGAAGACGATGACAGAGTAACAGGTTGGACACTGAACCTGGTCGTTAGCATAACAGCTAACACCCCTAGCTGGAAAACCACCAGGATTCTATCCAATCAGAGACCCTTCTGGACCTCTGAAGGTCTGCTGGGGTTTTGGAGCCAGGGCATCGGGACCTTTGTTCTCTAGATGTTAACGTTGACCCTTTAGGGTGTTCTCAGTCCTCCAGACCATGGTGATGTCGAGCCATTATCCTGTTGAAAGTCTAGCTTAGAGGAAGTTCAGAATAAGTCCAGGTCCTGCAAAAGAAGAACGGTTCCACTGGCGACCTGAAGTATCTACAGGTAGTAAAGAACGTTCCACCTTCGGCCACCATGAGGAGGAAAACGTGTTGTGATGAGAAAAACGATCCAAAGAAACTCGTTCATCTCAAATATCCTGATGATTCTGTTTCCTTCAGACCGACTGATGAAGATGTTTGTTTTCTTTCAGCTTTTTTCTAAACCTCTGGCTGAGTTTTTCATGGAAACAAGACGAGAATCTGATCACCGTCATTAACGGCTCACGCAAACTCTGGGCGCCATGTTTTGTCTGCGATTCCTTCCTTCTGACGGCGACCGCACTCGTTACCGCCGCTCGCCTCGGCGTGTCGGGTTCTCAGCAGAGCGGTCTCTCTGGGTGATGGAGCAGGCAGGTCTTTGCTGTGGCTTCAGGACAGCAGGCGGTGGAACGGTGGGCGCTAGCGTGGCAGAGGAACGTGGAAAGAAAGGGGGGGGTGGTGATAATGCAAAACAAATGCCCAGTCTGGTGCGGTGGGGACTAATTCCTGCTCTCCAGGGCAGCTGATGAGTCCCAGATGGACCGCCAGCTGCTTCGGGTTTGAGCGTTGAGGGAGGCGGGAGCGGCGTGTTGGAGCCTGTGATCAGCTCCTCTGTTCAGACTCAGAGGTATCACTTTATTACTTCCTCCCACTTTGATCCAGAAGAGCTCTCAAGGTGCTCTGGATCACCAGCTGGTCCTACAGTGGACGGGGACAGAGCCCTCATGAATAAACATCCCCCCCCCACAGGACCTTTATGAATATGAACTCCTTCAGTTTGTCTGATCAGGACAAGACTTCAGACTCTTTTTGATCAGATGCTCATTAATTTGGATGTTTGTCTCCAACCGTCCTGCAGTTTAGACCTCTGAGACTTCCTCGTCCTCCTGTCTCATCAACACCCCCCCCCCCCCCCCCCCCCCCCCCCCCCCCCGCAGAGAGACTTCTGTGTTCGGTTTGGTGGATCATTATTTGCCATCCGTGGAACCACAGCTGCAGATTTTCTGCTCCGAATGAGGAGACAACAAAAACAAACGCGGCTCAGAGGAAGTGGATGTGAGCAGGGCAGCAACCACTGCAGCATGCATCCTAATCAAGACCTACACCAGAAAGTAGGAGCTCACGACTCGCCGCAGAAACATGGAGAAAACCAAACAAAGGGTCTAAACCTCAGCCCGCCGTTTAATCCTGTTTATTCAGCGCCGTCTCCACATGGAGCACCTTCAGGTTTACAGTCAGAGGCTGATTCCAGCTGTCTGAGGGCATCGCTCACATCTGGCAGGGCGTCCTGACATGTCTTCAGTCACAGCTAAGCTCCTATGAATAAACATGACCCCCCCCCACAGAGTCTCCACATCCAGCTCCCATCAGGACCGGCACTAGGTGGCGCTCTACATCACTAGTCTGTAGATAGGATGGAGTTCATTAGACTGATGGATAAAAGAAACACTCACTTTAAAAAAGATGAGAAGAATGATCAACCAGACGTAGTTTTAGGAAGAAAACGCATCAATAAATGACTCCGTATCCATAAATCATCAGGTAGAAACATGTGATCCACAGCAGGGCGCCGCGTCTCAGAGGAAACAGGAACACATTCCAAGGTTTTCACAAAAAGAAACATGATGTAAGGGTCAGCTATGTCCTAAAACATGTCTCCTTTGAGCCAATCATATCCCCCATCCTCAGGCTGAGTGGAGGAACACTCCTGTTCTTCACAGAACCATCAATAGAACGTCAGCGTGTCCCCAACAGCTGTTTAGGACATGGCCACCTTCAAGAAGAAAATCCAAACATCTGGACTCTCAGCTTTTAATTTGATCCAGATCCTGAACAACAAAAAACTCCAACCATCAAAGATCCAGTGAACTCAGCGACAACAGGATGATAAAGGAGGAAGTTCCTCATCTGGAAGCCATCTCTGCTGTCCCAGACCTTCACCAACGCTCCCCATGCCAGCATCCATTACAGCTGCTTGTTCTGCAGTGTTTGAGATGAAGAGCTGCCAAGATTCCACTTTCTTCTTCTGGTTGAGTCCAACATCTGATGAGCTCCAAGGATAAGATCAGAGAAAAGCTGCTCTTTAGTGTGTTTGTTGTTCTGTGGAGGCATGTGGCGGTCTCACATCACGTCATGGACCTGAAGCTGAACTCAGAGGTTCAGTTTAGTTTAATCCCAGTGTTTTAGGGTCTGGAGGTAATGAGATGGTTGAATCCTGTTCTATTACATCTCAGTACTCACCTCTACAGAGCTCCTCTAGGTGGGTCCTAGTGGTGTTTTTATATCAGAGGAGAGAAAACTACTGAAGTTAAACTGATAGAAACGTCGTCTCAGTTTCATGTTTTACATCAACCACTGGTCGTCTTTCAGCCTTCAGCGCTTTGATTTAAAGAAAAGGTGATTTAAGATCAAAGTAACTTTCTGACTGAGCATCTGTGATTTTCATCAAATCAGCTGAATGTGCAGAAAATAGTTTTAAATGTTCAACTGATTCCTTCAAGTCAGAGCCTAGAATTTAATTCAGTTTAGTTACAAGATCAAAAAGTTAAAAGATCAAAAGTTCAAAGTTCAAAAAGTTAAAAGATCAAAAAGTTAAAAGATCAAAAGTTAAAAGTTCAAAAAGTAAAAAGATCAAAAAGTTAAAAGATCAAAAGTTAAAATATCAAAAGTTAAAAGTTCAAAAAGTTAAAAGATCAAACAGTTTAAAGATCAAAAATTCTAAAGATCAAAAGTTAAAAGATCAAAAAGTTAAAAGATCAAAAAGTTAAAAGATCAAAAAGTTTAAAGATCAAAAGTCTAAAGATCAAAAGTTAAAAGTTCAAAAATCAAAAAGTTAAAAGATCAAAAAGTTTTAAGATCAAAAAGTTAAAAGATCAAAAGTTAAAAGATCAAAAAGTTTAAAGATCAAAAGTTAAAAGTTCAAAAGTTAAAAGTTCAAAAATCAAAAAGTTAAAAGATCAAAAAGTCTAAAGATCAAAAGTTAAAAGATCAAAAAGTCTAAAGATCAAAAAGTTAAAAGATCAAAAAGTCTAAAGATCAAAAGTTAAAAGTTAAAAGTTCAAAAATCAAAAAGTTAAAAGATCAAAAAGTCTAAAGATCAAAAAGTTTAAAGATCAAAAAGATCAAAAGTTTAAAGATCAAAAGATAAAAGATCAAAAAGTTTAAAGATCAAAAAGTTAAAAGTTCAAAAATTTTAAAGATCAAAAAGATCAAAAGTTAAAAGATCAAAAAGTTAAAAGATCAAAAAGTTTAAAGATCAAAAAGTTAAAAGATCAAAAAGTTTAAAGATCCAACCTGATAAAACAGGTTTTAGAAGAGATGGTTAGATTCAGGTTGATGATATGGATGCAGAGAGACCAGAATCAGGTCTGCTGGATTCAGACTGGACAGGTTTATGAAAAGTAACTAATTACTTTTAAAAGTTTGTAATCAGTAAAGTAACTGGATTACTTTCTTGGAGAAGTAATCAGTAACTAGTAACTAACTACTAACTCGCCCTAGACTGATTAGGACTAGATCCAGATCCAGGATTTGGGACTAAACTGACCTGCAGGCGGGTTAAAACAGGGGGAACCTGTAGAACATCTGGAGGCTGAATCTAGAACGTGTTCACTAAATGTTTTTGACCCAGATGATGTTAAAGTCCAACTTTTATTCCGTCAAATTCATTTGATTAAATTTACCTGGTTATCATCCTGCTGTTTTCATCATAAACGTTCAATAACTTTAAAAATTCATCCATTTCTTTTATTTATGAAAATCTCTGACACTGCATCATAAACCCAGAAGAACGCCTTCCTTTAGTCTGATTCTACAGTAAATCCTGCAGACAGTCACTGGTTTTTAGTCACATCCACTGGTTTAGACCTGAACTTTAACCTGAAAACCTTCAAACTAAAACTGATCAGAAGGTTTGATCCTGTAGAGAGGAAGACTTCAAGAAAACCGACGACAGGTTATGAGTCATGTGACCATCGCGAGGCGTCTCTTCGTTTATTGGGATCAATCAGAAACATGTTGAATACGAAGTAAAGGTCAGGGTCTCCAACCTGCTTCCTGCCTGCTCATGAATCCTGTGACAGCTGACCTTCTGTCAGACCCTGAAACTGGAACCCAGTTGGTTTGATGAGCTGTGTGGAGTTAATCCCAGTTAAATGTCAGGTGGAGGGTTTGGTGGTAAACGCCGTTAGACTAACTCTTTACTTGTAAAATGTCACTTCCTCCTCAGCTCATTTACTGGATTAGCCAGTCGTTCTGATTTAAATGTCAGACAAACATCAACCATAACTTCTGAGGGAAACGTCGTCTGAGAGCTGAAGGGTTTCAGTGACCTTTGACCTTCTAGTCCCTGCTTTCCCAGGATGCTCCTTTCTGTCTCCACACACACACTGTCAGAAATGAAGGACAAGAATTGTACCTTTTTTTGTCACTGGGGTGGTACCCTCAAAAGTACAGTTTTGTACCTTTAACTGGGGGTTGTATCCTAAGGGGAACAAATAAGTACCCCTTAGGATACATATTTGTACTCTTTAGGGGACCAAATGTGTACCCCCAGTTAAGGTACAAAATTGTACCTTTTGTGGGTACTATGTTGAACCTTAACTGGGGGTACAAACTTTTACCCTTGTAGTTTGTACCTTTTACTAGTCAAACATGTACCTTAGGGTACAAATTTGTACTCCTTAGGGGACACATATGTACCTAAGGAGTACAAATATGTACCCTAAAAGGTACAGGGGGGTGTTCCCCTTAGGATACAACCCCCAGTTAAAGGTACAAAACTGTACTTTTGAGGGTACCACCCCAGTGACAAAAAAAGGTACAATTCTTGTCCTTCATTTCTGACAGTGTAGAGATCAGAGGACAGCGGAGAACTTTTGGACAATGTCTCCTAAAATCCTTGGACCAAAGCATCTCGTATCCCCTCATGATTCTTTATCCAGGTCTGGGTCTCGGGGGCAGCAGACCTCCAGCTCCTCCCAGACCAGTCTGGAGATCCAGTCCCTCCAGCGTGTCCTGGGTCGACCTGGGGGGACTCTCCAGGGAGGTGTCCAGGAGGTCCCCTGATGATCCATCTCAGCTGACTCCTCTCCATGTGGAGGAGCAGAGGTTCTCCTGGAGGTCTGAGATCCTCTCCCTCTCTCTGCTAAGTGAGGGTCCGACAGCTGAAGGAAACGCTCTCGTGAAATCACGGACCCGTCCCGGACCACGAGGACCCGTCCCGGACCACGAGGACCCGTCCCGGACCACGAGGACCCGACCCGGACCACGACGACCCGACCCGGACCACGAGGACCCGACCCGGACCACGAGGACCCTACCCGGACCACGAGGACCCGTCCCGGACCACGAGGACCCGACCCGGACCACGACGACCCGTCCCGGACCACGAGGACCCGACCCGGACCACGAGGACCCGACCCGGACCACGAGGACCCGACCCGGACCACGAGGACCCGACCCGGACCACGAGGACCCGACCCGGACCGGATCCTGCCATGGAGACTTATGTTATGGTCACCCTCTCCTGTAAATACATGTTATGGTAAAACCATAAGAGGATATCTTCATGTTACACTCGGGGATGGGGGCTCGTCCGGGATCCAGTCTTCAGGTATTTCATCTCTTTCTGTATGAAGAGACTTTGTTCTCTTGGTGCAGGATGTGAATGTGCAGCGAGTCCCAGTCAGGACACATTTCCACTGCAGGAAAGGAAAACTGTTGGGTTCAGTAGTTACTGAAATGATTTGATTTCAGGGCCAGGAGATATTTGCATTTCCTCCATGCCTGAACACAGACCTGAATTTAATATATTCAGTCTTTCTTCAGTGATGTGGGAAAGCAGCTGCTGCAGACGGAGAATATTGAGTGGTTTCACACTAAAGACGGGTCGGACAGAAAGACAGCGGAGCCGCTTCGCTCACCTCTCACGGTTCTGGCCGGTTGAATGGCAGCGTGACAAAGCCGACCTGAGAGTGTCGGAGGAGCGGCGAGTGTTTGTTTGACTGGAGGAAGATGATGACCTGGCAGGTCGTCTGTTCTGATGAAGTCTCAGAATGGATCCTGGTCTCGTTGAGGCCAGAGGATCCTTTACTGTTCCTGATTAAAAAGCTTTTTAACACGATCATCTGGGGTGGCGCTAACTGTCCCCGGTTATTGGCTGAGTCAAGTGGCTCTGATCCGACTTTAATAAATGTTCGCTTGTCACGCCACTGAGGCTGAAAGAGATTAGAACCCCACACTTTATTACTAAATGCCAGCTAGCATGACAACCTGGACCTCCATCAGCTCTCTGGTGTCCTCTCCTCTCCCATCCACTGACACTGGATCATCAGGTTTCTGCTCCTGGAGCGGATCGAATTCATCTCTCTGACGTCGTGTCACAGCGTTTCTCTGGAGTCGTTTGATGGTTTCTTCTTCTAGATTTCCACACCAATAACACACTCAGTCTACATTCTACAGTGCATTCTTCTTATTAATAATAATCATTTTAAATCTAGAAGATGTTTGGGATTATATCAGGTGTTTATTGAAATGATCTATAAAATAATCAACAAAGAACAAGTATCTGGTCTGTTTAAACATCTTAAAATGACATCATTAAAATAAATAAACCACGTTCACAGAAACCAGTTAAACCTGTACGTCTCGGTGAATCAGGTCATTTTTAATAGAATTTTTTACATTCGGTCAAACACATTGACTTTATTTACATCCCATGTATTTATTACAACATGACAAATGAAGAGTGTTATTTACCAAATGACCAGCCATCTGCCGTCATGTTGCATTAACCTTTACTCCTCATTCACAATCACTCCCACAAACTGTCATGAACCTCAAGTGTTACTAAAATCATTGAAACAGCAGTTGGCTGGTGGACTTCCTGAGTCAGCGGTTTTAAAGTCTCACAAACACCATCTGTTACCGAAGCAGACTCTCCCTCAGACTCCTAATTCAGTCACCAAGGCTCCTATTAATACGTCTAATATCCACTGGTTCTTCCTTCTGTTCCTGCCGTCACGTTTAGTTTGTGACAGAAAACATTCAATTAATTACACCTGTTCAACAGCTCGTTAACACAAACAGCTAATCAGCCAATCACATGGCAGCATCTAGACGACCTGCTGAAGTTCAAACTGAGCATCAGGACACATGAAGGATTTAGAATGATGTATCAGACAGGCTGGTCTGATCTATGGGGATCTGAACCTAAAACCATCACCAGAGAACGACCTGAAAGAAAATATCCAGTGAGCAGCAGCGTAGTGGATGAACATAGGTCAATGTCCGGGCTGGTTGGAGATGATAGAAGAGCAGCAGAAGCTCCGACAACCACCGGTTCAACTGAAAAATACAATACATGTTAGCTGTTAGCTAACCTCTACGATTACTGTTAGCTAACCTCTACGATTACTGTTAGCTAACCTCTACAGTTATAAACCTGTTAGATAACCTCTACAGTTTTAAACCTGTTAGCTAACCTCTACAGTTAGATTACTGTTAGCTAACCTCTACAGTTTGATCACTGTTAGCTAACCTCTACAGTTAGATCACTGTTAGCTAACCTCTACAGTTAGATCACTGTTAGCTAACCTCTACAGTTAGATCACTGTTTGCTAACCTCTACAGTTAGATCACTGTTTGCTAACCTCTACAGTTTTAAACCTGTTAGCTAACCTCTACAGTTAGATTACTGTTAGCTAACCTCTACAGTTTGATCACTGTTAGCTAACCTCTACAGTTAGATCACTGTTTGCTAACCTCTACAGTTTGATCACTGTTAGCTAACCTCTACAGTTAGATCACTGTTAGCTAACCTCTACAGTTAGATCACTGTTTGCTAACCTCTACAGTTAGATTACTGTTAGCTAACCTCTACAGTTAGATCACTGTTAGCTAACCTCTACAGTTAGATCACTGTTTGCTAACCTCTACAGTTAGATCACTGTTAGCTAACCTCTACAGTTATAAACCCGTTAGCTAACCTCTACAGTTAGATTACTGTTAGCTAACCTCTACAGTTAGATCACTGTTTGCTAACCTCTACAGTTAGATTACTGTTAGCTAACCTCTACAGTTATAAACCCGTTAGCTAACCTCTACAGTTAGATCACTGTTTGCTAACCTCTACAGTCAGATTACTGTTAGCTAACCTCTACAGTTAGATCACTGTTTGCTAACCTCTACAGTTAGATTACTGTTAGCTAACCTCTACAGTTATAACCCATTAGCTAACCTCTACAGTTAGATCACTGTTAGCTAACCTCTACAGTTAGATTACTGTTAGCTAACCTCTACAGTTAGATTACTGTTAGCTAACCTCTACAGTTAGATTACTGTTAGCTAACCTCTACAGTTAGATTACTGTTAGCTAACCTCTACAGTTAGATTACTGTTAGCTAACCTCTACAGTTATAACCCATTAGCTAACCTCTAGATAACCTTCTTCCATAAAATCCTGCTAAGATTTTGGTTTCTACATCTTTGATTTTACAAAGGTTTTTTTTTTATTAAATCTGTAAATAAGAAAATATTAAACTTAATTTGCTTTAAAAGCAGAAAAATAAAGTTCCGTATTAAAGAAAATCAGTCTCTAGTAGGACATTAACAACATGCAGGTGTTTTTAGGTAGAAGTAACTGATGCTTTTCCTCAGCTCAACAAAAGAGAAGCTGTTATTAAAAGTAGAATCTAAAAGCAGCAGGGAGCGCTCTAAATCCAGTCCCAGGCCCGGCTGCTAGCTGCTTTTTAAACCTTCTGTCTTTTCTTTGTTCATCCCAGTAAAAAGCATCCCAATATTTCAGCTGCAGATAAAGGGCTCCAGCTGCTTTGGCCTTTTCTTTACTCAGGTCAGAATCGTCTCCCAAAGTCGGCTCCCATATTCTTCACCTGCACTACAAAGACATCAGAACAAAACGCTGACTGTCCTCGTGTCCTTTAGAGACGAGAGACAGCAGCATTGAATCCACTGACAGGAGCTCCTGGACTCACTCAGACGTTGACTCGTTTTTAGGCTTCAGTCAGCGTCTCTGTGACGTCACTACAGAGACAAAGACTCTACTTTGTTTACTGTCATTATCTTAGTGGTCCAACAGCAGGAAGACTGGGAGCTCCCTACAGGGACCTGGACCCAGCAGGAGGTCCAGGACGGTTCTGAAGGTAGAACCTGGACCCAGCAGGAGGTCCAGGACGGTTCTGAAGGTAGAACCTGGACCCAGCAGGAGGTCCAGGCCGGTTCTGAAGGTAGAACCTGGACCCAGCAGGAGGTCCAGGCCAGTTCTGAAGGTAGAACCTGGACCCAGCAGGAGGTCCAGGCTGGTTCTGTTCCTGGGGGACAAACATGGCATCCTGTGAGGGAGACCTGCTGCTGAATCCACTGAGACATCAGTGAGTTCTGACTCCATCAGGTCACGACACTGGAACTGGAACACTGAGTTACTGCAGACTGTCCACACTCTCTGTGTGTCCTCACACGTCTTTGTCCCTCACACGTTCTCTCAGAGTTCACAGCCAGGTCAGAGAACCAGACCGGGATCAGAGCAGCTCTACAGACCGAGGACTCAGGTGGAGGATCGGTCTGGTCAAATGACGACGTGATGACGGGCCCAGGGGGAGGAGTTAGACCCTGTCACGGCTCAGATCTCAGCACCGTCTGGTAGCCCCGCCCCCAGACATTCTGACCAATCAGCAGCCTGATTGTAACCTGATCTGTGTTAAAACTTCAGATCAGCTGGTTCAGACCTGATCCGAGTCCTAAACCCAGAGACCGGTCCAGCATCAGCTGTTTCTGTCTCACTGACTGATGAGGAGGAGGAGGAGGGTTTAAATCTGTAAACGGACCAGAAGAAGAGTCAAAGCAGCTGATTGGATCCAACGTGTCCCTGATGTCCTGCTCCGTCTCAACATCCTGGCCCTGAAGTGACGGGTGGCCCCGCCTCCAGCGCTGAATCAGCTGGGTCTCTGCCAACCACAGCCTCTCATCTCCACTCATCCTGTGGTTCATTTGTCTTTATTGTGGTGGAATTCATCGACTAGAGGATCCATACGTGCACGTCAGGATACGTGCACGTCAGGATACGTGCACGTCAGGATACGTGCACGTCAGGCCTTTGTATTGCTGAAAGAGCAGCGAGCGATGTGCAGCAGATGTGAGCTGGGAGCTCAGTCCAAGTCCTCTAAAGGTCTGAAGTCATCCACTCCACTATCAGCGCCAGGAGGACCAGGGGAGGAGGACCACTCCAGACCCAGGAACTAGACCTGTCCTGGACCAGGTTTAGGTCCCTGACTCCTCCTGGAGGGGGCGTGGTCACAGGAACAGGAGGCATTCTGGACCCGACCGGTCTGACTCTCACCAGAGGGGGCAGCAGAGCTCTGTGATTAGTCCTGAAATAACACACACACACACACACACACACACACACACACACACACACACACACACACACACACAGACCTAACGAGCTGCAGGAGGACTCAGGTCTGCAGACACCAGGACTTTAGATCTTTCCATTTTCCGACCCTGGTGGAGAGTTTATTAGTTTATTGTTCAGTTTTCTGACTGTCTGTAACCTGATGCTTTATTAAAACAGGAACCTGAAACCATTGATCCTCGTTGTGTAGAGGTTAGAACCTGTAGCTTTACAGAACGGACATGTTTAGAGTTAAATCATCATAAAAATATGAAGATCTAGAAACATCATCAGGTTTTATTCAAACATCACAATATTAGACCTGATCTGTCAGTCCATGTGTCCCCTTTAGTCCTTAGGTTCTGGTTTTCCCTCTGTCCCCTTTAGTCCTCAGCTTCTGGTCTTCCTGTGCTCCTCCCCCTCAGGTGGACCCGGTCTCTAATCACAGCACCTGATCCTGATAGCTCTGATCTCCTCCCTGCCTCCATAAAACCCTTCAGTTCTGTTGGATCCTCCTGGGTCCCTCCTCGTCCTCGTCCCCTCTGGTTTTTGTCCATCTGGCCCTGTGTTAGACCTGATCCTGGGTCTCTCCTCGTCCCCTCTGGTTTTTGTCCATCTGGCCCTGTGTTAGACCTGATCCTGGGTCCCTCCTCGTCCCCTCTGGTTTTTGTCCATCTGGCCCTGTGTTAGACCTGATCCTGGGTCCCTCCTCGTCCCCTCTGGTTTTTGTCCATCTGGCCCTGTGTTAGACCTGATCCTGGGTCCCTCCTCGTCCCCTCTGGTTTTTGTCCAGCTGGCCCTGTGTTAGACCTGATCCTGGGTCCCTCCTCGTCCTCGTCCCCTCTGGTTTTTGTCCATCTGGCCCTGTGTTAGACCTGATCCTGGGTCCCTCCTCGTCCCCGCTGGTTTTTGTCCAGCTGGCCCTGTGTTAGACCTGATCCTGGGCCCTCCTCGTCCTCGTCCCCTCTGGTTTTTGTCCATCTGGCCCTGTGTTAGACCTGATCCTGGGTCCCTCCTCGTCCCCTCTGGTTTTTGTCCAGCTGGCCCTGTGTTAGACCTGATCCTGGGTCCCTCCTCGTCCTCGTCCCCTCTGGTTTTTGTCCATCTGGCCCTGTGTTAGACCTGATCCTGGGTCCCTCCTCGTCCTCGTCCCCTCTGGTTTTTGTCCATCTGGCCCTGTGTTAGACCTGGACCCACAGTGTGTTTAGGGTTTTTGAGTTCTTGAGCTCAGACGAGGACATGTTGATGACCTTCCTGATGGTTTGACTGTGATGGACTCAGGATCAGGTCTAGACCCGATCGGTGTCGGGCTCAGAGGCGATTAGAACACGTGGCCCCGCCCACTGACCAATCAGGTGGTGGTCCTGGTCCGTTCCGTGTCTTTACGGTGACCCTGCTCCTCGGCGTTGTGTTTCAGGAGGATTTGTTCCGTCTCTGGACCTGGACCAGAGCCTCCCGGTGAACCAGCAGCGTTACTGACAGTAATAATAAAGAGCTGCTTTAGAAGAGGTCGTTTTTCAGGCTCAGAGCTCAGCTTGTCCATCTCATCCTGCTGAATTACCATGGAGATTTAAACCCAACCACATATGGTTCCATGAAGCTCTGAAGGCCTTTGTGCTCTCTGCTCTGTCGTCTCAGCACTGAGGACTCTTAATAACCAGACCAGACTCTCACAGATTGAGCTTGTTTTCAGGGAGTTTTGACCTTCAGCTGCTACAGCGGTAAAGTACGGCCCTTCAGCAGAAGACCGTCTTATTACAAACGTCTGAGCTTCATTGTGTTCCTGCTCCAGCTGTCGTACGTCAGACTAAAACCTTAAAAACCCCCTGCTTCTAAAGAACACAGGAGCGAGACGGGTCCAGATTAACAGTTCTCCTCCTCCGCTCTCCGCTGAGGCCAGGATTACTCTCAGAAGGAGAAATGAGCAGCTCCAGAGGCCGAGCTCAGCAGGTCGCCGCTACGCGCTGAGAGCTTCTCCAGTCGGAGCTGCTGCTCTCTGTGTGCAGGAGAGAGGAGGCCCTGCTCCTCCAGAGGGACCGAGAAAGGCCAGGTCCCAGCAGGACGACGGGGAGTCTCCACGGGAAGGAGGAACATCAGCTCAGATCTCAGACAACGTTCACCTGATGAGGTCATCGTGGGAACACTGCCTGACTGTCTGTCCTCAAAATATTCAAACATTTAGGTTTCATACATGGAGGGTGTCTCAGCCTCTGGAGTAAACCCAGCTGTTTTCAGGATGAACAGACCTTCATTTACTGGTTCTGGTTCCTGTTGGAGGTCACAGAGAGCCCACGTCCAGCAGGAGAGGGGCGGGGCTAGAGTCTGTCACCGCGACGCGCAGAGGAAACGACCGGACTCGTCTTTAGCAACGTGGTCACAACAGAAGAGTCTCAACCTGAGCTTTAAGGTCAGAAACACAGTTAGCTTTCTACTGACAGCACAAACACGTCGCTCCATCAGACCATTAACGTCACAGCTCAGACAACGACCGCTAACCAACCAGGTCATGACATCAGCTCCACGACTGAAGTGAAGTCACATCCACTGAGACGTCCAGCAAAATAAGGTAAAATACAACTCATACAAAACTCCCTCAGGAAGCCATCATCTTTTAACAAAAAGTAACAAAAAACTCCAAAATGGGTTAAACTACATGAACCAACATATTCAGTCCACAGTGTCAGTGTTCCTCTAACATTCGGCTACAACTACCAGACCCTCCAGAACTATTAACGCTAATTCAACCTTGCACTTTTCACCAATCATCGCAACTTTTCCGCAAATGTGACCAATCATCTTTGTTTTAGTCGGATTTCGTCATCTTCTCTGACCAATCAGAGCCCCTCGGATAAGTTTTGACCAATCCCGTTGCCTCCAGCTGTGTTTACTTCCGGTTTTTGAGCTCAGAGCCGCTAAACTCCGGTCAATTTCCATCAGATTTTACGGTTAAAATACGAGCAAATCAATTTCCTAAAGTATGACACCAGAGTGGTGGAAAGCTGTTCTGAACCAAACACAACGTCGTGGCGGATTAGACATGAAAATCATCGCTTGACAAAAACTTTTTGACCGCAAAACATGGAGGAGATTATCTGAAAAGAGGAGCAGAGACGGGCTGGGGTCTGATAGGAGTGATAAAAGAGACGAGGTGAGTTCTGTTTAATGTCCGATGTGAGAAACTAGATTTAAAAAGAACTGATCTGTGTCCTAAACTGTGTGCTGAGTCGGCGGATTTGCTATTCTGTGAAAAATATTTTAAATAAATCGTAGCGTCAGCGTTAACGTGAATTCCTTTCAACGTTGTTGTAAAAGGTGGATTGCCAACTCCGAGTCGGGAGAGAGGTCCTGCCTCAAGTGGAGGAGTTCAAGTATCTCGGGGTCTTGTTCTCTAGTGAGGGAAGGAGGGAGATGGACAGGCGGATTGGGGCAGCGTCTGCAGTGATGGACGCTGAACCGGTCTGTTGTGGTGAAGAAGGAGCTGAGCCAGAAAGCAAGGCTCTAGATTTACCGGTCGATCTACCTCCCAATCCTCACCTGGTCATGAGCTTTGGGTAATGACTGAAAGAACGAGATCGCGGATACAAGCGGCTGAAATGAGTTTTCTCCGCAGGGTGGCCGGGCTCAGCCTTAGGGATAGGGTAAGAAGCTCGGACATCCGGGAGAGACTCGGAGTAGAGTCGCTGCTCCTCCATGTCGAAAGGAGCCAGTTGAGGTGGTTCGGGCATCTGGTAAGGACGCCTCCTGGACGCCTCCCTCGGGAGGTGTTCTGGGCATGTCCTGCCGGCAGGAGGCCCCCAGGTCGACCCAGGACAAGCTGGAGGAAATACATCTTCAGTTTGGCCTGGGAGCGCCTGGGCGTCCAGCTGAGGAGCTGGTGGACTTGGCCGGGGAGAAGGTGGCCTGGGCTGCCCGACTTGGAATGCTGCCCCCGCGACCCGGACCCGGATAAGCGGAAGAAGGCGAGGCGAGGTTGTTTATTTTTTAACCACGTGACGTTTGTATCCAGTGAACACGAGGAACCGCTGGTCTTTTCTAAACTCGTTCTGATGAACCAGTGAACCTCTGAGGTGAATCTGAAAGAGAAAGTAAAGCCGCTCACGCTGTAACGTCTGAGTGACGCAGAGACAGGCTGTCAGCTGTGTTGTCATGGAGATTACATCATCTTGTAGTTCTTTATTTAATGATGAAACAGCGCATACAGTGTGTGTGTGTAAAGAGGTTAACTGTGTGTGCATATAAACCAAATAAAACCTTCAACAAAATTTAAAAATGATTGAAAAAAATCGCAACTTTTAGAAAAATGTGCCGCGAAATCAGTCATTTTAGATTGCAACCATCACAACAAATCCTCTCAACTTCCTGGAGGGACTGAACTTTAACAAAAACATGTCGCTATTTAAGGTCTAAATTCACTCATCAGGACTTAGAACAGCTAGCCACGTGGCTAACGCCTATGGGGGTTTTGAATGGGAAAATCCGCGACAGACACATCGTTATTAGGAAAAAAGAAACCAACAAAGGAAGTCACTCAGCATGGAGTTGATTAAATCAGGACACATGGAATCAGTCGGCCATGAGGAATGTGGTAATAGACAAAACTCACTTATAGGTGGAATGTCCCTTTAATACTTTAGACGTCCTATTGACCATCAGAAAATCCAGGTTCTCCAACACCTGAGCTGTAAATCACAGATGAGTCAGCAGAGTTTGTTCTTCACTCCTGATGTTACCATGACAGGGATTCAAACCCTCGGTCCTCCAGTCCACAGACTGACCTACTAGAGCCCCTCTGAGGTCCTAGCATGTCCCAGAGACCAGCTTGAGTGGTCTTCGGTCCAGCTCTGAGTGCTGTTTGTGTAAACCCAGACCTCTGTGAAGGCTTTCTCCTCCAGGCAGCACAGAAGATCTCTTTACCTTTGATTAAGATATTACAGTGAGAAGAGATCCAGCAGGAAAGGTCTGCTAAAGGTCAAGAGCCTGGTAGGGACAGGAAAGAGAGGAAAACCCATCCATGATTGATGATATCACACACACACACACACACACACACACACACACGGCTCAGTGTGAAGCAGATGGAGAGGTCACAGACAGACGAGGATGAGTGTGGACACGTTCCTCTTCATCTCTCAGACACAGAACTTTGTTAAAAATCACAAAACCCACAGAAAACAAGAAGTTTGTTTTTCTGCAGGAAATAAAGCATTTATTCACCTCTGTAGCGCCACCACATGGTGGCATCGTGTTCTGTGATCATCTGTCTCACCGTCCTTCCTTTAAATAAAATCAAGACGTAACATTTTTAACTCGGTTTGTGTCTCGGCCTGAGGCGACGTCGGGTCCCAGAGCCACCAGTTGAACCACAGTATTAAAGGATCCTATCGGCCTCTGGTTTAGAACGAACCAATCAGAGCGAGTCTCTCATCCACTGCCTGCTCAGCTCTGTTTGCCCTCAGGAGAAAATCAAAGATAAACATCTGAGGAGAGCGAAGGTGTCAATCTCCCGTCCGCCTGACCGATCCGACTTGTCCTCTGGCCTGTGAGATTATTCCGACGGGATAATCGGATCGGTCGTAAGAGGCTCCACATGTGCACTTCACCTGTCTGGCCTGGACTCGCTCGGAATGCTAACGAGCTTTTCTGAGCATCAATATTCATGAACCCGTGTGTGGGATGTCCCTGTCTCTGAAACGAGGTCTGGATCAGAGAGGAACCAGGACCAAGGATTCTGAGACTTGACTAAACAGATCAGCTGAGGACTGGATCAGTGTGGAGCAGCTCAGCTGGTCTACCTGCCTCTGTAACCAGGTCCTCTACTGTTTGGTGAAACCGAAGAGACCCAATGACTGAGACAAGCCCGGGAACCTGGAGCAGAAGACCTCCTCTCTGGGTTTGAGCCTTCGTTTCCAGAGGTTTTTACCTAAAAGTACTGAGATAATCAATAAAACTCAACGTTTATCACAAATACACACAAACATGTGAAATCCAGTGTTGGGAGTAACGAGTTACAAAGTAATTAGTTACAGTAATATATTCCTTTTTTGAGTAACTAGTAATATATTAACTTTACTCTTTTAAAGCAAAGTAATATATTACTAGTTACAATTTGAGTAACTTACTAGTTACAACCCCCCACCCCCCAAAAGGCATTTGCCAAGACGTGTGTTGCTATGGAAACAGAGCTGAAGAGAACATTTGAGGCCCAGGAGCATCAACAGCTGACGTATGGACTGACATTAATAAAATATTCTTTAGGATTGACTGTAGTTTAATAAAATAGTGAGAAAACTACAGTATTTACTGGTGTCATGCTTGTGTAAAATGTAAATTCATCAGTTATAATATTTTAGAACACCGTCACATAACATATTTTGCCAAAAGTAACTCAAAGTAACTCAAAGTAGTGTAACTTAGTTACTTTTTGGGGACTGTAGTATGTAATACAAACTATATGACATTTTTTTAAAAGGCTGTGTAGCCCAGGCTAAATAATTTAGCTCAAACTAAGTTGTTAAAAACACTGTTAAAAATATTAGTAAAAACCATGGTTAAAAAGGGTTAAAAGAGTTTAAAAAGGTTAAAATGGTTTTAAAAGAGTTAAGCAATTTGTGTAAACATGATGTGTACTTTTAAAAGGTTGAAATGATCATTAAAAGAGCAATAATATGCATTTCATATGTTTAAATGTATTCATTTGTTTAAAATGTCATAATATTCATTTTTACAGAAGTTCCTTGAATGCATCAAGTTTGTTTGGGACGTACTTGAATGTAGCGTGGTCTCTTGAGTGTGCAACCTAATTTAGCAAGTGATTATTTGATGTGCTCTGTAACCAATGATAATAGAGTATACGAACCATTCCACCAATCGTGATGAGAGGAGGAGGGACTAGGGGAAAAGAGAGCGACACGCTGCGCCTGTGGTGCAGAGTGAGCTCGGAGCAAGCCAGCACTGCATAGAAACGGGAGTTTTGTGTCCTAAACGTGGTTTAATGCAGAGTTAACCAAAAGTGATGGACTTTGACCAAGTTTATGAAGGTAAATACATGCATTTGAAATGTTTATTTCTTCGAACTGAAGTTAGTTGTACCAAATGAAAAGGTTAATTGTGGTTAATGCATTAGCCTGTTAGCTTGTGGAACTTGTTCTGAATGTGTAGCTTTATGTTACAACCTGTATGAATGTAGTTACATGAATTTGGAAGGTTTTTTTAAAGAGAGGAAATAGTTATGAAATCCAGTTTGGGACTAATGAGCTGTAATACGAGCAGTGGACCGGGAGGTCTCTTTGGACCCGATCTGCTGGATGGAGCGATTCCTCGTCTGACCGTGTAGCTTTGTGACTGACTGACCGTGTGGTGTGGAGGATCGCAGCTTCTCAGCCCATTTAGTCGTCATCCCCCCTGAACTCTTCTGTCTCCTTTACCATCAAATACCATCACCACAACTCTAAAGGATTTGTGAGTACAGAAACACCATTGAATTGCACGTGCTTTTTGTTTTATAGCTTGTTAAGTGAAGGGGTCTTTGTGTTTCTGACCACAACGAACCCGAGCAACGACACAGGCCTTTTTGTTTTGTTTTGTTTGGAAATTATAGTGTAAAAAGACTGAAAAAAGGACATTTAACTGAATTTATTTTATATCTTTGTATATCTTTGTTACATTTATTATTTTTATTTAAATTTCTAACTAAAGTTCTGGTAAACAGAAACTGTGTGGTTGTCATTTAGTGATTTTATGACTTTTATTTATTATAAACTGAAGGTAATGTGGTACTGAGCAACTGTTTCTAAATTTGATTTCTTAGCAGGTTAATAAATATTTTATTTGGTTTTTCCTGTTAAGTGGAGGCACCGCCATTTAAGACACACAGAATATTGGTAAGTGAGCAAATTAGTATATTTTTCTTGTTTCTCTTGTTAGTCAGGTAATACGGTAACCCAAATTACATCGAGCTCAGGGCCCCGTCCATCGTACTATCACCCTTAACAGTTTATTAACTTGTAGTCTAGCTACGTGGATGGGTGTTACAGCTGTAACTAGTAATATTAATCTATTACAATTTTAAAGTAACGTACCCAACACTGGACATGACCATGGGCCTTACAGGGTTCCCATGAGAATTCCTAAAAAATGTCAGATTCTCGTGGAAAAAACTCCAGTTTTCACATGTAGAAACATGGTAGAGTCAAACATGTGAAACACGTCTTCTTCACGTGTTAGTCATGTGATTTTATAACATGGTAATGAGGTCAGCGAAAAGGCAACGTTTCTAATGTCACATGATCAACCAGACCAAAGAAAACAAAGAAATGTGACCTAAAAACCCAGAAAAGACAATAAAAACTGCCATGTCCACATGGAGGACAGCCTCTCCTCCCTGAGCCCCTGTCTCCATGTTGCACCAGTCCTCCAGGTGGTCCACATTGGTACTACAGTAGTACTAAAGTACTACTACAGTAGTACTACTGTGATGTCATCCATGTTTTCCCATGTGGCTTTTATTTAGTTTGTTCTAACGTTTCTGTGTCTCCTTCCTTGAGGGATCCAATCTTTGAAGACCTCCTTGTCCCCCTGAGATAACAGGAAGTGGTGTGTCCTCCAGTGAGGACAGGAGTCCTTGCTCTGAGGACAATCCAGGATCAGCCTGTCTGGATCTAAGCAGCAATGTTGACTCACAGCAACAAACCGGAACATTTATAAGGAATGACCCGTAGTGTGAGGTCATGAGACTGTAAGAAGGCTGGGTGGAGGTCAGCCTGAGAGGACACATCCATCCTACAGCAGAGACACATCAGTCCTACAGCAGAGACACATCCATCCTACAGCAGAGACACATCCGTCCTACAGCAGAGACACATCAGTCCTACAGCAGAGACACATCTGTCCTACAGCAGAGACACATCCGTCCTACAGCAGAGACACATCCGTCCTACAGCAGAGACACATC
>SSNR01000097.1:553847-581977 GCA_006937965.1 Callopanchax toddi | reverse complement strand
ATAAGAGACAGGTCCTACAGCAGAGACACATCCGTCCTACAGCAGAGACACATCAGTCCTACAGCAGAGACACATCCGTCCTACAGCAGAGACACATCAGTCCTACAGCAGAGACACATCAGTCCTACAGCAGAGACACATCCGTCCTACAGCAGAGACACATCCGTCCTACAGCAGAGACACATTTGTCCTACAGCAGAGACACATTTGTCCTACAGCAGAGACACATTCGTCCTACAGCAGAGACACATTAGTCCTACAGCAGAGACACATCCATCCTACAGCAGAGACACATTCGTCCTACGGCAGAGACACATCCATCCTACAGCAGAGACACATCCGTCCTACAGCAGAGACATATCAGTCCTACAGCAGAGACACATCCATCCTACAACAGAGACACATCCATCCTACAGCAGAGACACATCCATCCTACAGCAGAGACACATCAGTCCTACAGCAGAGAAACATCCATCCTACAGCAGAGACACATTCGTCCTACGGCAGAGACACATCCGTCCTACAGCAGAGACACATCCGTCCTACAGCAGAGACACATTCGTCCTACAGCAGAGACACATCAGTCCTACAGCAGAGACACATCAGTCCTACAGCAGAGACACATCCGTCCTACAGCAGAGACACATCCGTCCTACAGCAGAGACACATCCTGGAAGGAGACTCGGGTCCTGAGGTTTTAGGGTTCCATCCTGTAGAAAAACCCTTAAACCCAGTCAGTGATGGAGTAAGAACCAGTAGAGATGAAAACACCAGCTCACTTCCTGTGACCTGTTGGACCTCTGGGTGAGGTTCCTACTCTGAAGTCCACCTCAGGCACGCAGCTCCAAAAGGGGGCGGAGCTTTCTCACCTATTCACAACAAAATCCCACTGATTTCTCTGGGGAGGGTCCTTACAGCTGATCTGAGGTCTGTTGGGACCTGGACCTGTCCTCGTCCTGCTCTCCCTGTCAGACCCAACGTGTTAGAGGACAACGTCTGAGGTCAAAGGTCAACCATGTTCAGCGCCGGAGTCACAAACTTTAGCCTGAAAGCATTCCTGTCTGTCACCGATTTACAGAGTGATTACACTTCCTCCCTCACACACACACACACACGGGCTGGGACACTTCCTGGTGAGAGAAAACTCCCATCAGGCTTAGAGTGAGCGCTGTTATCTGGTTGGGCAGGAAGCGGAGACAGGAAGTGACCTCACCTCCAAAGTGCTCTGATAACAGCTCGTTTGGCCATCCTGGATAAACGCTGCTCTCCTTCTATAAATAGAAACACGATGTCATCGCTGAGGTTTTTAAAGATGGCCGACGTTTGGTTTAAGGTCTGGAAGTCCCCTCTTCATGTTCCTGTGATTCACCAGACCGATGATGGGATGGAAACTTTATTTAGGGCTGACTGTGGAGCCACGCCCACTGTGGTTGCTTAGCAACCCTAAGCTGTCCATGGAGCTCAGGTTGAGCTTCCTGCATCCTAAGAGTTTGCTCTTCAAGCTGATTGGATGAAGAGAGACCAGCCTGTCCAATCAGACGTCCTGATTCAGAAAGTTAAAGCAGATTATTCTCCCTGAGTTTTCACTCAAAGCTTCAGAGTCTCAGACCTTCATGTTAACGAGCAGAGGTGGGTAGTAACTAGTTACATTTACTCCGTTACATTTACTTGAGTAACTTTTTGAAAAAAAGTATTTTATGAGTAGTTTTAATTCACCGCACTTTTTACTTTTACTTGAGTAATATATTTGTTAAGTATCACTACTCCTATTTGAGTAAAATCTCAGAATCCTCTATTTACTCTGAGTAACTTTACAGAAGAACAAACATCGTTTAATAAAAGTACACCAGACAGACACACAGTTTAGTACAGCTTTCTGCACCAGCTTTGTTTTCCTACTGTCATTTTCTATCTGCTGAGCTGGCTAGCTATCTTTATCTAGCTAGCTAGCCATTTTTATCTAGCTAGCTAGCCATTTTTATCTAGCTAGCTAGCTATCTTTATCTAGCTAGCTAGCCATCTTTATCTAGCTAGCTAGCTATCTTTATCTAGCTAGCTAGCTAGCCATCTTTATCTAGCTAGCTATCTTTATCTAGCTAGCTAGCCATCTTTATCTAGCTAGCTAGCCATCTTTATCTAGCTAGCTAGCCATCTTTATCTAGCTAGCTAGCTATCTTTATCTATCTATCTTTATCTAGCTAGCTATCTTTATCTAGCTAGCTAGCTGCTTAGATACGTATATCTAATCTGCAAGAAAGCTATAGCTAGCTAGCTAAATAGATAGCTACATAGCCAACTAGCTAGATCTACTGTACTAGCATTATATTGAAAATAAAAACGACTTAGAAAAGTACTTAATCTGCTTAAAATGTGCTATTTTGTAAATTTGATTATGTTTGTGTATTAGTGTTTTTCCATTTTAGCCTTTAAGATACTAGAATTCCCCAAAACTTTGTATTTTTGTCTGTCTGATGATGTAATACAAAAAATTAGGTGTATGTTACTCAGTACTCAAGTAGACTTTTCACCAAATACTTTTTTACTCCTACTCAAGTATTTTTTGGAACAGCAACTTTACTTTTACTTGAATAACAATTTGATGAAGTACTGCTACTCTTACTTAAGTACATATTCTGGGTACTCTACCACCTCTATTAACGAGTCCTCCAGGTCTAAATGTCACCGTAAAGGTCGGGAATGATCCTGGGATTTACTGAAGGATCCTCCTGTCAGCAGAACAAACATGAAACAATATCAGATTTATTAAATTCACTGCTGATCCTTAAAGAGGTAATAAAGGCTCAAAGGTCACGAAGAGCATTAATAATTCACCTGGAGTCTGAAATAAAGCAGAAGAAACAGGATGATGGATCAGACGTTATTAAAGGGTTTTAATGAATCCTGACAGAAAAAACACTCCTGATTTAAATTAAAGAGTAAAATCAGCAGAAAAACACAAAGTATTTATTCTAAATACCCTGACATTATATTGACCTATTACTAGGTAAGGTTACAGGGGTCAGAGGTCAAGAAGGTGGAGTCCAGTCCAGAGTGATGGAGACTGGATGGAGAGAGGTGATGAGAGAAAGGAAAGACAACAGAAACCAAACCAGCTCCCCACCTGACCGCAGTCTGGTCAAATCAAATCAAGAGACGAGGACGGGAACCTGACAGGACTGAATGAACCTCGTGATCTGACGCCAACATGGCTGACCTGAACCTGAAAGGACCATGAGGTCTGGAGCCTGGCTGGAGGTCTGTCTGGTCGTGACCCCTGTAGTTCCAGCGTGGCAGCAGACCACCTCTGAGTCGTGATCCTCCACGCTAACCTCTGCCTCCAACTCAGCAGGTCTCCATGACGACCAGAATCTGAATATCAGGGCTCTGATTGGAAGTGACACCTTAATAAACTGTAGCCTCCAGAGAGACGTAATCACCTCGGTTTATTTCTCCTTAACGTCGTCTGATAGCAGGACAGAGGTAAACGTTCCCCCGCTCAGGATCCATCAGTCCCCGAGACATCCAGGACCAGGTAGTCTGGGTGGACCTGTTTAGATCCTGGATCAGACTTCATCTGGACCTGAGACGGAGCGGTCCTGGGAGGAGTCTAGTTCCTGGAGTTCATCTAACAGCTCGTGTTCTTGATCCCTTAAGGAAAGGCAAAAAAAATAATAAATTAAAGGCCACGCCCACCGATGACATCATTCAGTGTGGGCGGGGTCTCTAGAACTGAACCGTTTTAGTCCATGAAGCAGGAGGTTTCAGGTCCTGCAGGTCTCCGGTTTCAGATCCTGCAGGTCTCTGGTTTCAGGTCCTGCAGGTCTCCGGTTTCAGACCCTGCAGGTCTCTGGTTTCAGATCCTGCAGGTCTCTGGTTTCAGATCCTGCAGGTCTCCGGTTTCAGATCCTGCAGGTCTCTGGTTTCAGGTCCTGCAGGTCTCTGGTTTCAGGTCCTGCAGGTCTCTGGTTTCAGATCCTGCAGGTCTCTGGTTTCCTGTCCTGCAGGTCTCCGGTTTCAGATCCTGCAGGTCTCTGGTTTCAGGTCCTGCAGGTCTCTGGTTTCAGGTCCTGCAGGTCTCTGGTTTCAGATCCTGCAGGTCTCTGGTTTCAGGTCCTGCAGGTCTCCGGTTTCAGACCCTGCAGGTCTCTGGTTTCAGGTCTTGCAGGTCTCCGGTTTCAGACCCTGCAGGTCTCTGGTTTCAGGTCCTGCAGGTCTCAGGTTTCAGGTCCTGCAGGTCTCTGGTTTCAGGTCCTGCAGGTCTCAGGTTTCAGGTCCTGCAGGTCTCTGGTTTCAGATCCTGCAGGTCTCAGGTTTCAGGTCCTGCAGGTCTCAGATTTCAGGTCCCGCAGGTCTCAGGTTTCAGGTCCTGCAGGTCTCAGGTTTCAGGTCCTGCAGGTCTCAGATTTCAGGTCCCGCAGGTCTCAGGTTTCAGGTCCTGCAGGTCTCTGGTTTCAGATCCTGCAGGTCTCTGGTTTCAGGTCCTGCAGGTCTCCGGTTTCAGGTCCTGCAGGTCTCAGGTTTCAGGTCCCGCAGGTCTCAGGTTTCAGGTCCTGCAGGTCTCTGGTTTCAGATCCTGCATGTCTCTGGTTTCAGGTCCTGCAGGTCTCTGGTTTCAGGTCCTGCAGGTCTCTGGTTTCAGGTCCTGCAGGTCTCCGGTTTCAGGTCCTGCAGGTCTCTGGTTTCAGATCCTGCAGGTCTCCGGTTTCAGGTCCTGCAGGTCTCAGGTTTCAGGTCCTGCAGGTCTCTGGTTTCAGACCCTGCAGGTCTCTGGTTTCAGTGTCAGCCCATTAGCATCACTCGGCTCCAGGCGCTGACACTCTCCACTCACTGCTCTCCTCTCAGACTCTTCTATATTTACACAGGATGTCCGTTAGCTCGGCGCTCTGACACGGGGCAGCAACCAGAAGACATGGATGAGAGAAGCAGGTGAATCAAACCAGTCAGGCCAGATGTCAGACGTCAGAAGATCAGCAGTAAAGACGACGGATGCTAAATGTGTCAAACTGCGTCACAAAGACGAGTTCTCATCTGATTAATCCAGGTCCAGGAGGAGCTGGACCAGACCTGCAGGATCCTCCCACAGAGAGGACTCAGATCATTCTTTAAATATTTGATAAGGTGAACTTCAAGCTAGCCCTGAGCTGACCAGAAGTCCTGGCTCATTTTGAAAGTGATGCTTCTTAAAGCCAACTGCTCCAGTCAGAGGACTACTTCCTGTTTGTAGAGGCTCCGCCTACTTGTGGTCCTTCTAGATAAACTGATAGACATCCTTTAGAGCTGCAGGAACCTCAAGCATCGTTTGAATTGGAGCGACTGACGTGATTGGCTGAAACATCTGGAGCTGTTCTTCCTCCTGATCCTGAATCAAACGTAGAAGCTGATCTGACTTTGAAGCATCTCCACGTGTCACAGAATCTCCACACATCTTATTTTGACTGACTTTAAAGAAAACAGCAGGATGAAAAGCTGAGTTTCCTCTGGAGGAGCGTCGGCACTGACACCTCTCTGCTCCTGACCCACACTGGATCTCAACCTCACCACTTTCAGACTCAGGAGGGACGCTTTTATTCCAAACGTCAGTTTAGAAAGCTGTGACCCAGAGCGCCTCGTCTGAGATGAATTTATGAATTTATTTTTAAACCAGCAGGAGAATTAATGCTTTAACCTCTCTGATTGTCTGCTCTGAGTCTTTTGTCGAAGGGATCCTGAAACGTCTCTCAGATCTGACACCAGCCCTCCACCGTGTGACGGCTGCAGCTCTGGGTCGGAACATTGTGTCTGAACAATACTTGACAAACATGACTGAAGGGATAAAAGCAGGAAGTTGGCATGGCGAGTGAAGGTAAACATCAGCAGTGTTTTCCCAAACTCATGTCTGCATTGTTCTCAGTCTGCAAGCTGCAACTGTGAGAAAAAAGACTTTTGTCCCGAGTTTAGTTTTCCTGAACGGCTGGAGAATAATGAGAGCATTAACAGCTACTTCCTGTTAGCTCGGCCTGCTGCAGGCGCTTGGCTACGACACAACCGAAGAGTTTCTCTTCTTTATGTATCGACTGAACAACGACCTGGGTCTGCCAGCATCAACCTGCTGCTTCGGAACATTTTGATGATCTGTCCTCTAAGGACGGAACAAACTGAACCCAGAGGAAAAGCTTTCTCTGTTTCCAACAACTGAGACGGAAATCTATCAATCAGTCAGCTCATTCATTACAGTCATGTTGGACATGAGACAGGAAATAGACACGCCCATCTGGGTCATTCTGAAGTGGCTTCTATCAGTTATAGATCTACAGTAAAGACCACACCCACTGGGGACACCGCTGACAGTGGGCGGAGTCTCTAGAAAACAGGAAAAAGTCCTAGGAAGGGAGCAATACACATAGATGCTGGTAAAATAGAGTTCTAACTGTAGAGGTTAGCTAACAGGTAATATAGAGTTCTAACTGTAGAGGTTAGCTAACAGGTAATATAGAGTTCTAACTGTAGAGGTTAGCTAACAGGTAATATAGAGTTCTAACTGTAGAGGTTAGCTAACAGGTAATATAGAGTTCTAACTGTAGAGCTCCTTTTGTCTCTGTAACTTGAGAACAAATAGAAGCTGGTTGATGTTTGTCCCTCCAGAGATGCCATAGTCCCTCAGAATCCTCTACCTGTGAAGGAATGCAGCTCACACTCCTAACGGGGCACAAACCAGACATAACTACTCACACATGAACAAACATCATTATGTGAGGGAGCTAGTACCGTCTTCACAGGCCTGTTTTCAGAGCTAATCTGTCACGGAGCAGCACATTAACGCCGTCCGGACACAGCGCCTCAGGCCGTTGATGTAAACTCAGTTCCCAGCTTCCCTCCCTCCCTCTGATTTGTTTTTAAGTGGTGGATATGTTAAAACAACATCATTGTTGCCGCAGGTTTCTCTGTTCTATTACCTCCATTTACACCATGTCTGCTCCTCCATATGTTGGACTTTTCTCCAACAAACCTGTTGTTTTTCTCTCTCTGAGGAGATGAAGCTTCTGAGCCAACAGCCACTCCTGTAACACCTGAAACTGTGAGCCTGCTGAGAAGTGGAGGTGTTGTTTTGATTTAAATCTTTAGACAATAATGTGTATAATCCCACTCAGTGTGTAAATCAGCTGTAATCAGTGACACTCTGCTGCTAGCTGATCAGGTCTGAGCTCCAGATCTTTAGTTACAGACTCCATCAGCCTTAGAGATTTTTCCTAGGATTGTTTTTAAAAATGTATTTTTTATTAAACCATCAGGTCTCCGGTTGATTTACTAAGCCATTAACACCAATATATATAATATATATATAAGTTCAGAGATGATCAAACTGCTGCATCTAGAGGAGAAAAGCTATAGATCTTGATTTTCCTCCACAGGAAACAATAATCAGTATAAATCAGGACTCATCAGACGTCACCATAAAGATCCACCAACTCCTGATTCATAAAACCACCCCAAACAGCACCTTCCCATAATCCTCCTCTTCTTTTAGGCAGGTGTTAGAGCCGCAGGCGTCTCCATTCATTCTGGAGGTAGACCAGGTGACATCCCCTACAGGAAGTCACTCTCCAGGTTCTGCAGGTCGTCACAGTGTTCGTGCTTGTCCAGCAGCCAGCCTGATACACGAGATCCACCAGGAGGTGAAACACCTCAGCAGTGATTACGGTCCCTCCTCTGTCTGATGTAGACACAGCACTGCTTCAGTCCAGGAGTCTAAGGAGGTGATTTATCGTTTGACATTAAGTGGCTTCAAAAATCCCACAATAAACAACTGGAATGAGCGCTGGAGAGGTCGAGTCACTCCGTCCTGACACCTACGATGAACAAGTTACTCAAACTCCTCCACCCAGCGGAGGACCATGACCTCAGGAGAGGGGTCAGGCCCCTCCATGAGGACCCATCACTGGTGGAGGTGGGACCTGAACTGGGAGCTGCTGCTGGTCTCCAGTCCCTCTTCATTTTTCACTGAGGAGGTTTACTTCAACATCGTCTGAAGCTCCAATGCTAAAACATTATTTGTGAGTGGTTTTTCCAGGAAATGAGTCAGCGACCTTTTAAAATAGAAACCAAACAACTTCTAAAGACAATCTGGTTCCCATGGCGACCGGAGGCAGTCTTTGTGATAAATAACTGAATAAAACGCAGAGAAAGAGCCGAGGGGTTGAAGATGAATGAAAGAGAAGTTGTTCTGTGAGGTTATAGAGGACAGGTCTACGTGTCCTCAGGGTGTCCTCATGATGTCCTCATGGTGTCCTCCTGATGTCCTCTTAGTGTCCTCACGTTGTCCTTCTGATGTCCTCTTAGTGTCCTCATGATGTCCTCCTGATGTACTCATAGTGTCCTCACGTTGTCCTGATGTCCTCACGTTGTCCTCCTGATGTCCTCACATTGTCCTCCTGATGTACTCACGTTGTCCTCATGATGTCCTCACGTTGTCCTCCTGATGTCCTCCTGATGTACTCATAGTGTCCTCATGATGTCCTCACGTTGTCCTGATGTCCTCACGTTGTCCTCCTGATGTCCTGATGGTCTCACCAGCTCGATGAGATTCAGGTCACATGTCAGCCTCCTTTCAGAAAACCCAAATAGCTGCTGGTTCCTGATCTTTGATGTGGAGCAGCTGGTGGCCTGTTTCACTCTCAGGCTCCTGATTCACGTCTAACAGGTCTGAGTTACCGTGGAGATAAAGTTCAGTCATCAGATACGTCTGTCTGACTGTCAGGTGTCTCACCTCTCTGCTCTGTCTAATCCTCAGCTAGCGATAGCATTTAGTTGCTAGCTACAGAGAGGAGCTGAATCAGGGTCAGGGTTCAGCGTCTGACACAGCCAGAGTTCTGGACTCTAGGACGTCGTGTTACGGTCTTATCAACATTAAAGAAAACAGCATCGTGACACGTTAGCGACGAGCAGAGCAGACGGTCCTAAACCGTCTAAAACCTCCTCTCAGCTCGGAGTGGAGCTGCTCCTGGATCTCCAGGCAGAGTCACGGTCTGTTGGACCTCAGGACTGTTGGGTTTCTTTTTGCTGCTGATGAGGTTCTGTTAGCGTCCTCAGGTCAGGACCTTCAGCGGGCACTGGGACAATCCACAGCTGACTGTGGACCAGCTGGGATGAGACGCACCAGCGTGGCTCCTGAGTCAGAGATGTCTCCAAACCTCTGAGGGTTTAAACTTCATACTGTAACCAGATAATCTGCTCTGTTTGTCCAAGGTGGACGTGAACAGGAGTAGACAGCAGTCCCGTAGCTCCTCCTCCTCCTCCTCACACTGCTGAAGGGATCTCCTGATCTCCAGCAGCTCCTGGACCAACCAAAACCCACTGAGATGAAACCATAAACCATCTGGACCTTTATAGAACCTGGCTCCTACACCATGAGACCTTTTAGGGTTTGATCTGTTACCTGTTTGAGTCTTTTTGTTTCTGTGACTTCGCTGTTTCCTCCTGAACAAACGTCTCCGTCCCATCAGAGACAACACCTCCAGTCACCCACTGCTGTAATCATTCAACCTTTAGTCACCGTTTAATTTTATTTAATGATGATTGGAATAAAGACACACACTGTTCAGACTCTCTCTGCTGTGTCCTTGATTGAAGCTCCACACTCTCCAGTGGATCTGGTGTCTCTACTCTAGATAATCAGTGATAGAACCATTACATCATACTGGTGGGTTAGAGTTCCTCCTGACTGCAGGTGTCAGAGAACTACATCTCTTCTTTATCTGTTCTAAAGTCTTCTCAGCCGGTCCTGGATGTTGGGTTTGATGTTTTCTGTTCTCTCTTGTGATCAAACTAAAACAGAAAACACCTTTTTCTCTCTGCTTGTTGCATCGCGGGTTTTTCTGTCGACGTTTCTGTGTCACAGATGCATCCTGGGAGATGGTGTGAGATGAGAGAGGAAGAGTAGCTGAGGCTCCAGCCTTATTGTTGAAAGTGGAGCTGAAAGCTGGGAGAAGACGGGGATCGGAGGGTAATTCTGGAGGTGGAGAGGAGAGAGCTTTGAAAGGGAGAAGAGGGTTGAGAGATGAAAGCAGGCGGAGTGAGACGAGGGGTTCTTCAGGTAGAAGTGAGGTTGAATGTTTCATTTCTTTAAAAAAGAGCAGATAGAGAATTAATAATTATTAAAAAAGTAAATGAGGACTCAGGCCTGAGGAGCTCCAGCAGAAGGGTCTGAACCACATTATGTGGTGCACCACAGGGTTCTGGTTTTGGAACTTCTTCTACCACGCTGATGATTTCCAGGTGGCGTTCTATCTCCAGTGGTGACATCATACTGGGGACGACCTGTAGGTCGTAGTCTGAAGCTCTGAGCTGCTGCAGGATAAACCAACGGTCAGTTTTAATCCGTGGACGCTGAAGGAACGCTGAAGGTTCTAAAGACCTGGGAGGAGATCAACGTTTGTTTATCTTCATGCAGAACGGTACCTGATAAAACGTTCTGAGGCGCTAAGAGAATCCTGTTTCTTAGTGGTGAAGAAGGAGCTCTAGATCTTCTGGTCCCTGACCTACAATCATAAGATCTGAGACATGAAGATGGAGGTCTGACATGGTGGATGAACCCTCCCTGTAGGGAGGCTGGTCCAGCCTTAGAGAGGAGCTGCTCCTCCTCATCAAACTAGTTCTGATCAGGATGCTTCCAGGTCAACTCCCTCTGGAGGTTTTCCAGAGACCAGAACTAAAAGTGGACACCATGTCCTCTCTGGTCTGAAAGGAGCCAGAGATCCTCGGAGGACAGGACGGTGGAACTGGTTCTTCAGCAGCTCATCCCTGAATCCAGTCGGTAGAAGAACAAGGAAAACAAACCACAGAAAACGAGGCTCTTTGACATTTAGGTCTCATTTCCTCTCTGAGCACAGTCAGTAGCATCGAGTCCTCCAGACCCAACGGAGACGGATGTCCTCCGCCCCGGTGTCTCAGTCCACTCTCAACATAAGCTCACATTTAAAAACGTCTGATTATTTCTAGAACTTTCCTCAGATCATCTCCTCCAGTCTCAGTGGGAGCTGTGGAGTTTAGTGTTGGTGGTGAAATGGAAGGGATCACCAGCTCAGACGTCAGAATGGTGGGACATCGTTTACTGATGCAATCAGACTCACACTGTTCACAATCAGACGTTCTATCAATCACAGCCTTTAATGAGCATTAGCATTCAGACGCCTGAAAACAGCCAGACGGCTCCAGTCAGGTCTCCTCCACCAAGAGGCTCGGAGTGACGACGGGTTGGCTACCGCACACGTCCTTGTAGCGCTGTCTGTGTCCACTATAAGGGACAGTTCCAGGCCAGGGTTCTAGACCATGGTTCTAAATCAGGGTTCTAGATCAGGGTTCTAGATCAGGGTTTTAGATCAGAGTTCTAGATCAGGGTTCTAGATCAGGGTTCTAGATCAGGGTTCTAGAACATGGTTCTATATCGGGGTTCTATACCATGGTTCTAGATCAGAGTTCTAGACCATGGTTCTAGATCAGGGTTCTAGACCATGGTTCTAGATCAGGGTTCTAGACCATGGTTCTAGATCAGGGTTCTATATCAGGGTTCTAGCTCAGGGTTCCAGGTCAGGGTTCTATATCGGGGCTCGAGATGAGGGTTCTAGCTCAGGTTTCCAGGTCAGGGTTCTAGATCAGGGTTCTAGATGAGGGTTCTATATCGGGGCTCGAGATGAGGGTTCTAGATGAGGGTTCTACCCCAGGTGGAGGAGCTTCAGGATCTGGGGGTCTTGTTCTCCAGTGAGTGAAGGAGGGAGACCGTCTGCAGTGACGGACTCTGAACCGGTCTACGGTGGTGAAGAAGGAGCTGATCTAGAAAACAAGGTTCTAGATCTAGAGTCTGGATTTACCGGTCGATCGACGACGATGGCGAAGAGGAGCAGAAAAAGTAAAGGAGGTTCTTCCTGTCCAGAGCTAGAACGTCCTGCAGGAACCTGATGAACAAAGCAGTGCCTCCTGATCTGAGAGGATGACTTCCTGTTTCCAGAGACTCCGCCCTCTCTGAGTGGGCGGAGTCCTGACTGTAGACCCTCTGAGGGACTGAAACCCGAACGTTCAGGAAGAATTCTGGATTGATCTCATCCTGTTTAAAGACGAAGGAAAACACAGAGTTCCTCTGAGATTTTGTTGAATTATTTTCTGCTTCACGACGCTGAACTCCTATTTTTAGACTTTACTGTAGTTTGACTCCCTCTGCTGCTCCTCCCCTCCACCTCCTCGTCTTCATCAGATCTGTATTTAGCTGACGCACAGAGCGACGCGACCAGGTATTACAGCAGGACCTCACCATCACACACGATGATGCAAAGCGCTTTGATTCTGCAGCTCTTTCTGTGACATGAAGCAGGTTTTTCATCTGGATGAAAGACTGACGAGGTGAGGAAACAGCCTCCAGAGAGCGTCTGGGCAGACGAGGACGGAGGTCACCTCACCGCTGACTGATACTATAAACCTGTTTCTGTCTTCGTGCAGAGAGCTGCTCTCTCTTCGTTAGAACTACAGACTCCAGAACCCTTTGACCTCCTCGTGGACGAGGAGCAGGAGTCAGCGCTGCAGCAGGGCGTTTACAGACTTCCTCCTGTTTCACTCAGAGTGGTCTCAGCCTGCTCTTCATCAGGTCATGTGACCTGTTCTACATGCAGGGACAGTTTTCACCTGGCCTGAAACCATTGATTTAAATGATTTGTCCTGATTGTCCAGCTTTTCTCCAGAGTCCAGGACCTGGTCAGTGTCTGACTCCACATCATGCCCCGCCCCTTTATTTGTGTTTCATTAGGTCTCATGGACCCAGGGAGTGATTCTGATTGGCTGTTTAGGATCTACGTGACGAGGGTCAGGCCGGATCAGGATTATGAATGTTAACGAGGAGGAGCTCTGGAGAGACGGAGCTGAGGTTCCTGCTGACACTGGGTTCTAAGTTCTAACAGATGCTTGAAATTCTTCAGAATGTTGACATTTGATCCTGGTCCTGTAAAGGTTTTTAAGGCTCTCTGACTTCTGCAGGTTAAAGTATTTAAATCTAACTGATGGTTGAAGCACGGTGACTTGGTGACCAGGACTTTAAGTGTTTGAACATTTCTATCCTGATGCAGATTTAGGTGAAATAAAACTATTAAAACACCTGTAAAGATTTAAAATCACTTCAGATTCGACTTCCCTTAAAGCCACGGCTTCCTCTTTTCACATCCAGACAAGAAGAAACACGTAGCTTTCAGGAAGAAGACCTGGACTCCTGGTCTGAACCTGAACCCAGACCCAGCTGAAGCTCCTCCTCCTGCAGCAGGAGGAGACGGGAGGAGGACCTGGATGTGGAATGAGCTCTCCTGCTGGAAGTTACTGCCCCTCTGCTGAGGAGAATATAAATATTTCCACGTACTTTACTGCCCTCGGGTTAAACCTTGTGAACAAAAAGCACAACAGGGAAATCCATCAGGGTCTGTCCTCGTGGTCGGATCATAAAACCTGCTCCTCCATACTTTAGCTGATTATTACAGGAGCCAGAGGCCGTCAGAGCAGCGGGGGTTCTGGTCTGACCTGAGATGTGATAATGTGTCTGTCAACAGGTAGAGGAAGACTCCAGAGTGTGCTACACTTAATGTGCTCCTGATTCAATTAGATCAGGATTTGGCAGGACGGCGTGCTCAGAGCCCCGTGAAACAGGCAGGAAGTGGTTTCTGCTTTTATTTTACTCAGAGCTAGAACATGGAGCTCAGTGAAGTCCAGGTTTTAAATCTGGGTTCATTCGGGACCTGAATCAGGGATGTGGGTCATTTAAAGGTTTTCTATCACTTTATTCATTCAAAGGTTTCAGATTTAAAACTAAAAATTAGACAAAGATAAAAATACAGTTTATAAAGGAAGGTTTATTAAACTAACATGGACCTGTGTGAGACAGAGAGGAGCTCCCAGAGGAGAGAGACCTGGGGACGCTCCAGAGTCAAAGACCTGGGGACCCTCCAGAGTCAAAGACCTGGCGACGCTCCTGAGTCAAAGACCTGGGAACGCTCCAGAGTCAAAGACCTGGGGACCCTCCAGAGTCAAAGACCTGGGGACGCTCCTGAGTCAAAGACCTGGGGACCCTCCAGAGTCAAAGACCTGGGAACGCTCCAGAGTCAAAGACCTGGGGACCCTCCAGAGTCAAAGACCTGGGGACGCTCCTGAGTCAAAGACCTGGGGACGCTCCAGAGTCAAAGACCTGGGGACGCTCCTGAGTCAAAGACCTGGGGACGCTCCTGAGTCAAAGACCTGGGGACGCTCCTGTCCTCCGTCAGACACTGGCTCATTCACCCTGAGCTGTTAGCATTAGCGCTCTTTAAAGCATCTGCCTCTAGTCTAAATGCTAACAGCTCTTTGTTAGCATCAGAGATCATGACCGTGCACTGATCTCACCACTAGAACACAGAATGATTTCAGAAAACTCAAAGAACCCTGAAGCCAAACACTGAACCAGGCCCCTGTGGCCCCACCCTGGAGCACACAGGACCCAGATAATCCAGGGACAATGACCCAGAGACCCTCAGAGCCCTGTGTCCTCACAGACGTTAAGGTGGAACCATTAAAGCTACAGGGTGTGTGCAGATGGTTAGTCAGTGTAAAAGTGTGACCACTAAGATATTTAAGGGGAAAACTTCCAGAGACAGATCTCCTGGTTCCCCGCTGTCTGCTGAGGACGGCTCAGACCCCCTGCTGCTCTGAACAGGACAAAGTGGAGCAGGAAACAGATGAGAACTCTTTTTATCCCAGAGGTGCTTCACTGTTTGTTACTCTGATGGATTAAACCGCTACAGTAGCACCCCTCTCCTCTCGCTGTCGGGGACCTGCTGCTGTGGGACCCAGCTGGTCCCAGGAAACCTGCTTAATGGTTCAAAGAAGGCGACATGGAGACTGAGGCCTCTAAACTCAGTGGGATGTGTGGGAAGCTCCTCCTCAACTCTCAGGCAGAAACCCCAGGCCCCACGTTGGCCCCATGTTGGCCTCACGTTGGCCCCACGTTGGCCTCACGTTGGCCCCACGTTGGCTCGACGTTGGCCCCACGTTGGCTCGACGTTGGCCCCACGTTGGCCTCACATTGGCCCCACGTTGGCCTCACGTTGGCCCCACATTGGCCTCACGTTGGCCTCACGTTGGCCCCACATTGGCCTCACGTTGGCCCCACGTTGGCCTCACGTTGGACCCACATTGGCCTCACGTTGGCCCCACATTGGCCTCACGTTGGCCTCACGTTGGCCCCACATTGGCCTCACGTTGGCCCCACGTTGGCCTCACGTTGGCCTCACGTTGGCCTCACGTTGGCCCCACATTGGCCCCACGTTGGCCCCACATTGGCCTCACGTTGGCCCCACATTGGCCTCACGTTGGCCCCATGTTGGCCCCACTTTGGCCCCACGTTAGCTCGACGTTGGCCCCACTTTGGCCCCAGAGAACCAGACCACCTGCCTGGACTGGATCCTCAATGTTTCTCTAACAGGTGAAATCAGAAGTTTAGTCTAGCCAAGAAAAATACTTTTTACTACAATATTTATACTTTTTGACCATTTTTTTATGATGCGTAACCATAGCAACGATGGACTTGTTTACAAGAGGGAGCAGCTGAGTGACATCAATAAGCTCCAATCAAACCCAACCTGTGACCCAGAATCCAGCTGAGTTAAAGAGGAGGAGTCATGGATGAAGATCAGGAGCAAAGAGGAGGTTTCAACCATCACTTCATCCATAACGAGGAACCTGAGATCTCTCCTGGATCAGATGGACCAGCTTGAAGCTCTGATGAGGATCCAGCCTCTCTGCTCAGCTTCCTGTCCATCACAGACCACTAGGAGACCCTTCCTGTCCATCACAGACCACTAGGAGACCCTTCCTGTCCATCACAGACCACTAGAAGATCCTTCCTGTCCATCACAGACCACTAGAAGGTCCTTCCTGTCCATCACAGAGGAAGGGGGCGTGTCCAGGGCGAGACGCGAGTGACACTGAGGAGCTGCAGCTCAGTCCAGGGGAAAGGGGCGTGGCTCACAAACAGGCCTTGGTAGGCACCCCATCTCCAGACCGAGGACCGGGTCGTGTCTGCTCATCTGGACCTTTGGCATGTTTAATCCTGATGTAGATACTTAATAAATGATTAAATAATTAAAAGGACAACACAGAATTCATTAAATAAATAAATCAACAACAGGTCTAAGAAGCTAAATAAACTGAAAATCTGAAACTAGGTTACCTCTGAGCTCATTCTGAGGGTTGTGTGTTCCTCGTGTGTGTGTGTGTGTGTGTGTGTGTGTGTGTGTGTGTGTGGGTCTTGTGGGTCTTGTTTTTGGAGACCTGGATGCGTGTTGCTCTGGAAACCCAGCCTGGGGGGACAGGTCCTTCCTCCCTCCGTCCACCCGGCCCACCCTGCTTCGGAGGCGGACGAGTCCCACCTGCTTCCACTCAGCCTCGGCGCTTTGATGCCGACATATGGAGGTCTCTTTCTGCTGCGCCCGGGGGCCCCGGGGCCCTAATGTCCCGCTGTATACACAGATTATCAGTGCCTGGGTAATGCAAACAGCGGGATCACCTAAATGTACGTGAGCGCCTCTACTGGAGGCGGCCGATTGGTCCGGGACCAGGACGGCTGGATCTGGGAATGCTGCGGGGAAGATTTGCACAGCGGCTATTCGTCAAAGGGATTACCCAGGATTCCAGCACAGCTCATAATTATTGGGAAGGGTTTCCTGGTGTTTACGATGTATCCATTAATCATATCATCCTCTCTGATGGATCTGGAATCAGCAGCTTTTACCTTCACAGGCTAAACTCTCACAACGTGTTACAATCAGTAAAGATTTCCTTGGATAAATATTTGAAATAGTCGTCTAGTAGGGCCAGCTCTGGCTATGTGTGATGTTCAAATACAAATGTATATGTTTCATATGTCAAAAGGCACATTAGAGAACTCAAACCATATGTTTGGCAGGATTTAAACCTTTTTTTCTTTTCTATAAATTCCAGTTTCCCTAACTGGTGCAGTTGGCTCCAGCTCAGAGGGACTGAACCAGGAACCTTTGAATGTCACTCTGAGAGGAAGACAACCAGCGCACGACGTGGGATGCAGTTAGTTTAGAGCGACGGCATCTGTTACGAGCCAAAATGAGTCAGACTGACAGGAACGTCCAGAAAATCCACAATCGCTGAAAACAAGCTGCTTCCCACAGATGCTGCCGACAGCTGACAGTCGCTGGGCAGCGTCAGAGTTGTCAGGAAGAAAGGCGAGCCGGTGCTCTACAGCTGATAGAGCGTCAGGCAGCCGGCCCGGGAATCCGCCTCAGAACCCAGAAATCCACCTGGAGGGCTCAGCCGCCAAAAAGAAACTTCACCGTGAAATCAGGGAACCTTCAGGTGCTTCTGTTCAGCAAACCTGATTACCAACAGAAATCCTTATTTTTATGTTCCAGACATGACTGGCTGCAGCTGCATCTCAACACAAACCATCACTTACATCCAACATGCCGGAAAATCAAAAGCAAGCCTCCCCGGACCTGCTGTCAAGTCCCAGCCTGGGTCAGAACCCGGCCCTGGAAACTCCACACTCTGACAAATTCCCTTCTTTGATTTTATTGGAGTTTGACCTTGAACTGATGTGGGATCTCTGCATATTATGAGAGGGCAGCCATTAGGAGGCAATGTGTTTCCAATAGAAGCCAGATCCGTCCACGCTAGCTGCTTTACGAGCGTTTTTCAGGGAGGGGATCGTCTTTCCTAAAGCCGTCTTCAGGCCAGACGGGGCACCTTTAAAGTCCGTTACAATATATTCCATGTTATGGGTGAAATAATCTGAGGCAGGCTGGCAGCCTGAAGGCTCACAGCTTTCATTTGATTCACCGACTTCTGACTGGAAACAGTTGGCTTTCCAACATCATTTATAAAACATCGAAGAAAAGACAAAAACAAAAAGTCTTCTATTTAAATCAGGAGTCATGAAATAAACCTGCAGCTAGTTTTACCTGAAGGGATCAGATCAGCTGCTGCTTCACGTCCAGAAGGATCCGTAAATCCAACAGGTTCATCCAGTAAACCTGTTTGGTTTTCTTTAACTCGATGTGTCAATAGAAAAGCATGGTTTAGTTCCCTCTACATGTTCCCTCTATGTTCCTCTACATCAGGGGCCTTCAACTAAATATGCCAAAGGTCCAGATCAGCATTCGCGACCTGGTCCTCGGTCCGGGGGCAGCGCCACCTTAACCTGCTTACACACACACACACACACACACACACATATATATATATATATATATATATATATATATATATATATATATATATATATATATGTATATATATATATGTATGTGTGTGTGTATTTTTATATATAAATAATTATTTGGAGATAGATGGATGGATAGATAATTATTTTTATTTATATTTAAATACTTAAACATATTCTCTGAGCACAAGATCCCCATTAATTATTTTATGGTTGAAGTAAATTTATGAGAAAAATGGTTTGGTTTTTTTCTCCTGCTGTTCAGATGCAGAAAAGTCGACATTATTTTGACACTCTGGTCCAGTTTTTGACCAGAATGAACTGATTACTGACAATGGCCTGGAGCATTGCTCGTCTACCTGCTCTGAGCTTCTCCTCCTCTCCTCCTTTCTTCACCTCTCCAGCACCTGTTGCGTCTCTCCAGCATCTCTGCCTGGTGCGTGAGTGCGCGACCTCTTTCCAAGTCCTTTAACCAATTTGAAGAATTCTGCATCGGGTGAGGGTGGCACTCCCAGATCAGCCAAGAAATACATCCCTCCAGCTAAATTATCCGTTATTGTGTGTCTGTGCGTGCGTGTGAGAGCGTCTGCAGGTGTAATGACGCTGAGAGACGTCCGGTTCTCGCTCTGCAACCGCTGTGGCCTCATTTATAAAACTTATAAAATAAATATACATGTTTATAATTTGTTATATTTTTATATAAAATTTATTTAAAAAAAAAACGGGTCGCAAAGAGAGTCACTTTCTCCGCAAACTTTAGGATTTATAAAAGAAAACGGAGAAATGATGTACTCTGCAAACTTTGCATAAGCACGTTTGAGAGAAGGTTAAAAAAACCTTTTATTTTGGAGACGTCAGACTCAATAAAAGGCTTTCAGTCATTTTAACGTGTTTTTAATGAGACAGGTCGGGGCGGGTTCTAAAAATAGACGCAGAGATGCGGGGCGGTTTAAACCCTGACCCGCGCATCACTAGTGTGCGTGGCGCCTTTCTGCAGCAGTAGATCTCTTTCTGAAGCTGCGGGAGGGGCTGCCCGACCGTGGTGTAGGCGGAGCTTAGCGAACTAAAGGAGTTGCCGCGGTGCGCCACTCGCTTGGCGCTCGGCTTCGCCTCCAGGACTCCGGTCCGGGACTGAGCTCCGAACCATGTACCAGGGGGAGGGCGAGGTCCGCGGGTTCCGAGTGAGCGACGAACCTGCTCATTAGCGCTCGCGTGTCTCCTCGAACACGCCTGCTCCTTAAGGACCAGGGACCGGGTCTGGATTTGCTGGGTCCAGACAGAGCCGGCTCTGGGTCCGGATCCGGACCGCGGTCCGCCTGTTAGTGACCCCTGCTCTACATGTTCCCTCTATGTTCCTCTACATGTTCCTCTATGTTCCTCTACATGTTCCTCTATATGTTCCTCTACGTGTTCCCTCTATATTTTCCTCTATGTTCCTCTACATGTTCCTCTACGTGTTTCCTCTACATGTTCCTCTATGTTCCTCTACTTGTTCCCTCTACATGTTCCTCTACATGTTCCTCTATGTTCCTCTACATGTTTCCTCTACATGTTCCCTCTATGTTCCTCTACTTGTTCCCTCTACATGTTCCTCTATGTTCCTCTACATGTTTCCTCTACATGTTCCCTCTATGTTCCTCTACATGTTTCCTCTACATGTTCCCTCTAAGTTCCTCTACATGTTTCCTCTACATGTTCCTCTATGTTCCTCTACATGTTCCCTCTATGTTCCTCTACATGTTCCCTCTATGTTCCTCTATATGTCCCTCTACATGTTCAATCTATGTTCCTCTACATGTTCCTCTAGATGTTCTTCTACATGTTCCTCTATATGTTCCTCTATGCGTTTCCTCTACATTTTTCCTCTACCTGTCACTGATTTTGTGTATTTTTTTCTTTAACACAGTCAAAATGTAGCTGTCATGATTATGTAACTCATCATAATATTTTAGGAATTCTGTCTCAAAAACGTATTCAGTTTCTGTTTTTTAATTTCTCCTTATAATCATTAATATAAGAACTTAGACTAAAATCATCTCATCTGTGAAAACGATCAGTTTGAACATTAGTAGTGTCAGTTTTCATACATGATAATAACAGTATTGAGCTTATTTCTAATAATAATATAATCTCTACCAGGTTAAAAAGACAGCTTCTTTTTGGATCTTATATTTATTGATTCTGTTCATGCTTAAATCATCACGTCTGAACCAATCAGATTGCAGCATTAGTGCTGTGTAATAATCAGCCCAGGTCCAGACCGAGTCGGATCATTCATAAAGATTCTCAGGTTTCTTACACGAGTCTCAGGGCCTCGCTCTCGTGTGGCTGGATTTTTCACCATGTTTAAAGAATTTAAAAGACAAATTTTCTCTTTAAACAGTCAGAGTCCTCACAGGCATCTGGAACTCATCTAGAACCCCCCTCAGTTCAGTTCCCGTGAGTCAGAGTGTGGAGAAATAGAAACCACCTTAGGAGGAGTTGGAGACCAAACTGTGAACAAAATGAGACCATCTCTATTTAAACAAGATTTACCAACCCCCCCCCAATAAAACCAAAACATGTTTAAACTGGAGCAAATTAAATCAACTGAGTTACAAAATTACAATGATTGAAGGAAGTTGATATAATAAAATTGTTTAAGAAAAAATTTGTAATAAATTGGATGAACTTAATTCAATTATTTGTATCCAAATGAACTTTTTTGTTGTTTGAAGTTTTTGTACAGAGTAGTTAGAGACACAAAGTTTTATTCACAATGAATTGGACTAACGGGGAATTTAGGTAATCTGAAGTGAACCTCAACCACTAGTGACAAACAGGAAGTTATATTCTGATTTTAGCAAAACTCAGTTCTAGTTGCAATATTACCTGTTAGCTAACCTCTACAGTTAGAACTCTATATTACCTGTTAGCTAACCTCTACAGTTAGAACTCTATATTACCTGTTAGTTAACCTCTACAGTTAGAACTCTATATTACCTGTTAGTTAACCTCTACAGTTAGAACTCTATATTACCTGTTAGCTAACCGCTACAGTTAGAACTCTATATTAGCTGTTAGCTACATTTATCATCAGGACGTTTCATGGTGTTTATGCTGCAGCAGGTCATAGAATTGCGTAGTGATTTGGACGTCATTTGGTTAAAACAAAGATAAAGCCTTAAATGGCCCAAATATCCCTTTAAAACTTCACATTAAACATAGCAGTGTACACTTGGGATCCCTAATTCTCTAATCCAACTACTATCAAAAGGCAGGATTGTTATTTTTCCCTCTCTTTCCTCCTCCTGCTCCTTCTCCTCGGCTCTGAGGAGGTTTGGAGAGACAGAGGGGATTATGTTACCAGGAAATTGAAAAGGTGCTAGACCTGCCAGATATGTGAGATTTCTCAGGTTTATAACACACATCCTGATGAGTATAACACATGTGTTTAACACCGTATGTGAGACGGGTCAGGCCGGTGGGGGATAGCTGAGCGACGGCGCTCATAGACTGAGTGATAGCTGTGGATAAATCAGGACACAGACAGGGAGGGGCGTTGTGGTCTGGTCCACAGAAAGGTGAACCTCCTGGGTTTGGATTTAGATTTGATTGTCATGCAGAGGAACAAGAAAACATTTCAAAGCCACCAGCATGAAGCACTTCTTCTGCTATTACTACTCATCAGGTCCTAATCAACTCTAAATTGGTCTTTTTCAGGTCTTTAAAGGAGGAAAATCCAAAAACACTTCACACTTTTTCCTATTTATTTACCTGAAATGTAGAATCTGAATCAAACTGAGTCCAGCTGAAGGTCCAGCAGAACCTCCAGTGCCTCCCAGTGACCTGTCAGACCTTATCAGTCTCTCATGTGGTTCTAAAGGAGCTCTGGTTCTGGTTCCTGACCCGGTTCGGTCCAGCTGTAGGCAGATAGACTCAGATATGGTTCTAGAAGACTTTGGTACCTAGAGGAGTTCATGTTGGACTCAATGACGCCACCACCCTGCTGAAAGCTGGGATTGGAGTTCTTTCAAATGTGCTGGTGCATTGTGGGTAAACATCTCCACTTTTGGTTTTCAGGTCCTGCCGTGACCTTTAACCTTTAAAGTGAGACCTAGAGATTCTGAGATGGAGGTCTTTGTTTTTTTTTATTTCTGTCCTCGAGGTGAACATGCTGGGACATCCGTCCCTGGAAAGACTGGAGAATGTCTTAAAGGTTCTCTACTTCTGAACAACTTCTCTGTAGAGATAACAATTGGTTTGGAAACAACCTTCAACCTGTCAGTGGATTCAACAATCAGTCTCTCTGGTCCAGGAGGGTCAGGGTGTCTTCAGTCCTGGTCGTGGACCAGACCTTTACCTCTTGCAGTTGCTGAGGGGGTTTTGGGATGTTTGGTTGTCCAGACCATGTGTGTTTTGAGGAGGTTAGCTAACTTACGACCATGTCACCGGAGATGTTCCGCTGGGCGAGCTGCAGGAGTCTGGGGTATTGGGACCTGATATGGACCTTCTGGTCTCCGTAGCACCAAAGGAAGAGCTGTGTCCACGTTCTCTGCACTAAGTGGAACTTGTTCCTGCAGACTGGCCTCCTCCTTTGTCCCTGATCCTGGTCGTGGTGCTCGGGGATCTCAAGGCGTGGTTGTGGAGAGGAGGGAGTCTGGTTACTAAGATCTCATGTTGATGATGGAGTCCTGTCAGTGTCTCCACACCTTCAGTGTCCACTGGGAAGTGTCAGCTCCTCCAGATCTGGGGCCTTAGCTCCAGACTGGTAACAGGGGTTAGGGTTAGGGCTGGGGAGGAGTTCATGTTCCCTGGTGTCTTGTTCTGAAGCACTGTGTGGTTCTGGTTGGTCTTAGTGAGTCTAAAGGCAAAGCTCTCAGTTTACTGGTCCATCTTCATTCCAGCCCTCAGCTACAGCTGGGAGAGGTGGATCAGGACTGAAGAACAAGGACCCGGATACAAGCAGCCAAAATGGCTTCCTTTGTAGGGTGGATGGTCTCACTCAGCCTTAGAGAAGAGGTCAGGAGCTCGGAGTAGAGCTGCTGCTCCTCTGCATCAAAGAGAGTCAGCTGAGGCGGTTCAGACCTCTGATTGGAACACTTGGTCTCTGGAGGTTTTCCAGGCACTAGGAGGAGACCCCCAGGAAGTTCTGGAGGGACGATGCATCCTCTCTGGTCTGGAACACCTTGGGATCCCCCAGAAGGAGGTCTGGGTTTCCCTCCTGGACCCATTACTACTGTGACCTGATCTTGGATTAGTAGGAAATGGATAGACGGACACCTCCAGGAGTTAGCCTGAGCCCTGCTGCCACAGCGTACAGGCCTTATAGGTGCTGATATGTTTGTGTTGGTGATGACGTCGGTAATAGGACCGATTTAAACCAACGAGGCGGTAATGATGATGCATCTATTGTTTGTTTCCAGTTGTGTGAGCAGCAGAAGATGACAGCAGGTGGTCTCTTCAGGAGCGCTTCCTGCTGAGAATCCATCCTGACTTCCCTCTCAGATGTGATTACCATTCTGTAATTATTGACTAATTACCTTCTATAGTGGATCGACGGCGTCTGTTGTTCAGACGGAGAAAACAAGAAGGAATCAGTGGAAAAGGATTAACTCATCTTCTATTAACCACAAATATCATCAGGCGATCACGAGAACCGGTCCTTTTCTGTGATGTCACCGACTTCCCGCCGGTAATTGTCTCCCGTCGGAGATAAGTCTGTACGATCTCTTCTGAGCCGCTAAATTACAGGTGTGGGAGAAACGCTGTGATGATGACACTTAATGGTGTCAGGAATCGGTGCTACACAATCACGGGTAGCGGTGTGTGTATTTGTCTCTGACCTGAGGTCAGCCGGCTGTGTTTTGACCCACGCTAACCTGTAGCATAATGAAGCCAGCAAAGAATCAAAAATTCAACCTGTATTGAAAATAATGCTGTAAATAATTCAAGCTCCGGCCTCAACGAGCTGGAGGGAGGAGCAGAGAGGAAGACGAGGCCGGGACTTTATCTGTTTCTGGATTTCTTTTGATTTATTTATGTTTGTGCAGGTTTTATTTAACATGCAGCCACTAGGAAGCCACGCGTTTACCTACATACAGTTCCTGGTTTTAACCTGACCTCATCTGGAGGCATTCTTCTGGTTTTTATCATTAGGATAATCCCATGTCAAAGCCCTGTAATCAGGATGAAGAGCTGTGATAAGACGTGAGTCTAAAACCAGCACATTGAGTTTTAAAAGCTCTGAGCAACAAGAAGAACAGCTTCTAGAAAAGGAGTTCAAAACAAATCTGTAAGAACCGAATCAGCTGTTACTAATGACTTTAATTAATTTGAGCAAATCTCTCTGCTGTTGTGACAAACGCCTGACATGCAGAAAAAAGACGAGGCTGGACTTATTAATGTGGAGCCTCGGCTTTCCAAAACGCAATTAGAGTGATGAGTCCCATAAGTATTAAACCGCGTCCCCCTCTTCCTGGGCCGAGCCTTAATGCAACACCAGGCTTTTATTTTGGCACAGACGCTGCTGTTAACCTCTGCAGTGATTCCAATGTCAGATGATTCATGTTTTTATTAAACATCAATAAAATCAGACAGAGCTGAAGGATGTGAGGCTCCAGCTCGAGATGTGAATCTGTTCACGCTGAAGGAGAGGTTGGTGTTCGCTGGCGGAGAGGAGGAGGAGCAGCAGCGTGTTTTAACAAGCAGGAAGTATACGTCTGGGGGGGGGGGGGCATCATTTACAGATGAGCTGAGGCTGGCAGGAAAAGTGTGATCCAGCGTTGGACTGGAGGTGTTAATGGAATTTATTAAACTGGTCTCACATCAGGCGCCATGAACTCAGTCATCTCCATATTTTCAATTTGTTCCTAATCAGAGAAACTCAGCCAGAAGGGACTGGAACCCCACAATTAAACAGCCTCATTAAAGGAAGGAGGGACTGTGTTCCTGTCTCACCTCGCCTCGCCGTCTGCTGCTCCGCCCCTCGTCCTCCACCTTCATTTCTCCCACGGTCTGGACCTTCTTCAGGTTCAGACTCACAAAGCCAACCACTCTGGAACATCTGAGACGTCGAGGTGAAAGGAAGGAGGAGCCACCACTCATCCTCTCACACTCTGGGTTCTGTTTGTGGTTTTTTTTCATCATGTAGAAAAGCAACAGTTTACAGATCGTCGCCACCTGCTGGTCGAGGAGATGAATACGGTCTTTCCTGACACGCCTGACCTCTTTTTGTGAAGGCTACAGTCCAGCAGGAGCTCGTTTTTCTTCATTTCTTTTTCCTGTGAAACAAAACCACCGGATCTCAGAAGATGAAACATGTTTCATGCATCAGAGTTCTTTGAGATTTAAAGACTTTTTACGACAGCAGGAATTTCAATAGACGTGTCATCCAGAGTGGACGATCTCTGGTCTGGGACTACACTGGGATGTCCCAGGAGAACTGATGGTGTCACTGTGGAGAAACCTGGCTTCCCATCCTGTAGCCTCCAGAACTGAAACCAACAAGAAGCTGAGTAACTGATAACCTACTCAGGAGGTTTATCTTCCTAACTTGATGCAGTAACTTGTGCTGAACTCTGACAGTTTAATGTAATAATGTTTAAATCAGAACCTTCCAGAACTAACAGGAGGAGAGCAGGAAGGTCTGCTGAGCAGTGGAGGAGAAAAAGGAGGAAGGAAAACCAGTGAGAGAGTTTTTGTTCACACTTCCTCCTCACGGCGCTGTTTTTACAGCCTCTTTTCTTTACTGATGTCGTTCCCCCGCCGTGACGTAACGGCCTGTTTTCCATCGGCGGGGCACATTCCCAGTTAGTGTGTCACTGGATCACAAACACACCAGTTAAAGCTGCTGGGGTTATCTTATCTACGGACCAAGCATTCAGGGTCCAGAGCTGAACATCCATCAGGTCTCTCCTGAGTCCTGCTCTGATCAGGTTCACCCAGATCCAGAAGCTCCAGGAACATGTCGGAGGAGGAGTTCTCTCCTTCCTGGTAAATAAACTCTGAACACAGAAAACTGAAACGTGAATCCTCCTCTCTCTGTTCTCAGGCTTTGAAGCAGAGAAACCCTTCAGCCTGAAGACCTGAGGACCAGACTGGTGGTTTGACCTCTGCAGGTCATTGACAGGAGCCAGGTCAGGTGACTCGGACGTCTGGTTAGGACGCCTCCTGGAGTCATTCACACACTGGTGGTGATAAACTACAGTGTAGCCTCAGCTGCTCTGGAGCACACTGACAGAGGCGGGGATGTCATGCACCAACACCACCAGGTCCCTCTGACCTCCACCAGGTCCCTCTGACCTCCACCAGGTCCCTCTGACCACCACCAGGTCCCTCTGACCTCCACCAGGTCCCTCTGACCTCCGCCAGGTCCCTCTGACCACCACCAGGTCCCTCTGACCACCGCCAGGTCCCTCTGACCTCCACCAGGTCCCTCTGACCTCCACCAGGTCCCTCTGACCTCCACCAGGTCCCTCTGACCTCCACCAGGTCCCTCTGACCTCCGCCAGGTCCCTCTGACCTCCACCAGGTCCCTCTGACCACCACCAGGTCCCTCTGACCTCCGCCAGTAGACCAGGTGGGTGAAGTGTCTCTAAGGACACAACGATGATGTAACCCAGTTGGAGCTGGGATCAAACCAGTGACCCTCTGGTTACCAGACCAGTCACTCTACAGACTGAGCTCCACACCACTGACTGTAATACCAGTTAATCTAAAAACAGTGAATATGTAAATCAGGGGTGTCCAAACTTTTCATGACAAGGGCCAACATCACCAAGTTAGAAGTCCTTAAAACAGCACTCTAGAGGATTTCATCAGGAGAGCAGTTTTTGAATCTAGCGTCCAAAGGCTCCTCCTCAAAACATCTCGACACGCGCGTCTGGTCGCGTGTGCGTGCGTGCACGCGGCGCATATACGTTGCGGGCATAAACTGTACCGCTCCATGTGTAGGGTTTAATCACTCACAGTTCACAATCTTATTCCAACAACACTACGAGGGTCTGAAGAGCCCTCTCTGTCCCTGCTGCTTCTGATATTAGCTCTGTTAGCAGAGAGCTGCTGCTGGACTCTGAAGCTGAACTTGACTCGACCCTGGATGAACTTTCTGACCAAAATAAACGCGTAACCCTGTCAAGCCTTGCCATTCTGTGAGGTGAAAGGTTTAAAAATAAAAATAAACCCGTCTTTAGCTGGAGAATGGGTAGGTTTTTAGTAGAAATGAGCCGTGAGTCCTCAGTGAACGGCTGAGACGGCAGAGAAACACACGGAGCGTCCTGTACAACAGCGCCCCCTACTGGTACAGGTTTGGTCGATGCGCCTGCATGTTGAGAGAATGCAGACATTTGAATTTCATTGGCTGAAAAATGTCGGCGGCAAGAAATAATGGAAAGGGGTCTCTAGGAGGAAGGAGGGTCTTCATCAGAATGACAGATGTTGTGGAACTCAACCCATAGATCATAGTTTAGACCTGAAATATCATTTAGAACATTTAGAAAACTTTGAGACAGAGAAAAATAATCCAGAGAGCCGCTTTAAGGGCCACAAAATTTTGATTTTATTAAAAAATGCAACAAAAAAAAAAGTTTTTATTGTGAATTTTGTTTATTTTGTACTTAACACAACATTTGAATGAACAGAACACAATATTTGCTTTCTTTTAGAAAAGGACCCTTAAATCATTGTAAATACCAACATGGGTCAAGTAGGTCTTCCTTAAAGAAACAGCATCACTCTGAGGGCCTCACAGAATCACTCTGAGGGCCTCACAGAATCACACTTAGGGCCAAACAGAATCACTCTGAGGGCCTCACAGAATCACTCTGAGGGCCAAACAGAATCACTCTGAGGGCCTCACAGAATCACTCTGAGGGCCACACAGAATCACTCTGAGGGCCTCACAGAATCACTCTGAGGGCCA
>SSNR01000097.1:515150-540139 GCA_006937965.1 Callopanchax toddi | reverse complement strand
CAGCAGACCCTCCCGTGTCCTGGTCCAGCAGACCCTCCCGTGTCCTGGTCCAGCGGACCCTCCTGTGTCCTAGTCCAGCAGACCCTCCTGTGTCCTAGTCCAGCAGACCCTCCCGTGTCCTGGTCCAGCAGACCCTCCCGTGTCCTGGTCCAGCAGACCCTCCCGTGTCCTGGTCCAGCGGACCCTCCCGTGTCCTGGTCCAGCGGACCCTCCTGTGTCCTAGTCCAGCAGACCCTCCTGTGTCCTAGTCCAGCAGACCCTCCTGTGTCCTAGTCCAGCAGACCCTCCTGTGTCCTGGTCCAGCAGACCCTCCCGTGTCCTGGTCCAGCAGACCCTCCCGTGTCCTGGTCCAGCGGACCCTCCCGTGTCCTAGTCCAGCAGACCCTCCCGTGTCCTAGTCCAGCAGACCCTCCCGTGTGTCCAGCAGACCCTCCTGTGTCCTAGTCCAGCAGACCCTCCCGTGTCCTAGTCCAGCAGACCCTCCCGTGTCCTGGTCCAGCAGACCCTCCCGTGTCCTAGTCCAGCAGACCCTCCTGGTCCAGCAGACCCTCCCGGGTCCTGGTCCAGCAGACCCTCCCGTGTCCTGGTCCAGCAGACCCTCCCGTGTCCTGGTCCAGCAGACCCTCCCGTGTCCTGGTCCAGCAGACCCTCCCGTGTCCCGGTCCAGCAGACCCTCCCGTGTCCCGGTCCAGCAGACCCTCCTGGTCCAGCAGACCCTCCCGGGTCCTGGTCCAGCAGACCCTCCCGTGTCCTGGTCCAGCAGACCCTCCTGGTCCAGCAGACCCTCCCGTGTCCTGGTCCAGCAGACCCTCCCGTGTCCTGGTCCAGCAGACCCTCCTGTGTCCTAGTCCAGCAGACCCTCCCGGGTCCTGGTCCAGCAGTCCCTCCCGTGATGGTGACCTGGTGAGACGGGCAGCAGGCGTCTGCTGATGAACTCAGAAGGTGCAGAAAGGACGAGTGAAGATGGTGGCAGAGGTCTGATCTACATGGGTGGTCGTCCCTGTTGGAGCCGACCTCCAGCCTAATGAGGAGCCCCACCAGCCCGGTGGGGGGGGGGGGGGGGGGGGGGGGGGGGGGGGTGCAGGAGGAGGGTCTACGGTTACGGTACGGCCCAGCCAGCTGCCACTTTGTGTTTGCAGACGTCGCTGAGCGGTCGCCCTACTTTGATTAAAGGTGTTTATTCTGGAAACCTGATCCTCTGTGACAATGGTTCTGGGTCCAACCTGGAGCCACGTTCCCCCTAACGAGGACCAGGCTGGGCCTGGTGGGCCCGTCGCCCTTTGCTTTTTAAACCTGACATCAGGATTCAGGCTGACGGAGCGGCTGCTGCTGCTGCTGCTGGCTCCCAGGCTAAACGCTGATCAGTGACTCATGATGGAGGGGAACTGGACCACTCGGTACCACATGTGGGACGCCACGACCTCGTTGTTTGTAGACCGAAGATGCTGAGAATGGTCACGGCGTTGTTGACCTGCTGGATTGAGCGAGCGAAGCGACGGTGATTTGTAGTGGTTTGTTACCTCCTCCCAGCCTCGCGGCTTATTAGACATCTGCTTCTTTTCAGAAATCAGCGCCTTTTCTTTTCCACGGAGAAAGTCACGCGGCCTTCGGGAATGTTTCCACGTCTGATGGAATCTGGCTGCAGCCTGGCTCGCATTACTGGCACCAACGTCCAGAGGAGTGACGGAGAACGAGTCAGAGAGGAGTGAAAACCATCAGCTTCACCACGGCGTGACGGGACGACGACATCAACAGGTCCCTGAAAGTCACCACGCAGGTCTACAGGGTCGCCACTAGAGGCTCCTCCCCTCACCCAGGTGAGGACCATCATGTTTAGAATAATAACTGATCTGAGCCGCCCTTCTGCTTTCTGATTGGTTAGGACTTCAGTATCAGGACAGGAAGGTCAAAGGTCATCAGAATGAGGTTCATTTAAAATCTGACGGACAAATCAACCAGTCAGGTTCTAGTGTAAAATGTTAGCTAGCAGGAGAGGTCACCAGTCCCATTGGTCAGTTTGGATGATTGACACCTCACCTGGATGTGACCAACATTATTAACCAATCACAGCGAGGCAAAGACAGGAAGTGCTGTACCTCTGTCAACCTGGTCCCATCAGGACCTGATCCAGTCCTCTTTGGGGTGGATTATTGACTTTATGTCCCTGTGTCCCTGTAGAGGACACTGCAGGGTTCAGGTCCAGGTCTGGATGAGCCTAGAACTGGTTCCATTACAGCCCCAGTAGGACGTGGTCGTACATCAGACACATGAACTCACTGGTCATTCTAATGTGTTTTTAATAACATATGTGCCTCATCAGCATCTAACCTCTTAGAGAGTGGAGGGAGAGGAGGCCAGACTAGGAGCTTTACGAGGTGAGAACGACGGCTGCTGGGAGACGAACAGCTCAGCAGAACTAGAGGTGTGGAGGAAACGAGGCCAAACCTCTGGAGGAGCTCAAACCTCTGGAGGAGCTCCATGTGGATTAACAAGAAGGGATGTAGTGGATGAAGCTTCATCTTCTGTTCTCTGCACTAAAACTTCAGTATAAACCGTCTCACTCTGAACGTTTAACAGAAAATAAATCAGACCCTGTTTCAAGCAGCTGGTTTCTCCTGGCTCTGACCTGTCCCACGTCTTCATCTGTCCTTTAGCCGCTGATGGTGTTATAGAACTAGAACATGGTCCACCTGTGGTCCCTCCTGTGTTGATTGTTGACCTGTGAGGCTGGAAGCTTCAGACTGAATGACCCAACTGGGATAAATAAAGGGAACTGTAATGGATGCAACTGCTTTTACAGTCGTTTTGAAGACAAAAGGCTACTTCACACCGGATGCGGTTGCGGTGCGGTGCGGACTCCGCAAGGATTAAAAACCATTTATTCCAATCAGAGTCTGCACACCGACTCCGGTGCGATGCGGTGCGGTTGCGGGGAAAAATTAACTTTCCGCAACAAGTCTATTTTTGCCGGACACCGCAGTGAATCGTCATCAAGTTAACGTCATTACGTGCGCCAAACAGGAAGTGAAACGCGAGCAGGCGAGGTGCATCCGGTTTGTCAAAATAAAACCATTAGCTACATTGCTAATATTAATATGGTTTGGATATTTCAAAGACAAAGAAACAACATAAAACCTAATTAAGCATGGGCTGGGCGATATTGCCAAAATTTCATATCCCGATAGAGCTCATTTTATATCCCGACAACGATAAACAGACGAAACATAGAACACCTGTGGATCTCCTCCTCCACTGTGACCCCACATGCGTCATATAAACCAGGTAACATGACTTTAGTCATGTGTTTTCAGCTGGGCGTTTCATATCTGGGTTCGAGTGTAACTCACGTTTCTCCACTGTGTAGATTAGAGCCATAGCTGTGTATACGTTCGTGGTAACAGCAGCAGTAGTCTTCCATTCTGCTCAGCTGGCAGCTACATGACGTGCTGCAGGTAAAAGCCTGTTGCAGTGTCAGTGTCTGGAGTTTATTCTGAGCTCTTACTCCAACACTCGACGCTGCTTTTGCAGCTTTTACTCTTTGACTGTCTCTGTATCTTCGACGTGGTTTTTGTGCAGGTGATAAAATATACTAGTGGCGTCGGAGTCCGTTGTCTGGACCGGACCGGGAGTCGGCAAACTTTTCAAACAACTGCTGTCTGGTCCACGTCGGTCTTTTTATATTTAAACACATCGATGAGACAGAAGTTGTCCCTCTTTTAGGTATAAGCTCCTCGGTTTGGGTTAGCTGGTTATCCTGTTGACTCTGGTTTAAAACGCGTCCACTACCGTCTGCCTCCATGTTTGTTTATGTGTTGTGGTGCGTTCATGAACATCCCGTAAAGTGCATTATGCTGTAAAACTTCTATCGTGGCTTAAACATAGAGCTTTTTATCTGACGGTAGACATTTTCTATCGTCCAGACGAAATATTTCGTCATATCGCACAGCACCCATTGTGGAACAAACCAAGTGAATATATAATCCTCAACAAAAGAACGAGAAGAGGACTAGCTTTTGTTTAGCAGCTGCTGCTAACAACGTACTTGTTCTCGCGTGAACCACCGAGATTTGGCGCTCCTGCTGAGGCAAAGAGCCGGAGACGTTCTACAGCAAAACCGCAGCCAGTGTGAACTACTTTTCTTGCGGGTGCGGTGCCGCACCGCACCGCATCCAGTGTGAAGTAGCAGAAACGGCAGCTTTGATACAGGACAGGGTTAATTAGTGAAAATCAGTGATGAATGCAGCTACTGCTCAGAGTTCAGCATCATTTGGTAGAGTACCCACAAAATGTACTTAAGTAGGAGTAGCACTACTTCAACATATTTTTACTCAAGTAAAAGTAAAAAGTTGCTGTCCCAAAAAATACTTGAGTATGAGTAAAAAAGTATTTGGTAAAAAGTCTACTTGAGTACTGAGTATCTGATTTTTAAAAATGATGTCATCAGACAGAAAAACATATAAAGTTTAAGGGACATTCTAGTATCTGAAAGGCTAAAATGAAAAACACTGATACAAATACATAACATATCAAAACAGCAACAAAAAAGCAGAAGAAACACTTTTCAAAGTTTTTTTTAAATATAATACCAAAACTACCATAAGTAGAGCTAGCTATGTGGCTATAAATCTAGCTAGGTAGCTATCTATTTAGCTAGCTAGCTATATCTAGCTTTTGTGCAAGCTAGATAATTTAATAATAATTTTTTTTTTTGTGAAAAGTTAATATGTGCGCAGTATCTCCACTCTACATTTGGGTATGTCCCATTCATACCAACCAATTAAACTAAATGTTTTACATATCGATACAGAGCACATCAACATAAAATACAAACAACAGTCAAACAAAAACAAACAAAAAAAAGAAAACATGCCATCATCAACAACAAAACAAAGCTAACAAGATAAAAACAAAACAAAGCAAAAACAAACTAGTGTTATTCGGGAGTGTCCTATACTATTTTCAATAATTTTGAAATATGAAATCAGCCCTGCAGGGAATTCTATACATAACCCATTTTTCCCACCGTGGGATGAAATGTTCCAGTTTATGGTTAACAAATGCCGTTATCTCTTCCATTCCTTTAAACAAACATAAAAGATAATTGTTCAGTTGAAAGTTAAATCATTAAAAATAATTCCAACAAATCAATTCAGTTTATAACAGAAAAAAAGAAAAATTTAAATGATTTAACTAAAAAGTAAAAACCTTCAAAAAGAACTGAATATCTGATAAAAATAATGTGAAAATATAAAAAGAAGTGACATTTAAAAGGTTTAAAGTACAAACAAAAAATGTAACTACATAAGAGAATGACAATAAATGTAAAAGTTACAAATACAGTAAACTAAAAACCTAAATAAAAAAACTATAGTTTATAAAAAGAGAAAAATGAACAAATCGAAAAGTAAAAACTGAAACATACAAACTATTCAAAAAGAACAAAATAATTTAAATGAAATACATAAAAAATATAAAAGGGCAGAAATGTAAGAGTTAAATATTTTAAACATTAACTAAATACAAAATAAAACCAACAACAGAAAGTAAAAAGTATTTGTGTAATACCCTAACTCAGCCTGTTGATGAGCTCCAGGTGTTCCACCAGGTAAAAGTAAAGTACTTTTTACTTTACACCTTGTGACGTCAGGTCCAGTGTTAATGCTGAGTGACTCTGATCTGGACCCACTGGTCCCATCAGGGACAAAGGGCCAGCAGCAGTCCAGGTCCTGGAAGCCCCCCCCCCCCCACTCCTCCTAATGGGGCAGATGTTTGTCAGAATGCCCCCCCCCCCCACAGCCATCCATCACTGAGGACCTCTAATTAGCTTGTTATTCTGCCACGCTAACTATTCCCGGCTCGTGAAAAGGCCTCCTAACGCTCTGAATGACAGGGAAAGTATTGAGAGAGGGCAAAAGGCAGAGGGAGAAGAAAGCCAATCACGGAGCGCAGAATGGCATTTCAATAGCCTTTTCACTTCACTACAGCAGCAATTATATCCCCCTCCAGACTTCCTGCCAGGATATTTTCCCTTTGTTGTTTCTTCATCAAAACGGTGCCATCATTTGACAAGTTAAGCACGACGGAACAAAGGCCCCGACGCACCCGGTCGGAGGAGTCCTCTGAATGTTATCGCGTACGGAGGAAGAGCCGTTTGTTCGGGCAAATGTCAAACACTTTCAGCAAATGTCGACTGTAAACACTTCACAGGTTGGAGAAGCCAGGCAGTGATTGGCTGAGCTGTGAGCACACAACACGCTACGACGTGAAGGGACTGAAACCATGAGGTCATGATTTAATGATGAAGGTTCTCACGTCCCGCCGTCGGTGCGCTGTAATGTTCTATGTTCCTCGTGTTTTATTCATTAAACCTCACCTCACTGCCCTCACAGATCAGGACCAAACTTCACATTTATCATCCAATCAGGTCAAAATAAAAAGAGACATGTGACCCTAAGAGCCCCCCCCCCCAGTGAGCAGATCTGACGTACTGCAGCTCCACCCTGGAGATAAATCCCTCTGTCCTACTTCAGATTCTGTCTCAGGTTTTCTTTAGTGCCATGAAACACCTCAGAGTGCTTTAAAATTAATACCAGATCCAAACCCCACAAAGTGTCTAGAACCTCTCCTAGAACAACGAGGCCAGTAGGAATAATCAGCTCCTCATAGAGTCGATGTTCTGATCCGTGGCTGAACCAATCAGCCCGTCAGTCCTCTCAGACTCCACCCCTTTGGGCCTTCAGCAGCTGTCTGTCAACCAGCATGAAGAGGACAATCAGCCTCCGTCAGACGTCTGATGGACGAGACAAACTCCTGACTCTGACTGCTCTAGGTCTATAGAGTTCAGTTTATCAGAATCCTGATGGAACTCTGTGTAAATATCACATAAAAACCTCAGGAATGTTTCAGAATCTGAACGCTGACAAAAAGTAGAACATGATCTTTTGTTCCCAATAGGCTCCTTTACACATGTGAACAGAATAAAGGTAAAGAGTTTGGTTCTAATCCCAGGATCTGGACGGGCTGCGACACAAACAATCAGTTTGAATCAAATGGAATCAAAGTGGTTCGTATGATTAAAGTCAGAACCAGGAGAGAACCGATGGTCCTAAACAGGTCCAGACCCCCTCCACTGTGGCTCTGGACCTCCTCCATCATTCAGGCCTGGTTGTCACGGTTACCAAGAACCACTCCCTTCATATCTCCTCCTCCGTTTTCTACATGGTTCTCTGCTAAATGATGGAATGTTCCCTCAGGCTCAACTATCTAATGCTGAGTGAAGGTGGGATGGAGGACAGGTGGTCCATCTAAACCTCATCAGGTCACGAGGTCTGGATCAGGACCAAGAGAAAGAGGTCCTGGATCTGATCTCCTTCTGCAGGGCAGTCCGGCCCAGGAGCTCCATCATCAGAGGAGGAAGGAGAGCCGCTGCTCCTCATCATCACCTCTCAGGCTCTGGTTAGGGTGCCTCCTGGTGGCCTCCCTGTGGAGGTTTTACAGGAGGAGACTCAACACTGAAGCTGAAGATCAGACACCAGGAGACGATCCAGGAGGACTTCAGGTCTGGATGAGCTGATCTGAGACCAGCAGCTGGGTGGATGAGTGGAGCACTGGGGCTGATTTCTTCATAACACTGGTCTGATGCAGGACAGAGCCAGCAGATGGTAGAGAGTGATGTCACCAGTGGGTGTGGTTTAAAGGTTTCATCCTGTGTTTTTAGGGTGAGGTGTTGTTGGGGGTGGGACCAGGGTGATTCCAGGCTCTGCTGCTCGTCACCTGACAGCTGAAGTGTCTGACATCATAATAAAGTCAAATTGTTTTCATTATATAAATAAAAGACTGACGTATTCCCGTCTGAAACAAAAACATCCTCCTATCAAATAAAGACATCAGCTCAGAGGGACAGGCCCCTCCCCCTTTTACACAAACAACCAATCATAACTGTGATAAATGGCTGCGATCAAATGGCAATTGTCTCCCTCTTCCTGCCCGTCAATACCAGAGGCATCATCAGGTCGCTCCATCACGATTGTCTCAGGGCTTTGGTCAATAGTCTCTCCAATTAACATCCAATTACCCAGAGCTGAATTAATCAGCAGGAGCCGAGGCAGTGGAGTCTGGAAAGGTCACGTATGTGAGACGAAGATTAACGGGGACACGGCATCGACCGGCTGGTCGGGAGGTTAACGCAGTGGGAGGGTCGGAGGCTGCAGGACGCATAGAGGAAGAGCGTAGGACGTCACGGGTCAGCCTACAGGTCGTATTGGGTCAGTCTACAGGTCGTAACGGGTCAGCCTACAGGACGTAACGGGTCAGTCTACAGGTCAGCCTACAGGTCGTAACGGGTCAGCCTACAGGTCGTAACGGGTCAGCCTACAGGACGTAACGGGTCAGTCTACAGGTCAGTCTACAGGTCGTAACGGGTCAGCCTACAGGTCGTAACGGGTCAGTCTACAGGACGTAACGGGTCAGTCTACAGGTCGTAACGGGTCAGCCTACAGGTCGTAACGGGTCAGTCTACAGGACGTAACGGGTCAGTCTACAGGTCAGTCTACAGGTCGTAACGGGTCAGCCTACAGGTCGTAACGGGTCAGCCTACAGGTCAGTCTACAGGTCGTAACGAGTCAGCCTACAGGTCAGCCTACAGGTCGTAACGGGTCAGCCTACAGGTCAGCCTACAGGTCGTAACGGGTCAGTCTACAGGTCAGCCTACAGGTTGTAACGGGTTAGTCTACAGGTCAGCCTACAGGTCATAACGAGTCAGCCTACAGGTCGTAACAGGTCAGCCTACAGGTCAGAGCGGTTTCTATGGTGACTGAAGTAGAATGAATGCATTCCAAAGGCTTTTAGTAAGGATTAAAGGAAGTTGGTCTAAACTGTTAGTATCTCCAGTCTCCAGGTCCTTACTGAGAAGGTCTGGAGGTTCCTGGACACGAACCCACCATGTTGAGGTTTAGCTCCATGCCACGTAGCTCCGTTAGCCTCATGGTTCCTTCGTCACCAGGCGGTTGGAGGAGTTCCTCAGGAAGGAGGTTTTGGTCCTTTTCTGTACTCGTGGGTGTCCCTGCTGAAAAAACCAGTTTAGACCAGCATATGCTGGTTTCCAGCATATGTTGTGTTTTGGTGCTGGTATGCTGGTCCATAGTGATCCATTAGTTCAACCAGCACTGACCAGCATTGACCAGCATATAAATCAAGACCATCATGATTTGTTTGCTGGTCAATGCTGGTCTATGCTGGTTGAACTAATGGATCAGTATGGACCAGCATACCAGCACCAAAATACTACATATGCTGGTCTATGCTGGTTTTTTCAGCAGGGTTATGAGGCTAAATGTTCTCAGAAGACTTTTGTAGGACACAGTGGGGGTTGAACGACTTGCTATTTTTACAAGTCGACTACCAAGTAATAACTATTCGCTGATGACGTCATACATACGGTGTATACAGGACGGCTTTATAAAACTTGACAGTCTTTGTTGCTAAAACGTATTTTTATGCAGACAACAAACAGCTGAGAGAGAGAGAGCAGTTGTTTTAGGAGCACTTTGGTTTTAATATCAAGTCTTTAGACTAAAATGCTGATTAGTTTTAGTCACATTTAGTCAGGTTTAGATGAAAACAGTTTTAATCTGACTAAAACTACAGTTTTAGTCAGATTGTGGTCTATTGTTCGGCCATAATCATAACAAAGACATTCACTATTTAATGAATAAAATCACTCAAAGCTCGATAGCCGAGCCATTAGCTTGTTAGCTTAGCCGTTTGCACATCGGAGGTTTGAATAGCGCCGCATTTTTAGTAAAACAAGAGATAAAGAAAGCAAAGACTCACCGTTAAGTTGATTAAATCAGGACAATCGATTGGCAAGGGCATCAAAAGCTGACAAGAAGTATTCTTTGAGTAAATATCCATTTTAATAGCGCAGCGCCAGACCGGAACACCTACAGCCCACAAAAGTCGACTAGTCGACTAGTTCGTGCAACCCCTAGAACACTGGACTGATCACCTTTGGTTCTCAGGAGAATCATTTTTCCAGATGCTCCAAATGATCAGAGAAATTAATTCCCTAAGTCTTCAACATTCCAACCTGGACCTTCAGCAGAACTTCAGCCGGTCACTGATGGTTTTCTAGGAGCAGAGTATCTTCTCTGTGGTCCATCCTCTACAGCCTCCACCTTCCTGTTCCACTCTTTTCTAGTAGACTGGATGGTTTCACAAACTGTTTTTTAAAACCCTGTAAAGGCGTCTCCCTCCCTAGAGCTCCAGATCGAACTGGCTCATGAAGATCTTTGCTGACAATCACACAGTGACCATTTGTTCCACTTCCTCTGGTTGTGAAGGACCTGAGGAGCTCTTTGGTTTCACCCATCGTGAGACGTCTCCACTGTGACACCCTGGTAGTGAGACCTGTTTCTGAAGCAGCTGACACTGACCTGCTCTAGAGACAGGACTGGTTTCTGACTGCTGACAGAGTCCAGGACTTCAGTCCTTTTCCCCTGAGATGTTCTTCTAATTACGCAGAACTTAATGATGGACACGAGGGTGTGGTTTCTGTACATGTGGAGGACGAGGACGGGTTGGAACCTTCAGATCTAGGTTCACCTAGAGAACCGATGACGTGTTTAGGACCTGATGTTCCTGCTTCTCACTAAAAATACCTCCGTTTATTAGAGAACTGGTTGTTTTTACCAAACCTGCTGTAGTGATGGCTGTGTGTGTGTGTGTGTGCGTGTGTGTGTGCGTGTGTGTGTGTGTGTGGGATCAGTCTAACTGCCAGCCCGTTGATGGTGCAGACAGAAATGTAATTACCTCGCCCTTGTCTAGAAGGATTACCCAGAGTTCCTTGAACCTGCAACAAGCTCGAACTCAAACACATGATGACACCCTCAGTCTGAGTCCAGGTCCTGAACCTGACCTCCTGTGACCTCTAATGCATTGTTCCACATCGTGTGGACGCTGCATCGATACGACACGCGTCCACAGGCGAGGCTCCGTCATGAATCGATCGTTTGACAGTCCTTCATGTCGACTCAGCATCAGGAGGCTCACATGGATCTGTCATCCAGAGAAACAATATATGAACATCAGAAAGATGTAACACACACACACACACTCACACACACACACACACACACTCTCTCTCTCTCTCCAGCAGCAGCCTCGGTGCCAGGGGACTCGTGATTCAGGCCTTGATCCTTACGGCCCCCGGAGACATTGAGCTTGATTACTGTGGCGTTCTGCAGAATCGATGAGTCATCAATACGAGTAATAATGTCCAACACGCCGCGGCGAGTCCTTCCTGTTGCCTCATGACAGCTGGCAGGCTGAAGGAGAACCCAGTCGATGTTTTAGATCTATTAAACAATAAATACCTCTGCTTTGAAGACGAAGAGAGACCAATTAAACCCAGTCTGGGTAACGCGAAGAACAACGTTTAGTAGACATTCTGGTCATGTGATCAGCCAGGCAGAACATGAAGAACATCCAGCAGAACCCTGAAGATCTGCTGAGTCATCTGAATCACGTCCTTCAGGATCAGACCTGTTAAAGGGATCCCCGATTGAAGAGACATCTAAATATGTAGCAAAGTATCTTCAATAAATGAAAAAATAGTCACAACACCACACATTATTTGTTTATTTACATCATTTTAACATTTTTAGCACTATTTTTGTGGACTGAGTTATTGTTGTTATTGAGTGTGCAAGGCATTGTGGGAGTATAGTGGTGCTGCCATTAGCTCTCATAGCATAGTTTATGATACAGAGAAGGACTACAACGCCAAACTGTGCAGTTTCTGGTTGTGATTTCCAGTCGAAAGGCAGCAGAGGAACATATCTCAGCTTTCCTCACGAGAAGAAAAGGAGAAAACCACGGGACGAAGCCTGAGCCTCCTAAAGACGACAGCTGCTCCCCCTACTGGCTTTCATGGAGAACTGTAAACAACACGCTTCCTGATCATGGTGGTTGTGGATGATGATCCATCAGACACAGTTTAAAGAACGGAGGAGACGGACAGCGGATCAGTGGAATCAAAGTAAGCGATCTATAAGTATCTGTTAGCTTCCTGCTGACTGGCGGTGCTAAGCTAACCCGGCTAGCAGTTAGCAGCTGCTGCTCCGTCACCTTCTGACTTAAAAAGACTTCAAACTGTGGCGGTGATTTGTTTTATGGAAGCGACGTTCACTGAAGGGCTTTTTATTTGTGTTTTATGTTGAGTTAGTTGTTTCATAGTTAGCTGAAGACAGATCAACGCTGTTCTGACTGGTCGTGTTACAGCAGCTGCACATAGCCTTACACTGACCCATAAACATGACTAAACTGGAATAAAACCAGTCTCTGATCGTTTCCCCGTGGTTATGATTTGGATATATTTATTTTCTGAAGACCGCTGTCGTTCTGTCTGTCTGTCACGGTGTGAGGAAATAGACTGCTGCTGCTATTGGAGGAGTAGGAGGAGGAAAAAGAGAAAAAACATCGGTAGCTTCTCGCCGCTGGGATGAGTTTGTGTGTAACATTTTAAAACAGCATTATTATTTTTACGTTGGCTTTGACTTCAACTGTTGTTAATCAATTAGAATTGCTGTAATAAATGTAGCTGCGTGAACAAGCGATGCAACCAGACATAGAGATGCAACCATAGATATCATATACATCACTAGATGCCCTATGTGGGACTCTACGGCGTCCCTACACGGCGGCCATCTTGCTTCATACAGCTGACGTTCTGCTCTCTATGGCAGCAGATGGAAGGTGAGCATCAGCTGAACTAAAAACACTCAGAACTCGATTAAAAATGAACGGATTTACAAACGGGTTACTTTCTTACAAACCTTATTATGTATAGACTTGAGATTTGATACTTTTACAATTTATGAATTTCTCGACCATTATCGTTATATTTTGATATATATTCACAGCCACGTCTCTGACGTTTATAAAAATGCAAACCGTTTGAAAATCGGTTAAAAATTGATCAAGTTAGAGGTATTTAATAGTACATGCTCCATTGACACCAATGTAAGAAATGGGGCAGCTGTACGAACTAAGATGGCCGCCGGCGTAGGGACGTCAGGGTCCATTGACGAACAGCGCGGGTGAGATATCTAGTGATGTAGATGATATCTACGGATGCAACCATTTGAAGTCACTCCCAGAATACTTTGGGAAGTAAAAAACAATGGCTGCCTCCTGCTAAATCCTTTTTCTTTAAATATTACTTTAAGGGAAAACATTTGGCTTGTTTTTCTGCCACATGTTGACTTAGGACAGCAAAATGAATGTTTTAGGACAAACTTGACTCGTCAGTCGGGGCTCCCTTTAAGGTCCAGTCCAGGACTGACAGGTCCTAAAGGTCAGAGACGCTCCTCAGACTGTCAGGACCTTTGTGAACCAGGACCTGAAACGTTAGCGTGGGTTAGCGCTGCCATAAACCCAACGTTGTAGAATAAAGTCTCGCTAAACAAAGCTAAGCTAGGATTAGGTCCCTGCTGCACCCCCGCTCGTTAAACGGACCAATCAGAGACCAGATCTTCTAGCTCTGACTCTTTTATTCCATCTTTAATGAGGTTTTATTAAAAACCCGGAGATCCGACTCCTTTCTGGGAGGTTTCCACCTTCTTTCTTTGCCTTTTGATTGTCTAATGAAAGGGTGACATTGACTCTTCCCTGTTAGCAGAACTTCACAGAGCAGACAAAGGAATGTGTGACGGATGGCGTCTCACCTGAGAGGCTGAGTTAGGGCTTTGATGCTGCTAACGTGGGTTCCAGGCCCTAACGCTGCTCCTCCATAATCACCAGAAGGTAGGCATTAAACATAAACGCTTCATTATGTTAACAATTAATGCGATTATGTGGAGCCTCGCGGGGAGCAGGCTGAGCCGAGGGTTGTGTGTTTTGTTTCGTGTTCATACCTGAGAGCAGATGGTTCCTCAGGGGAACGCGGGATTAGCTTCCTGTTGGGACTCAGACCTGGAAACGGGTTCAACCGGAGCAGCTTTATTTAAATGTCTTCTACTCTCTGAACACCCTTCACTGATTTAAAGGTTTGAGGACGGACCACTCAGAAACAGTAGGAGAACATCTAGGACTCGTCTGTTCTCACGTCCAGGCTCGGCTTGTGGTTAGTTCAGGAGCCGTGGGACTTTTTGATTTCTCAAGTCATCAACAAAGCCCACTTTGGTTTTTCCCATGAAGAAACAGACATTTTTCATTCGTCTGCTTGGTTTTCACAGATTATCTGATTGGGTTTCATTTGGCAGCCATTAAAGAGCCGGTTTACATTTTCTCTCTGAGACAAAACCAACGTTTCCACATCGTTAAAGGTTGATTATATGGATCCTTTTGTTTCCATAAACAACTCCTCGTCTAAAGAGTGAACTTTCATTTAGAAAAGTGAGTCTGGAAGTCAGCAGGAATAAAGATGATGGAGTCCAAACTGGAGCAGATGCTCTAGGATCTGAAGGTCCATTCAGAGTCCGGGGTCTCCTCCTGCTGCCCAGAAAACCAGAGTCCAGGACGCCACGACTTCATCGCTTGAAGCAGAGTCTCACTCCCAACCTGGAGGGAGCGTTCCCTCGTTTCTGGATCCAGAACCAGGATCTTACACCTGGAGGATCTGAGTCTCATTCCAGTAGTGAACGGCCTCAGTGCACGTCGAAGGACAAGGCCAGAAGTCTCCAAAACCAGACACTCTCCTGGAGACCTGGTCCATGAAGACCTGAATGAGACCCTCACTGGAGATCAGAGACCTCCCACCAGGACAGTCTTGTGTCATGGTTTAGTTGGTTTTTTTTTTGCTCATTGTTGAGTCATTTTCTGTATTTAGTTTAGTCTGTTACTGGTGTCTTTAGTCTATTTAGTTATGTGTTTGGTTCTTATGTCCATGGTCTTCTGGTGTTTAGCTTTAGGCCCCTGTAGGGCTGGGCGATATGGCCTAAAAATAAAATCTCAGATTTTTTTCTTTTTAATTCGAATTACGATTTTTTTCCGATTTCCCCCCTACACATACAAACAGCAGATGCGGAAAAAACAGACGGAATCACGGCAATTCCCAAACAAGATGGAATTCAGTATAAAACGTGGAATCTCACGGAATTCTCTCATATCTGCAAATTAGTAAAGAAAATAATATTTTTCGAAGTGTTTTGGCCACCGTACCTGCGCACGCAGAGCGCAGCTCTCCACACAGAGGAAAAAAGACGGTCCGCTTCGACAAAGTCTCACTGAAACACCTCCAGAAAATTCAACACCGTGAAGTTTAGAGCAAAGCTCAGGGCAGAATAATATCCAGATGACCTTTATGAATCTGAAGAATGACTTCTCTCTAAGTTTAGTCGACAGACAACGGACTGGCAGCGTAATGTGATGAGCTCCGAGTCAGAGTCACGTCTGAAAACAGGCAGCAGCGTGGAGCCGGTCGAACCGTATACGGAACATTCAGCTGAATTAATAGAAACGAGCCGTGAGGTTATTGGAATTTGGGAAAAGATAAAACAGATTTTATAGCGCCCTATATGTGCAAAGCGACTGCTTCGGTGATTGTTTTTGCTGTTGTTGTTGTCGCTAGCAATAATGCTATGTGGAACTAGCTCTACGGAAGCTCCGGGGAGCCAAAAATATTCCATTACACAAAAACTCGATTTACTTGTTTTTTAAATCGCCCACAACCAAAAATTTGAATTAATTCGTTCATTGGATTTATCGCCCAGGCCTGGTCCCCTGTGTTTGTAGTGATTTTGTAGAGTTAGTCTTCTGGTGTCTAGTTTGAGTTGATCTGGTTTGGTTTTACTCCTCTGTGTTTAGTTAGTTTCTGTTCATGGTGTTATCTATCATGTCCTGCTCTGTGTCGTGTTCGGTTTGGGTCCTGTCTAGTTCATGTTATGGTTCTAGTTTTGTCTTTGTTCCTGTGTTTTCTTCCACGCCCAGTCCCCACTCCCCCTCCCTCACCTGTTAGTCTATCCTGCTCTCTAATCACTCATTGTCTACACCTGCTCTTGTCACACACCTGCCCTGTGTTCCTCTAGTTGCTTCTCAGGTATTTAAGTCCTTCTGTGTCATCTGGTCTGTCATGTCCTTTTCTACGTCTACTTTTGAGTCTGGTTCCAGTTTAGTTTAAGTCTAGTAATACTCTGCAGATTGTACCTCCTCCTGCCGTCCATCATTACAGTCAGATGTGGAGCTCTTGACCTTTGAACCTGCAGGTGGACCACTTGGAGGAGCGTTGAAGCAAACACTGAACTTCACTGATGGAAAACTTGACAACCTGTATGAGATATGAAGATAACCCTAAGAAACCATTACGTCATCGTTTGTTTATTTGTTTGTTTGTTTAGAGAAACCCAAAGTGAAACAGAAGCAACCCGAGCTCCAGCTGGTTGATGACTGCTCATTTTTTATTTCATTCCCATAAATAAACCAGTAACTCGTGGAGTTCTGAGGGGAATGTTCCTGGTTTTGGTCCCAGAACCACCTCTGACTAAACTCTAAGCTGACACAGAAACTGATCCAGGACCTGATTGATGATGTAGGAACAGAATCTAGTCTAGTGTTCCGTCACTGGGGTTAAACCAAACTGGTTGTTTCCCAGTAACAGATCCAAAGTGTCTCAGTGGACTCCATATTTGATCTAAATGTAAAATAAACGTGAACATAAAGAGAACGCTGCTGTGATCTGATTGGTTCCTAGACAGCAGCAGTCTCATCACTTCTCCCATTAAAGCAGCTATTAGAACAACTCCCATGAATCCCAGTAAATCACAGAGTGTTGAACAAAGCGATGGATGAGAGGCCCAAACAAAAGCCTGTAATGAGAAATGAGCTCTGAGCTGTTCCCGGTTTTATCCAGAGGTTTGTGTTGTTGGACTCGTCCAGGAAGCAGTGATTGCTCTGAGACAAAAACAAATACGTCCTCTGATAGCCTGGATGTTCATCTGGATCCCAGCGAGGCTCCAGGGAGCAACGCCAGGACGTGTTTTCTCTCTTTGTCTGTGCCACGCTGAGTTCTATCCACTCACTGGAGGAGCTGCTGAGCTTTTATTCAGCATCGTTCACTCCAACAACTCCCACATATGTTCACAATCCTACAAACTGAAACGCACACATCCTGCTGACACATCATCAGGTGCACTGATGCAAACGGAGCGCTTCATTTCACCGCCTCCCTTCAGCAGATTCATCGATCTGTTCATCTTCATGCATGAGAGGAGATTTTACATCTCACTGACCCAAGCTGGTTCACATTAGGTCTGAAAACGTGTTCACAGGATGATTATCTGAGCAATCAGAGCTCCGCCTCCATTAGGAATGTCCAGGAGTAAAAACACAGAGCAGCTAAACAGGATCAGATATGAATCTATAGGAACCAGCTCGAGGTTTAAAGCCCTAAAAGGTTCCTGGGTTTTCTAAGAGACGCAGCTTCAGCCTCGATCAGCGCGTCAGGAGGAGGTTACAGAAGAGTCAGGAACTCAGAGGAAGGTGGTCAGGGCTTAATCACCGCTTTACAAGTTTAACGCGTTGAGATTTCAAAAATAGATTTTACAGAAAAATGACTGAAAACAAACTACAAAACAGGATAGAGTTCAAATGTCAAAATAAGTGAAAATATTCCAGAAAATGTTGAGATTAAAGCTGAAATGTTAAGAAATAAGCAGTGATCTGGGCGCTCCTGGACCCTGTCAGCCCTGGTGGAGATGTTTGCAGCAGCAGCTGTATCAGGACGCCTCTACATTGTGGTTCCAGCCACTTCCCAGGAAGACGACGATCCCTGTAACAGCTGAAGGAGACGACCAGGTCTCAGAGCAGCTGCTGCTTGGAGTGAGAAGTAAAACACCTGAAGGCTAACTGAGTTTAGGAAGCTCTGAAGGAACGTCGAGGCTTTATTGATGCTACAGTTAGTCCGACTAAAACAGGTTTTATTCCAACCTTTCCTGATGGTTTAATCAGTTTATTGTCTGCTCTGAACCTGGTTTGTTTCTTTATGCTGATTTATTAAGTTTCTGTAGGTTTTATTTGTGTCGTGGTTTGTGGTTTATAGGTTCTTGGTTTTAGTTGGTTTCTGATTATTTTCTTGTTTTTATAAAAGTTTAGAACTTGATTTTATGATCCTGGTTATTAGTCTGGTCTCCTGATCCTGGATCTGATTCTTTCTCACCAGCTGCCTCTCCTCACCTGTCTCGGGACTTACAGGTGATGGATAGGAACCCTATAGGCTGTGTAGAACTCTGGTCCATTTAGAGTCGGTAACACCAGCTGGAGTTCTGACTCATCCTATCAGGAAACTGAGGGACTGAATTTGCTTTTGGGTGAAACTATTTTAGAGAAGATGATGATGTTTTTTTTTCTCAGTCACACAAACAAACATCTGAGCTAAATGATCAGATAAGTCAGGATTCATGTTTTACCTGGATAATAATGACTTCTCTTCTAACCACTGACAGGTGAGCTGAGCTCATTTTACCTCCAAAGGGCTCAAACCAGCATTTATTACTAACCCATCCAGGAAATATTGATTTTAGTATCAACAGAAAAGAGCAAGGAATGATGGGAAATTGATTCTTGTTGACCTGGAGAAGACGTGTTTATTATAATAAATAATCAGAACATTCAGTTAGATTTTTATATGATCTTGTAAATTCAAACATTTTTACAATAATTTTCGAGTTTGCTGATTTAATGTTGAATTGTTTCTTTATTTTCTTGACTTGCGGGGACATTTGGCTCCAGGCATTACACTGCACCCACACAGAAACAGTGTAAATGTTGAAACTAGTGATGTCAGCTCGTCTGACCTTCCACTAACAGCCAAACCATGCAGCTTCCCTCATTAGTTTATATTTTTAGAAAATAAAAACCAAATGGAAAAACAAGTCAGACATGGTGGAGAATGAGACGATGATTAGGTAAACAACCACAGAACCACCGGCGACGAGGCGCCTGATCCTGAGACACGAACACAAAACCAGGTGTGAGTCCTACCTGTGGTTTGTTCACAGGGTCAGCTTGGTATATGTCACACTTCATACTACTGACATGCTAACAATGCTAATTACATTTTACAGATGAGCTAACAAAGCAGGCACCATGCCAGAGCCCCAGAGGGTCACAGTGAGAGGCCCAAGGGCCCCTCCAGCAGCCAGCCACACCAGGGCAGACCCAGCCCGGACCCAGAGACCCAAGATCCGAGGGCCACCCGGCCCTGGCAGAGGCCCGACCAGGCCAGTGGGCCCAGGTCCCATCCAGCAGTCACTGGGAGCAAGCTGGCAGATGCCCCCACACCCGGTCCCAGGCACCAAGACCCACAAACGCACAGGAGGGCGGAGTGGTAGGGGGAGGATAGGCCCCGCATCGGAGAGGGGCCTAGGTTGTCCCAGTGGATAGAGAAGAGGGGCACTACCAGACCTAACGCGTAAATGGTAACAAATGGATACAATCACACATTCCCGTCCTCATGCACACGCATAGCCATTTGACAATACATACCAAGATACACCCAATCACACATTCATACTCTAAACTCCTAGGTCCAAGGACCAGCGCCCTGAGGGCAAAACCAGACCCAGGAGATGGTCCCCTTCTCACCATAGTGAAGAGGAGCGTACCGCGGCGGCAGAGCAGTCCACCACCTCAGACCCAGACCATGGCTAACCCTTTACCAGCCCCCAGCCCAGGGCAGGGAACAGAGAGCACTCCATTGTGTTTGTGACACTTGTTTTAATAAGATTCATTTAAACAGGTGGGGGGGCAGCAGTCCATCCCCGCCCCAGCCCCTTTGTGTCTACATGCACCTTAAAAGGGCTCACCGGCGACGGAGGTGTGGATTGTAAGCAGGACCATTGAGTGTGTCCACCCCAGAGGCCCTAGATGTGCATTTTGAAAATGTCACAAGTGGGAGCGTTTAAAAAGTGCAACATGGGCCACAGGTTACCACAGGACTGCGGAGATGGGATGGCACACCCGCTCCTCACCTGCACCCAAAGTTCTGTGTGTGGAGGTTTGATGGAGCAGAAGGAGGAAAATGTCTGGGTATGGGGAGGTCAAACTGGGGGGACAGGCCCTCCCAGGGAGCCAGCTCCCCGGCTGGCCCCAATAGGCGCCCCCGTTCCCCAAAAACCTACCCAGGGCAGGGAGACCTCAAGCCCATTTGCCCAGGGCCCACTGCAGCAGCCCCGCAAAGTCTGAAGTCCAAGGGCGCCCACCCCAGCAGAAGGAATACACCCACCCCCACATTCATTCAACTTCCAGCCCACATGGGACTTTAGACATCCAGGCTGAGCTGAACCCCCGCCTCCCAAAATTCCCCCTCCCCCTCAGTTGTTGGGTAGAACTATCTATGCCAGGTAAGAAGGCATCAAGGCCCACCAGTGCATGTTCCCCCATAACATACAAGGCAGAACCCAGGTACTCCGACCCAGCACAGGCCACCACCTGGGGATGATCCGCTCCAGATCCTGAGCCCCCAGGCTCCCCCCCAAACCCACCCAGGAGTGACACAGCCCCCCGGTAGCCACCCACATACCCCCTAAGACTCCGCACAGCCGCCAGAAATACACCACCCAGGCAGGGGGCACAGCCCCGGTGCCGGACTTTCTATGGAGCCCAACCCCTGGAGACCCCCAGATGCGCCAGACACAGACACCCCCCACACTTGCCATGATGCGCTGCAGGACAGGACCTCCCCCCCACTGACAAGCTAGTAATGGTCAGGCACCAGAAAGCAGGTCAGGTACCATGTCAGATACCAGGTCATGTACCAGGTCTTTAGAATTTTTTTGGGGGGAAACCAACTGAAGATTGTGACACAAAAGACTCCATTTTGTCCTTCAGTGGATCTAAAATGGATTAAATCTGCTACCATGTGACCAGATGTTGGGCTGGGATTGGTGAAACCTTGATGCTTTTTCACTCTTTTAAACGATGAAAATAGATCTATCCTGAATTGATTCATTGTTTTACTAACTTTCTATTCAGAGGAAGTTTATACTCAGCCAGGTGTTTAGAAGCTTTTAATCACGCCTCCTGCTGAGAGTCACGGAAAAGCCATCAAACTTTTCACCATCAGTGGAGCTCACTTTGTTTGTTCTCTCATGTGATGAAATTAAAAAGTGAGATTTTGTCACCTCCTCAGTGAGGTTCAGTTCTCACTGTCAGACGAAGCTCCGAGTGAAAAACAAGACGTCATTTTAACGCTGGTGTGAAAATCTTCATTAAGAAGTCACGGAGAGAAACACAGAGTAAAACTTTCTGCTAATTACTCCCTGACTCTCAGCGTTTTTATTCTTTAGAGTTGCTGCTGATGTGAAATGAAGTGATGTGAAGTCCTCCTCCTTGTTTTTCTGACGGTGTCTGGCATTGAGTTTTGTTTTCTGTCCCTAAACATGATCTCATCCTGGGCCTCCAAAAATGGGCTGAAATCACAAGTTTGGCTCTTGATTAGAGGACAGTTGCTGTACGTGGTAGCATGGCTGCATACTGTTGGTTGAACCGTTGCCTCAGAGCAGAGAGGTCACAGGTTTGATTCCTGATCCTTTCTGTGTGGAGTTCTCCATGAAAGTGTGGGTTTCCTCCCAGACCACGACATGCCTGTGAGGTTAAAAAGTTTAGCAGGACCTAGCCACACAGATAGTTAGGAGCTAGCCACACGGATAGTTAGGAGCTAGCCACACGGATAGTTAGGAGCTAGCCACACGGATAGTTAGGAGCTAGCCACACGGATAGTTAGGAGCTAGCCACACGGATAGTTAGGAGCTAGCCACACGGATAGTTAGGAGCTAGCCACACGGATAGCCACAGATGTACAATCCTTTTAGGTTCTACCTCCTAATATCAGATTTATTACCAATACGTTTGTTACAACAAAAGTAATCAACCAAACACTTGAGTTTATATCAGGAAAATATTTTATGAAGGTTTTACTTCCTACAGTTACTGGACATTATAGCTAAAGAACAATAGAGAACATTCCTTTTTAATGATGGTCTGTAGCTAAAGCCAGTTTATAACTGCAGGGATCAGCACACCCCCCCCCCAACTGCCACCCAGAATGCACTGCTTCAGACCTTGACCTTTCTCCCTGCAGGTGGTGGCCTCATGTGGAGGTGGCTTCCTGTTAATTCTGAGCCTAGGGCTGTGTTCGAATTCAGGGGTAGGCCGCTTATGAGGACGCATTTTGAGGCCGATGACGTCACAGCGCAGCGACGAGTGCTGTCCGAATTCGAAGGACACTCATCCATGCGTCCTCAAATGCGTCCTCGCTCCACCCCAATTTCGAGGATGGGTCTGGTGTATCCTCGCTGGCCAAGGCTATCCCAGGATGCTTTGCTTGCCGGCCGTGGGATTCTACTTTTTTTTTTCTCTTCTCAACTTTATTGAATTTACAACACAGGACACAGTTGGATTCTACTGGTTCAATTTTGCAGCAGTAGCAGAAAAAAAACCAGAGAGCAGTTCAGTTTTAAATGTCAGTTTTTCAAAAGATTATACAAAACTTGTGTTCAGGAATGTTTTTCTTCTCTTTATATGAAGTTTAATAATAAAAATATCCACAAAAGAGGTTGAATGTTTTATTTTTCATGTAATTTAAGACAAGAAATCAATGTAAGCTAGCTTGAATGTTTTAAATGAAAGTTTAGAAAAGAAGTCATCATAAAAGAGCTTAAAGTGTTTCTTTAGATCCATTTTATTAGCTTTAGCCTGTCTGTCAGCGCTGTCACGGTTGCTAAGCGACTGGACTGAGGGGCGGGGCTAAGTATGAGGCTAGACCGTCTGAATTCAGAACTGTTTATTTCCGGTCTTAGCGGTCGAGCAAGGACCCAACCTAGGTAGACCAGCAAGTCCACGTCCTCAGAAGATCCTACCCCTGAATTCGAACACAGCCTAGATGAAGCCAAGGCTCCACCACCAGGCCTGGTCCAGGAGGGTGCCCTGGTCCCTGGTCTCCCACTTCTGGGCGAGGTTTTCTGTCTTTTTGTCCATGAAGGTCTTTGAATCACTCCTTTTTTGACCCTCTGCTGAGGCCACTTTGCTATTGGAGAAACTACCAGGGGCTGATGGTCCAGACAACACAGCCCCTAGGATCATAGGGGTACTCAGACCTCTCAGGAGCACAAGATAGACCAATAGACCAGGGCTTTCTTCAGTGATAAGAGTGATACTCCAGTCTGTCATGGTGAAGATGGAGCTGATTTAAAATCTAATTTCAGTTTCCTGGTCCGTCTACATTCCACCTCCACGTGGTGAAAGAATGAGATCCTGAAGCCATGTGATTAATGATGTTCCTCTGTAGAGTTGCAGAGCTCAGCCTTAAGCCTGGCTCTGAAAGGAGAAGTGAGCGCCGATCGGTGGTAGCGCCACGTCTGAGGCGAGTGTTTTGGTCCCCCCAGAAGCAAAGCCCTTGAACACAGCTTGTAAAATTACGTGATAGTCACAATATCTCATGAGAACTGAGAACAGGACGTATGAAGCGCATCTTTTGGTATCTGTTTGTTCAAAACTACCGTCGTGTTTTGTCTTTTAATTCTTCAACAACGAGTCGGTGAGCTGATTAGAATATTCTGTTTCTCAAAGCTCAGTAACATAAATATCCCACAATGAGACGCTCCTCGTCCATGTACTGGCGGTTGTTTGTTTGCTGTACCAGTAGCACTGCAGCGTATTGTTGTAATTTTGGCATCATAAAGTTCTCCACATGTAGTGACACACGCCTCGCCTCAGAAATAGAACTGTATCTTTAGCGCCGTGGAGCAGACCTGCGCGTCTGGGACGTGATGTGTCGGTCGGTCCTTTGGGGACTACTTTATCTGATTTCAATGGTTTCTATTTTAAATCACAGCTCGGGCACTCGCAGCGCTGATGTTTCATATGGGACCCAGGCTTTAGAGATCAGGTAAGGAGCTGAATGCTGCTCCTCTTCATCCAAAGGAGTCAGCGGAGGTCATTCAGACATCTGATCAGGACGCCTCCTGGTGTTTCCCCTTAGGAAGACCTGAGACCCACTGGAAGGATTCGGTTTCCCCTTCAGGAATGCCTCGGGACCCCCCTGGAGGAACTGGCTGAAGGGGATTTCCTGTAGGACCTGTTTCCTCCTCCGACCCTGGAGGAGGAGAAGAAAATGATGTGTGTCTGTAGCTGTAATGTCCTGATCTGTAAACCAACACGTTCATCCTGATCTTCATGAAACCTTCTCAGACGAAGACCTCAGATTTAATTAAAGGATCGCTTTGACTTCGAGCCTCATTTAAAGATAAAGATCTAATGTGGTCCTTACAGAGCGAGGTCTGGCGTCTCTTTATGCCTGGGGGACATTAGGACATGGACATGTGAATTACTGTTAGACGTGTCCAACAGATCGCCGCAGTCATTAATGAAGCTCCTAAAGATCCATCAGATACCGGAGTCGGAGAGCTTTGAGCTCGTCTGTCTGAGGGACCAATCAGAGGTCCTGTTGTCGTCATGTGACTTTACACAAACAGACACTTTCTGTTGTCTCTGTTACCCGTTCTAGGCTTTTCACCCACAATCCTTTGTGTTGGAAGCAGACATGGTGAAGCCAGCCAACTGCTCCAAACCAGCATCAATAATGGAGAGCTGTACTTTCTCCTGGGCTGAACTCTGCAGGAGGTCCGTATCCATCCGAAGCCCCCCCCACCTCCACTTCCTCCACACCCCAATACTTAGGGGACTTTGCAGCTATTCAATGTTTAATGCCCTCTAAAGCCAAAAGAATGCTAATTTCTGTGGCCTGCGACCGATTTTCCCTCTATTTCGCTTCACGCTCACCCCAACGTTACAAACCTGTTGTCCCCACGGCCCTGCTGGGGTCTCCGCCCCCGTCCAGCTGGGGACGATTAGGAGCAGGAAGTGAGACCCATCCTTTAAGGAACACTGAGGGGGGGGGGGCAGTGTGACCACAGGGCACTCCTGGGTCCCCCCCCCCCCACCACCACGGTCTGTGAAGATCAGCCAAAACAAGACGTGGTGGAGGTGGATGGAGT
>SSNR01000097.1:503548-514503 GCA_006937965.1 Callopanchax toddi | reverse complement strand
CCCCCCCCCCCCCCCCTATCAGTTTGTGTTTAGACAGATTTAATGGTTTTTAGGTTTCTGAAGCATTTACAGATGTTTCTATTTCTCTGAATGAACCTTTGGTAGTTCTTGTATTCTCGGTAGAGGTAGAACCTGTATTGATCATTCTTTAATAATAAAGTTGTTAGAATGTACTGAAGTACTTTTCCTGCAGCATCAGGAGGACGGAGGAGGGGTCAGCTATCATCACAGCTTTCCTATCTCTGCTGGTCTTCACTGATGCATTGTGGGAAAGCTGTGATAAACATCCTCTCAGGAGAAGCAGGTGGAGGTGACATTTACCTAAAGGGACTCCTTTGTTCTGGAAATGTCCCTGAGTTCAATTATTCATTAGGATCCTGACCTCTGACCTCAGGGTCAAACAGCTGAGGTCCTGATGCCAGAAGAAGCAGAACCTTAAGCCTGGGACACACAGAGGACGGACGCGTTGCGCCGCGGTCTAGGGGGTACACAGGACGCGCTATGCAGCCTATGGAAGGCTGAACGCTGTTTGGAAAATCGCCGTATTAAAGCCGTAAATGCCGCACCGCGCCGCTTGAGATCGAACCGGCACCGATCTTTAGCGAATCCACACGGACCGGCGTTTGCGTTGCGCTCTCCGTGTAGCCACTCTCAGTAACTATAATGTTTTTGTTTTTTTAAACGGCGTGGGCGCGACACATCCGTCTTCTGTCTGTCCCAGGCTGTAGAGTCGCTGGATGGAGAAAACATGGAAACCTCCGATCAGTCATTGGCTGACTGGTCTCGTCTGAATCCTGTCCCGATTTTAAGATTTTTGCTGAAACTTTTCTACTTTTTGTTTTTTTTTATTATTATCTGTAACCATAGCAGCAATATTGTCAGTGTTGGGAGTAACTAGTTACAAAGTAATTAGTTACAGTAATATATTCCTTTTTTGAGTAACTAGTAATATATTAACATTACTCTTTAAAGTAATGTATTACTAGTTACACCCCCCACCCCCCAGAAGACATTTGCTAAGGAGTGGGATATGACGTGTGTTGCTATGGAAACGGAGCTGAAGAGAACATTTGAAGCCCAGGAGCATCAACAGCTGATGTATGGACTGACATTAATAAAATATTATATAGAATTGACTGTAGTTTAATAAAAATACAGTATTTCTGGTGTCATTCTTGTGTAAAATGTAAATTGATCAGTTATAGTATTTTAGAATGTGTCACATAAGATATTTTGCCAAAAGTAACTCAAAGTAACTAAAAGTAGTGTAACTTAGTTACTTTTTGGGGACTGTAATATGTAATGCAAACTATAGGACATTTTTTGCTGTAACTAGTAATAGTAATCTATTACAATTTTAAAGTAACTTACCCAACACTGAATATTGTTCACAGGGGGAAGCAGATGATTGACGTCTCTAAAGCTCCAATCAAACCCAACCTGTGACCCAGAATCCAGCTGAGGTAAAGAGGAGGAGTCATGGATGAAGATCAGGAGAAGTTTCAACCATCACTTCCTCCATCCTAACGGAGACTAGAAGAGGAGGTGGAGTCCAGGACCTGCTGCTGTGGACCAGATCCTGACAGATCTCCATCCAGTCCAGGATGAAATCAACGTTTACTCACTGACTTCTTCACTTCTATTGGTTTGGAGATGTTTCTCTACTCCTAGACTTTCCTGCAGAGGTCACATGATGTGGTTCAGATCCAGACCCAGGCTGACTGTTTGTCCTCGGAGCAGCTGCGTGTCGCCGCTCCGTTCGTTCGCCGGAGCAGCCGGAAACGCCGTCTGGTTCAACGTTTCCAGTTCAAAGCCGTTTTCATCTCATGCTATATATTTAAAACGCTGCAGCTAGAAGTTATTTTAGTTGGATTTAAAGTAGGTCAGAGCTTGTTCTCTGCAAAGCGCGCGTCCTCAGATCATTCACGAACAAAATATCCAATACTGACTTAATGAGTTGGTTAAAACCAGCTCGTTTCACAGTTAGGACTTCAAACAGGAACGCTAACGAGCTCAGGGGGAGCGCCACTGTTCGCTCACTCAGACGTATCAGAGATCTGAGAGGAGAGATCAGACAAACACCAACAGACTGTTAGAAGAGTCTAAATATTAGTCAGACCTGATGGTTGTGTTAATGTTTATAATATTAACGAGGTCACATCTTTAATCTGTGAATGGATGAACCTTCAGTCAGAGGAAACCTCAGAGAACGGGTTCATTTCAGGATTTAACCTGAGAACAGATGAGTGGTGACGAAAGATTAAAAAACATCACCGGGATGAAGTCCTGGTCCAGGATCAGTTCACAGAAACAACCTCCTGGTCCAGGATCAGTTCACAGAAACGACCTCCTGGTCCAGGATCAGTTCATAGAAACAACCTCCTGGTCCAGGATCAGTTCACAGAAACGACCTCCTGGTCCAGGATCAGTTCACAGAAACGACCTCCTGGTCCAGGATCAGTTCATAGAAACAACCTCCTGGTCCAGGATCAGTTCACAGAAACGAAGTCCTGGTCCAGGATCAGTTCACAGAAACAAAGTCCTGGTCCAGGATCATTTCATAGAAACAACCTCCTGGTCCAGGATCAGTTCACAGAAACAAAGTCCTGGTCCAGGATCATTTCATAGAAACAACCTCCTGGTCCAGGATCAGTTCACAGAAACAACCTCCTGGTCCATGATCAGTTCACAGAAACAACCTCCTGGTCCAGGATCAGTTCATAGAAACAACCTCCTGGTCCAGGATCAGTTCATAGAAACAACCTCCTGGTCCAGGATCAGTTCACAGAAACAAAGTCCTGGTCCAGGATCATTTCATAGAAACAACCTCCTGGTCCAGGATCAGTTCATAGAAACAACCTCCTGGTCCAGGATCAGTTCACAGAAACAACCTCCTGGTCCATGATCAGTTCACAGAAACAACCTCCTGGTCCAGGATCAGTTCACAGAAACAACCTCCTGGTCCAGGATCAGTTCATAGAAACAACCTCCTGGTCCAGGATCATTTCATAGAAACAACCTCCTGGTCCAGGATCAGTTCATAGAAACAACCTCCTGGTCCAGGATCAGTTCACAGAAACAACCTCCTGGTCCAGGATCATTTCATAGAAACAACCTCCTGGTCCAGGATCAGTTCAGATCTTCATGGTTAGGTTTAATGAGCTGCTTATTTAATAGATGAATTCATTTAGCAGACTGAGACTAATGATCAGTTTGTCCCAGGCTGTAGGAGGGTTTTATTCACACCTGTTTTCCTGTTTCCAGTCAAACTTCTACACCTTCTAGCTGCTGGAATGGTCAATAAACAGGATTCTGTTTGTTTCTGAACCTGTGGTCTGCTGAAGGTCTCCTGAGTCATGTGACCACAGCCTCTCACATGGACGTCCAGCGTCTCTGAAGACGCTCTTCTCATCCTAACGTAAAGCTAACGCTAACAGCAGCAGGGTCACTGAGCCAATCGCCCTCTGAAGAACAGAGGCTGCAGTCGCTCCATAAAGTGAAACTCCCTTTCTTCACCTCTTTTCTCTTTCTTTATGTCCTCACCTGTCCATCTGCTGAGACTGACGTCGTCCCCGTCCATCCAGAGCTCTTTGCTCCATTTCCCTGGTTGTTTATTGGTTCTGTTTATTAACGAGGCTAACGGGCCGCTGACAGCCGGCGCCCCGCCCTGATTACCCATCAGCCTTTATGTTATGTGTGGTAAAAGGAATTAGACTTACCCCAAAGCCTCTCAGAGCCAGAGGTGACATCGTTAGCCCAGATACCGAGGCCTGGGTCGGGGGGGGGGGGGGGGGGGGGGGGGGGGGGGGGGCTGGGTCTTAGCCCGCAGTCCAGAATCAGCTGGCTCCTGAGGACCAACCAGAGCCAGGAGCAGGAGTCCTCCAGTCTTTGTTCTCTGTGTGGATTTCATGAGTCAGAGGGAACGTCTCCGCAAACCTAACTCTATCTACACTATGTCTATGTGCAGCTCTATAGAGCTAGTGGTTTAGATCAGAGTCAGGGTGGACTGCAGCTGAGACAATGGAACCATCCATGACCTCATTCATCACCACTGACTTCAAAAAGCTGAACATGCAGGATGACTTCTGTCAAACCCTGACCCTGGTCCTTCAGACGTCCCAAACGTCCTTCAGACGTCCCAAACGTCCTTCAGATGTCCTAAACGTCCTTCAGACGTCCCAAACGTCCTTCAGACGTCCTAAACGTCCTTCAGATGTCCCAAACGTCCTTCAGACGTCCTAAACGTCCTTCAGATGTCCCAAACGTCCTTCAGACGTCCCAAACGTCCTTCAGATGTCCTAAACGTCCTTCAGACGTCCCAAACGTCCTTCAGACGTCCTAAACGTCCTTCAGACGTCCCAAACGTCCTTCAGACGTCCTAAACGTCCTTCAGACGTCCTAAACGTCCTTCAGACGTCCCAAACGTCCTTCAGACGTCCTAAACGTCCTTCAGATGTCCCAAACGTCCTTCAGACGTCCTAAACGTCCTTCAGACGTCCCAAACGTCCTTCAGAATCCCGAACGTCCTTCAGACGTCCCGAACGTCCTTCAGACATCCCGAACGTCCTTCAGACGTCCCAAACGTCCTTCAGACGTCCCAAACGTCCTTCAGACGTCCCAAACGTCCTTCAGATGTCCCAAACGTCCTTCAGACGTCCCAAACGTCCTTCAGATGTCCTAAACGTCCTTCAGACGTCCCAAACGTCCTTCAGACGTCCTAAACGTCCTTCAGACGTCCTAAACGTCCTTCAGATGTCCTAAACGTCCTTCAGACGTCCTAAACGTCCTAAATGTCCTTCAGACGTCCTAAACGTCCTTCAGACGTCCCAAACATCCTTCAGACGTCCTAAACGTCCTTCAGACGTCCCAAACGTCCTTCAGACGTCCCGAACGTCCTTCAGACATCCCGAACGTCCTTCAGATGTCCCGAACGTCCTTCAGACATCCCGAACGTCTTTCAGACGTCCCAAACGTCCTTCAGACATCCCGAACGTCCTTCAGACATCCCAAACGTCCTTCAGACATCCCGAACGTCTTTCAGACGTCCCAAACGTCCTTCAGACATCCCAAACGTCCTTCAGACATCCTAAACGTCCTTCAGACGTCCCAAACGTCCTTCAGACATCCCAAACGTCCTTCAGACGTCCCAAACGTCCTTCAGACATCCCAAACGTCCTTCAGACATCCTAAATGTCCTTCAGACGTCCCAAAAGTCCTTCAGACGTCCTAAACTAAACAAACTAAAGAAGGTTTTTCTTCTCAACACCTTAAACTGAACCTGAACCCGTCTGTGTTTCTATTCGTTCTTCGTTCTCTGACACGTCCTCTCCTTACCTCTCTGTGTGTTTCCTCCCGCCGTGCTGAGACACATCAGCCGATTGATTCCCTCCAACAATGGAGACTAAAACCAAAGCTGTGTCATCAATTGTTTGTGTTGAGCATTTGTCATTTTAATGAGCAGCAAAACAGCAGAAGTCATCAAAGACGAGGGCCGCGCTTCCATCCATACGTACACACACACACACACACACACACACACACACACACACACACACACACACACACACACACACACACACACACACACACACACACACACACACACACACACACACACACACACACACACACACACACGTATTGACTGATGCTCCTCATTAGGGAGAAACCTTCTGACCTCCTGAGGATTTCAGGCCTTTTCATGTTAATGAATCTGTTGCACAAAAACAGAAAATCTGCAGCTAAATGGTCAAAATGTAAAACTTCACAGATTATACAGAAAGAAAACAAATGTTTAATTATTGATGGTGTCAATCAGCTGATGTCAACTAGAATGAGCTGCAGAAAAAACGACGAGCACAAAACCAAAGAAACATTACATCATCACATAAGAATCACGTTGTCATGAATCAGCTGTTGGACTTCCAGCTCCTTCAGGACAGTCCTGTCATGTCCTTCTGGTTCTTTAACCATCCTGTCCTCTAAAGGACGGAGCTTTCACCACTTTGATCCTCCGGTTGGTTTCTGCTGAGCCGACATGAGAGGAGGACCAACAGCCGACCTGCTGGACTGAAGAGGAGGAGGAGGAGTTTCCATGAGGAGATGAAGGAGTTTACACCCAGACAGACCCAGGAGGAGGAGAAGTTCTGCTGAGGAACCCAGACAGAACCTTAAACCTTGAATCTACTTTGACTTCACATCAAACATCTGGGTTTGGAGCCGTCCTCAGAGAACAGCTTCATGTCTGGAGATCGGAGTCTTTGTTGAACATTTAACCCTCCCCAAAGCTCTGTACAACACGTTCACCCGCTGATGGCCGTTAGCTTCCCTTTAGCCACAGCTGACCTGGAGCAGACTGTCAGAGACGGAGTCACCAGTCTGGTGCCACTGGGCCCTCCTCACCACCAGTGGACAAACTGGTGAAGTGTCTCCAAGGACACAACGACAATGTAACCCAGCTGGAACTGGGGTTGAACCAGCGACCCTCTGGTTACCAGACGGACACTCTAGCTACACGCTACCCCTATTTTTCAGCTGCTTGGATCAGGTTTTGGGGTCCCAGGACTGGGACAGTGATGGACCAGTAAACCCAGAGCTCCTTCTTCACTACAACCACATCAGAGCCGCTCCCTACGGAGGTCCCAGCTCTCCTCCGTCTAACCATCACCAGGAGCTCCAAAGAGATTCTTCAGAACTCGCCCCCAACCCAGAGGGACCTCTGATCTTCTGTCTCCAACATCCAGAGCTAAAATATTCATCAAAGCTCCAATAAAAACACAGCTTGTCTCAATAATTCACTTCAGTTCAAGTCTCTGTTTCAGTCACTAAACTAAAACTAAAGTCAATCCTGTCACTTTGACTTTAAAAGTCTCCGCTAACATCTGAGGCTCGTGGTCCTGGAGGACCCTGAGGATTTAATCTGTACTAGTACTAGTACCAGTACAAGTACCAGTACACAGCTGGAGCTGTGTGCAGGAGCTCAGACCTCCAGGAGAAACGAGCTAAACTTGAACTAACAGCTAACGTAATCACCATGTTTGTAGTTTCTCTGTGATAAAATCAAAAAACTACAAATAAACGAAATGATGAGCTGAGTCAGAGCAGAGGAACCAGTCCGGGAGAGACGAGTTCTGGAGTCATTCTGAAGAGACTGACGGTTCTGATTGGATACGGCCTGAATCCATGAAGAGCTGACTTCAGACATGTGTCATGTGACCACGCTCCATGACATCACAGCAAACATTCATCACTTCCTGCAGACATGGAGGGAAAAAGCTCTGGAGGCTGATCACACACACACACACACACACACACACACAATCCAATGGTTCATGTTGGTGATCAATACCAGCGCTCCCTTTAAATCCGATTGGCTCAGAGTGAACGGTGCTCTGTGTATCTGAAGGTTTTCTTCATGGACACAAACGTCTCTATGTCCATACAAACCCAACATTCGAGACCAGGATGTGTCCTACTGGTCCGATACAGGAGGAATTGTGGGAACACAGAGCTAGAAGCAGGTGGGTTAGATGTGATTAGCTGCAGCTCTGTAAAGAGAGCGACTCTATTCTGAGCGTGGACAGAGCCGTTAAAACGCTGGAACAACCACTTCCTGTTGTGGGACTATAAGACATTCACCGTCCAACACTCACCAAGTGTTTGGTCTCTAGTTAGCTCTAATAGCCTGCTGTAACACCAAAACCAGAGGGACCAGTTCACCTCCTGACTGGGTGTTCAGGGTCCATGAAACCATGGTGGAGGATCCGAGGACTCAGGACGTACAGGTTCAGAGAGATCATTCCTGTTTTTGTCAGTGAAATGGTAAAAAGGGATTGAACAGACGACAGCAGGATTCTGTAATATTTTAACAGGTTGTAAAGCCGTTCCTGGCAGCGTTTGGAGCCGCGGCCCGTTACTGCTCTAGCAGTAATGTGTAGTTTTATTGAACAGGCCTGTAGCTCCAGGTCGGGGTATTAAAACCTCATAATGTGTGAGCTGCTCGGGGAAGAGCGCCACGTCTGGTTCTGTTTATGTCCATTTGCTTTAGAGCGCTACGCTCTCCCTCGTGGGTCTTTACCCCACCAGCCTGGGCTTGGTAAAAAATCATTCAGGTAATGCTGAACAGCTTTAATAGATTCATTTAATAATCAGCACGGCCCTCCGAGGCCCCAGAACAACAGGCTGGAGTTTCAAAGAACAGGTCTTCTGAAAGCCGAGGCCTGATCTGGTCATTTTTCTCTCTGCCTCGTTTTCAGAGCGTTTTGTTCTCGGATTCATTAATTAAACATACAGATTCTGAGGCTGAGCGCTCCAGCTCTTCATAAGTCAGGAAAAAGAAGATGCTCTAAAACTTCTGAGCCAGGACTTATTTTTGCTAAAGTTGGAGACTGAGCCGTGGTTCCAGGAGACGCTGTGACACCAGGATGTTTGAGCTGCCTCTCAGTGATTAAAACATCTCATTTAAATCCCGTTTCAATAAATAATGTAGTGTGAAGCCGCTCTGCTGCGACTTTTAGAGCCTATTATGTCCAACTGCCAAGAGCTCTTTGGATGGAAGTCGTGGGTCTGCACGCTCAGCCTTATAATCCACTCAGTCACCGGCTGTGAGGACGTGGTACCGGTCCAGACCGGGCCCGCCACAGACCCTGCAGCTTGTGCATTACCGAGGTGAGAAAATGCCACCTCTAATATTCTGCTGAGCTACGCCGCATCTCATGAATCCTCAATATGAAACCAACAATTCCTCGGATCTCAGGTGGGAATGGTTTCAAGCTACGAGACCCTGAAGTGTTAAAACCCTCGCTTTTAGAGATGAGAGAGCGGGAGCAGCAGAGACAATAATAGCTCGCTGATGTGATGTCCTCTGAAGGTCTTCGTCTTCAGCTGCTGCTCCAGCACCTCGTCTGACTACATTGGAGGTGATTTCAAACTCAAGACGTTTCATCGCTCCAGGAAAATATTGCACTCCTTTCCCTTCAGGGGGATTTTAGACCTGAAAACTTTGACAAGCTGCAGAGATTTGTTTCCTTTCAGGCTGAGGATTCTAGCTTTGGGTTTGAAGTTTTCTCCACTCTCTGATGAAGTGAAAGTTCATTATAACGTCTGAGACCCAGAAAGTCCAGAACATGCTGCTGAGTCTTTGTCTGCATTGTGCCTCATCACCATCCACTTATCCAGGTCTGGGTCTCAGGAGCAGCAGGCCCAGGTCCATCCATCCTGAAGAGGAACCTCCTTTCACCCTCTTGTTCTTTGGGCCATCACCCAAAGCTCCTGACCAGCTGAGGACTGGAGCGGTTTCAACCTACGGTCCAGAACCATGGTCTCAGACCTGGAGGTGCTGATCTTCCCCCCCAGCTGCTTCACACTCAGCTGAACCTCCCCAGCAGGAGCTGAAGGTCAGATCCTCCTGACAGACCTCCACATCACGGCTGCTCCTAGAACATCTGTCCATAAAGGTTCTGAGTAGACCTGGAGACACCGGAAAGCCCTGGAGGAGTCCAAACCTAACCTGGACCAGGTCTGACTTACTGCTGGCTCTGAGGAACAGACTCCTCTGGTACAGGATCTGGATGGTACTAAAACACCACCATCCACCCCATAGTTCCTCCATGGACCACCACCTTACCATGGTGGAGGAGGTTCAGTTCCCTAAGGATCCTACATAATGTTAGGGTCTCCCACGGTTCTAGATAAAGGCTGAGACAAAGAGCAGTTCACAAGACTCAGATAGTTATCAGGGTCCAGCAGCACCTGCCCTAGAACCAGGTCTGGTGATGTGTAGTGCCTGGTGGCTTTGGCCCGGGGGGCCTAGAGCCATGCTGGGCTCACACCTACATGGTCCACCTGTGGACCCCCATCTGAAGAAGGAGCTGGTTCTTAGTGGATCAGGTAGCAGCTTAAGGTGGTCCAGTTCCTAAACAGGACTCAGTAAAAGAGCATGGTTAAAATATCCTCCCTCCTTAACTCTGGTCAACGTCATCATCACTTCTTCTGCTTTAACAGAGTCAGACTTCCTGGTTTGGTTTAACCATCACATCTCTGTAGAGACATGTCCTGTCCTTCTTAGTCATCACTCTACTATACTACGTACTCTACTATACTACGTAATGTCCTATACTACGTACTCTACTATACTACGTACTCTACTATACTACGTGCTGTCCTATACTACGTGCTGTCCTATACTACGTGCTGTCCTATACTACGTACTCTACTATACTACGTACTCTACTATACTACGTACTCTACTATACTACGTGCTGTCCTATACTACGTGCTGTCCTATACTACGTGCTGTCCTATACTATGTACTGTCCTATACTATGTACTGTCCTATACTATGTACTGTCCTATACTATGTACTGTCCTATACTATGTACTGTCCTATACTATGTACTGTCCTATACTACGTACTGTCCTATACTATGTACTGTCCTATACTACGTACTCTACTATACTACGTACTCTACTATACTACGTACTCTACTATACTACGTACTCTACTATACTACGTACTCTACTATACTACGTACTCTACTATACTACGTGCTGTCCTATACTACGTGCTGTCCTATACTACGTGCTGTCCTATACTATGTACTGTCCTATACTATGTACTGTCCTATACTATGTACTGTCCTATACTACGTACTGTCCTATACTATGTACTGTCCTATACTATGTACTGTCCTATACTACGTACTGTCCTATACTATGTACTGTCCTATACTATGTACTGTCCTATACTACGTACTGTCCTATACTATGTACTGTCCTATACTACGTACTGTCCTATACTATGTACTGTCCTATACTATGTACTGTCCTATACTACGTACTGTCCTATACTATGTACTGTCCTATACTACGTACTGTCCTATACTATGTACTGTCCTATACTATGTACTGTCCTATACTACGTACTGTCATATACTATGTACTGTCCTATACTACGT
>SSNR01000097.1:445695-464070 GCA_006937965.1 Callopanchax toddi | reverse complement strand
GAACCAGTGGTGGTTACCACGGTGACCCTGATGAACCACTGCTGCTACCATGGTGACCCTGATGAACCAATGGTGGTTACCATGGTGACCTTGATGAACCAGTGGTTGTTACCATGGTGACCCTGATGAACCAGTGGTGGTTACCATGGTGACCTTGATGAACCACTGCTGCTGCCATGGTGACCCTGATGAACCAGTGGTGGTTACCATGGTGACGTAATGGGACACTGGTAGTAATCTGGTCTGTTGTGTCGAAGGAGGAGGAGTTAAAAGGCAAAGCTCTGGTTTTACTGATCCATCTGAATCCTCTAAACCTGGTTGGGAGGCCTGGATCAGAACCAGGAGGATGAGATCCTGGATGGATCTTAGTGATAAGGGGAGGAGCTCAGAGGAGAGGTACTCCTCATCAGCTGAGGTGAGTCAGACAGCTGATTGGATGCTTCTCTCTGGAGAATTTGTGGATGATGGATGCCTGATTTTTCAGATTCTTGTACCTCTTTACCACCACCTCCAGCTGGTCTCTAGCAGCAGCTCAGTCCCACCTGGAGCTCCGTCAGTGTCTCTTCTCCACATTAAGGTAAATAAAGTCAGTCGCCCAATGGGAACAATTCTCACATCCAAATCACTCCTGAGCTCCGTCTCCTCGTCGCCTCCTTCTAATGAGACTCAACCTCTAGACACAGAGTAATTAGAGAATTATGAAAGGCCGAGGTGACAGTGACCTCATTACAGCGAGGAAGATCAAACTAACGACCCGTGACTGATGAAGGCCTCTCCTCACCAAGGGAGTCGGTCCGACACCGAAGAACAGGCAGAGAAATGAGACAGAAAGGAGGAGATGGCCCGCCGCCTACAGACCACATTATCCTGGCTGTATAAATAAACACTGGCCATTAAAGGTTCCAGCTCAGTCAGATCCTGTAAGCTGCTCATCATTTCAGTCTGCACTCGGCATGCGTCTCATTCATCTTTTATAAAAAGAAAATTGTCTTCAGATTCCAAGTACCCAGCTGGAAGATGAAATACTCCGTTTATACGCTTAGTTACAGTGTTTGTGACACTTTTCACATCAGAACGACAAAAAGCAGAAGTCTTGTTTCTCTTAATGGAAATGACAGCTGAAGTCTCTCCACACGGCCCCGCTGAACGCTCACTGGGAGCCAACGTCTCGGAGTTTAAGGAGCTTAAAGCAAAGAAATTATTTGTCTCTGATGTTTTTTTATTTTTTGTTTACTTGAACATAAGAATGTGCAGAGTGCAGGAATTCACAGAGAAGAGTGGAGCGGCAGATGTGATCCAACTCAGAGCAGGACGGGGAACGAAAAGAGAGGAAAACAAATCTCTGTTCTGTTGGAGCAGGTTTGTGATGTGTCTGGAGTTCATTAGAGCATCAGGTTTACCTGTAGTGTGTTCTCAGCTTCATCACTGTCAGCAAACAACAGATGAGACGCAACAACACAGAAATCTGAGACATTCAGCTGGTCAGTGAGATTCTGATTATTATACATTACCAAAATAATCTGGGACTTATTTTTAAAAACTCTAAACAAAGATGACGTTTATAAGAAGTTTAAAGAAAATCTAGATTTTTAAAAATGTTAAAGCTGCTGCCTGTGTCTCATTAGGGTCACCATGGTAACACCAGTGTCTCATTAGGGTCACCATGGTAACACCAGTGTCTCATTAGGGTCACTATGGTAACACCAGTGTCTCATTAGGGTCACTATGGTAACACCACAGTCTCATTAGGGTTACCATGGTAACACCAGTGTCTCATTAGGGTCACCATGGTAACACCAGTGTCTCATTAGGGTCACTATGGTAACACCACAGTCTCATTAGGGTCACTATGGTAACACCAGTGTCTCATTAGGGTCACTATGGTAACACCACAGTCTCATTAGGGTTACCATGGTAACACCAGTGTCTCATTAGGGTCACCATGGTAACACTAGTGTCTCATTAGGGTCACTATGGTAACACCAGTGTCTCATTAGGGTCACCATGGTAACACCAGTGTCTCATTAGGGTCACCATGGTAACACCAGTGTCTCATTAGGGTCACTATGGTAACACCAGTGTCTCATTAGGGTCACTATGGTAACACTAGTGTCTCATTAGGGTCACTATGGTAACACCAGTGTCTCATTAGGGTCACTATGGTAACACCAGTGTCTCATTAGGGTCACCATGGTAACACCAGTGTCTCATTAGGGTTACCATGGTAACACCAGTGTCTCATTAGGGTCACTATGGTAACACCAGTGTCTCATTAGGGTCACCATGGTAACACCAGTGTCTCATTAGGGTCACCATGGTAACACCAGTGTCTCATTAGGGTCACTATGGTAACACCAGTGTCTCATTAGGGTCACTATGGTAACACCAGTGTCTCATTAGGGTCACTATGTTAACACTAGTGTCTCATTAGGGTCACTATGGTAACACCAGTGTCTCATTAGGGTCACTATGGTAACACTAGTGTCTCATTAGGGTCACTATGGTAACACCAGTGTCTCATTAGGGTTACCATGGTAACACTAGTGTCTCATTAGGGTCACTATGGTAACACTAGTGTCTCATTAGGGTCACTATGGTAACACCAGTGTCTCATTAGGGTCACTATGTTAACACTAGTGTCTCATTAGGGTCACTATGTTAACACTAGTGTCTCATTAGGGTCACCATGGTAACACCAGTGTCTCATTAGGGTCACTATGGTAACACCAGTGTTTCATTAGGGTCACTATGGTAACACTAGTGTCTCATTAGGGTCACTATGGTAACACCAGTGTCTCATTAGGGTCACTATGGTAACACCAGTGTCTCATTAGGGTCACTATGGTAACACCAGTGTCTCATTCGGGTCACTATGGTAACACTAGTGTCTCATTAGGGTCACCATGGTAACACCAGTGTCTCATTAGGGTCACTATGGTAACACCAGTGTCTCATTAGGGTCACTATGGTAACACCAGTGTCTCATTAGGGTCACTATGGTAACACTAGTGTCTCATTAGGGTCACCATGGTAACACCAGTGTCTCATTAGGGTCACTATGGTAACACCAGTGTCTCATTAGGGTCACTATGGTAACACTAGTGTCTCATTAGGGTCACCATGGTAACACCAGTGTCTCATTAGGGTCACTATGGTAACACCAGTGTCTCATTAGGGTCACTATGGTAACACTAGTGTCTCATTAGGGTCACCATGGTAACACTAGTGTCTCATTAGGGTCACTATGGTAACACTAGTGTCTCATTAGGGTCACTATGGTAACACTAGTGTCTCATTAGGGTCACCATGGTAACACTAGTGTCTCATTAGGGTCACCATGGTAAACAGAGTGAGAGAAATTGAGTCTAACATCAAACAGTTGCTCTTTCAAATCTATAATTGGAGTTTTATTTTGTAGTAGGCTAAACGAGTTTTTCTGGTGTTAAATTAGACGATAACTTTACTGTTAGATGATCGTATCACGGGTAAGTCTCTAAATCATCATGAAACCTTTTTGTTCTTTGGTCTGGAGATGATTTGCTCACCTGTCACCAACATGTTAAAAAGAAATGAATAAAAAAAAAAATCTAATATTCATAATAATAAATCCTGTTTTACTCAAGTTTCAGATGAAACTCAGTCTCAGTTGTTCAGGTCTATTTTGAACAATAAAAGATCCTGATCTAACAGTTTATTTTGTTTGGTTTGAGTTTCTCTGAAGGCAAAACCCCAACAATACTGAATTTAGTATTTTAATCAGGACTTTTGACCTCACAGACGACGTGCAGGGACAAATACAAAAAAATCAGAATGAAAAGTTGGTTTAGGAGTGAGAGAGGAGATAAAACGACACAAACCAAAACAGAAACTTCCCAGCAAAGTGCAGAAGAGAAGCATCAGATAACAAAACCAGCAGGAGCAACACTCCTCATCACACTCAAAGCCTCCACGCTAAACACAGAGCAGGAGATGAGAGCGGTTCCAGGTGGGAAACCCTCCACAACCCAGGATGCTCTGCTCCTCAGAACAGGCCTTCTGTCAAAGTAAGCAGCCAGAACAGAAACCTGAGCATCGGCTGGAACCTTCACACCCAGAGATCAGGAGCCAAAAACAGCAATCCCTTCTGTCTGAAGCGGCATCAGCAGAAACAACGAGAAAACATCAGAGTTTAATACGAACACGTCTGGAGGAACGCAGCTGGAATCATCAACATGTGTTCAAATTAAACCTTTTTCTAAAAGCAGCTGGATTTTATTCAAGGACTTGATTAGGTTTGATTTTCTCTGAGGAGAAGCCAGTTTTATAAAACACCTGGTTCTTAAAGGATGTCAGGGAATAATGGATCAGCTGAAGGCAGGGCCGGATCTATCAGCCCCACTAAGGGGGGCAGGTAGAATATCAGGGGGGCCAGTCTGGACATGCTAAGAATGTTTTGGTCATCACACCCCCAATCCCTTAAATGCATCAAAAACTATGACATCATCATATCAGTTCCTCTATCCATAGATTTATGTTCATATTTGATCCCTACCCTCTGCATTTACCCGGCTTGGGACGGAACAAGTAGGACACTGGCTGATGCCCTGCTGAGGCTGACCTCATCTGGTTTTGTTTTGTTTTTTGTTCTTTTTGTTTTGTTTTTTGTTCTTTTTGTTTTTTTGTTTTGTTTTTTGTTCTTTTTGTTTTTTGTTCTTTTTGTGTTTTTGTTCTTTTTTCTGTTTTGTTCTTTTTCTGTTTTTTGTTCATTTTGTGTGTTTTTGTTCTTTTTGTGTTTTTTGTTCTTTTTTGTGTTTTTGTTCTTTTTCTGTTTTTTGTTCAATTTGTGGTTTTTTTGTTCTTTTTTGTGTGTTTTTTGTTTTGTTCTTTTTGTGTTTTTTTGTTCCTTTTTGTGTATTTTGTTCTTTTTTGTGTTTTTTTGTTCTTTTTTGTGTTTTTTGTTTTTTTGTTCTTTGTGTTTTTTTTGTTCTCTTTCTGTTTTTTGTTCAATTTGTGTTTTTTTGTTCTTTTTTGTGTTTTTTGTTCTTTTTGTGTTTTTTGTTTCTCTTTCTTTCTGTGTCATTCATCAGTAGCTACTTTGAATGAGGACAAATGGAAGAGAGCGCTCACTCTGACCATTTTTCACTGAAATATTTTTGAAATGTGTTATTTCTGCATGCAGTCGCGTTTGGGGGGGGCAGTCATGGAATTAGGGGGGGCAATGCCCCCCCCCCCCTTGCCCATGCCTACATCCGGCCTCGGTTGAAGGTAAAACCTCTTCAAAATGTGAACTTTATGCTCAGTCGTAGTCCGTTTCAGGAGTCGTTGTGTCCGCTGCTGTTTGGCTCCACAGCGCTCAGACTGATGCTCTTCATCGTCTTCATCATCTTCATCGTCTTCATCGTCTCAGCTACAGAAAATTTCAGTGAAACAACAAAAACAACAGTAACAGGATTAAAATGCAGAAACAAAACAGAGTGATAAAACCTTCAGCTTATTTATTTCTTCTGTTTTCACTAAACAACATCCGTCATGTGGGCGGAGCCTAAGGTAAAGTAGAGAAACATGAGGCTTTTATTTTGAAGGTTGCTATTTGAAAAAGATTTCACCAACAACAAACCGTGATGCTTGATAAACCTGATGTTTCAGTGAATGTTAAAGTGAGGAGCCAGCAGTAATGAGTGAGAGGAGAAGCGGAGGAGGAGTCCGGTCCATCAGCAGCTGTAAGGGGTTTTACAGGTTGGTCTCCTGGAAGCAGCAGCTCAGGTGGTTTAGAGATGAGGGACACGCTCGGGTTAGACTAAACTTCACTCATTTTCACTTCTCTGTGTGTTTCACTCACTCAGACTGACATCAAATAATAATATTTGTAAACCCTGCCTGGTTCTGAGGTTGTGGTGAGAGGCCTCCACTGAACCGCAGTCTAAAAGTAAACCCCGCCCACAGCGCCCAGCCGCCAGGCTGAGGTCGGGTGATGTAGAGCCCGGTCCTGTGGCGGGCGGGGGACGATGATGGATGTCTGGCCCCGATGAGCGCCGTTTACTCTGGAGGTGTTTAATTAGCTGCTCCCATTGTTTCCCAAAGAAACCTAAATGACAGCCTGGGGCGCTTCAGGACGCCGTGCCACAAATAACGCTGCAGCGTTATTGCATGTTTTCATCCTCGGCTCAGATTGGACTGTTTTTGTCCAGATTGGACTGTTTTCTCTTGGTTCTGCAGCCTCTGAGTGACGAGGTCTAAAGGAAAACCCGGAGGTTCTTCAGTTTTTTATCTACAGTAGAGTCCTGCTCCTGTTGCTGCTCATGTCAGAAGCTCCAATCAGGACACTTGGTTTTCACCCAAGTCCTAAACGAGCTCATTCTATTTGATGCTTTACTCAAGCCACCCGTTCCAGGAGTCGTTTGGTTCGAGTCCCTCAGTCAGGTTCATGTCGTCTGATGTCAGTCTGACTGTATGGATCTCTGGATCTGGTTCAGGTTTTTCTCTTTTTTGAAAAACCTGAAAATATGATCCAGGTTAATATTTTATTAGACGATCATCTTGAGTCTTTGATAGAGCTCCGGTCAGAGACGAACTTCCTGTTTCTGGAGACTCCGCCCACTTTGAGTGACATCACTGTGAGTCTGGTCCAGATAATGAGCCACTTGTAACCTGTCAGTAACCCGACAGTTCCTGTCCTCCACTCCACCTTCTCTCCATCCTTCCTCCCAGTAAGCGTTAAACACACGAGAACAGAAAGAGCCTCAGGGCTCTAATTACTTCACATAATGAGAAAACTGGCAACGTGAAGACAATCATTCCTCCAATACAGCCTCTATCTCCATCCTACTGGAAGGGAGGAGGACGGAAGGCTTTAGGAGGGGTCGTGTTTCTGGGATGATGTCGTCTCTTTGGCCTTTGTTCTTCAGTGTGACGGTGAGGTCACACCAGTGGAGGAACTGGTCCACTTCAGGCCCACAGGCCTCTCAACGTTCTGGACAATGAGAGGAAAAAGATGTTTGACCAGCAGTGAGCAGCTGGACTGCTGTCTGAGGAGGTCATGTGAGTGGTGGACTATGTCGCCCCACCTGTACGCTACAATAGATGAAAGGAGAACCATTGTCAGTTCTCTGTGAGTCCAGTAGGACCAGGAACCATCAGGAACCCATCAGACCGAGTCAGGACGTGGTTGGACGCCCTCTGAGGGATAAAGCCTCACACACAATGGAGCTGACTATTTACTGGCTGACAGGGAAGTTGGGTCAGTTTAAAGTGGCGCTATTCATCTAGACCACACCCACTGGTGAACGCTCAAAGTGGGCGGAGTCTAGAGAAACAGGAAGTAGTCCAGAGAAACTCTCAAGTCAGGTCAGGAGACACTGCGTAGGACATAGATATCATATCACTAGATACCTTACCCGTGCTGTTCGTCAATGGACCCTGATGTAGCTATGCCGGCGGCCATCTTGTGACAGTGAGCTGCCCCCTTCCATAACACTGGTGTCAATGGAGCATGTACTGATAAATACCTCTAACTTGATCAATCTTTAACCGATTTTCAAACGGTTTGCATTTTTATAAACGTCAGAGATGTGGCTGTGAATATATGTCAAAATATAATGATAATGGTCAGGAAATTCATAAATTGTAAAAGTATAAAATCTCAAGTCTATAATAAGGTTTGTAAGAAAGTAACCTGTTTGTAAATCTGTTCATTTTTCATCGAGTTCAGAGTGTTTTTAGTTAAGTTGATGCTCACCTTCCATCTGCTGCCATAGAGAGCAGAACGTCAGCTGACTGTGGTAAGATGGCCGCCGTGTAGCTACGCTGTTGAACCCCAGATGATTCATCTAGCCTTTATATCTGATATCTGTGGCGTAGGACATGTTTCACAGAGTACGACTCTTCTTCTGCTGCCGTTCCTGTTGTTCTCATGAGTGACTCCTGCTGTTCAAAAGGAGAACTGCAGCAGAAGAACCAGTACGGTAAACTGGAGCAGAACCCAGTCAGGTCCTGGTCCTGTTGCCTGATGTTCTATAAAAGGTTTCAGTGATGTATGTATGTAGATTTTGTCAGAGTCCATCCATCTTTTCCCACTTTATCCGGGATCAGGTCGTGGAGGTACCAGGTCCAGGAGGGAGGACCAGACATCCTTCTCCCCAGAAGCTAGAGAATCAGGATTAGAGGTGGAGGTGTAGAGACAGGACACAGGAAGTGGACACGGCGTCCTGATGATGGCGTCCACCTCTGGTTGTGTGTGACATGTTCTCTACATCGAGGTGAAAACAAACATGTCTGAGGAGGTTTAACAATTCATTTCAGTTTTTAACCCGTTACATGAAGGGAACCTGATCTCCTGACCTGGTCTGATCTGGTCTAAAGACTCCACCCACTGTGAGTGATGTCACCAGTGGGCGTGGTCTTTTCTGTAGATAAAAGCCGTCCCTGTAACCGGAGTTTAAGTTTCTGTGTAAAAGCTGTAGATAAATCCCGCAGTAGAAACCGTCTCCTGAACAGGAAGTGGTTGATGTATCCAGATTCGGCGTTCTGCAGCACATGTTGGACATTAGAGCTGCACAGACTCAGAACATCTTTACTGGACTTGCTGCAGGATGTCTCAGCTTTGCTGGATTGCTCCGAATGTCTCCAGTTTCAGACAATTTGTTTCCAGGCCTGTCCTGCTTTAGCAGGATTTGGGTCCTGATTCAGACCAGGTCTTTATCTAAAACACATCATTTCAGCTTCCTCAGGAAACCAGCAGCTCCTGTTTGTCAGAAACAAGACTGAGAAGATTACTGAAAATATAAGAAAAAGTTTTAATTTGTCTGTTTGTTGTGACCATAACAGGATGAACGATGGAAAGAAGAGTAAACAAAAACTAGATTATTGAATAAAGCAGTGATTTATAGAGAACCTGTTTCCTAGAAACAGTTAGACCTGATGCCTGTTGAGTCTGGACTGATGACACAGATCAGTCCTGTCAGGCTGCTGCTGTTTGAGAGGCTGCTGAGATCTCCAGCTAATCCTACACAGATAATGATGCATCATGGGACTCAGGAACGGGTCCAGCACCAAACCATGAGCTGCTTTTTAAGCATCCTGAAGGTCATCGGATCTGTTTTGGTCTTAGTGGTCACCTCAGGTGCAGCGTTTTCTCCTGGATCTCAGTGACGTGACTTTATTATTTTTTTAAGTCTACCTCTGTTTTCCTCCTAAACCAGCCTGGTGGTGGAACATAAGTGGGGTCTCGTCCGGGATGCTCTCCTCCTAGGGACCAACATTGAGGGATGTTTAGTTCGTTTGTGTTTCTTAGAAAACTAAATGAATCTGATGGAGTTCCAGTGAGACAGCCTGGATCCGTTTTCTGTCTTTTTTGGGGCATTTCATGAAATCCTCTTAGTGTTTCCTCCTCACTGATGACATCATCCTTACCCTTCCTGCGTCTGACTGCTGTGATGGATTTATTTTAATTCTCTGGTCTGGGCGTCCTCTGAGTTCAGGTCGTTTTAATACGTAGGGTCCCCTGACCAGGGACCCACGCCACTTCCTGTTTAAATTCCTTCCAAAGTCTGGCATAATGTTTATTAATATATTCATGATGCATATCCTCTGAACGGGAACAATCTCATCTAAACAATAAAAACAATGTTTTCTACCTCAACATGATTAAATTCCAATAATAAGCAATTAAACAGAAAAACCGTAAAAAGAGGCTAAATTAACACACCAAGAAAAACACACAAAAGTAACAATTCAACATAATCCTATCCACACAAACCACTGTTTAAATTAAAGCCCAAACTCTGCTCTTTCCAACAACATGTGTATCATCACCCTACATGCAAAATTCACTGAGATAGCTGGGAACAAATATGGAAACTGAGGCGGATTTCCTCAAGTCACCAATATAAACCTGGTCCTACCTCGTTTTTCTTGAAACAGCCATTTTGTTGATTTACCTAAAAATCCTCAAAAACAAATTGTTTTAGATGGAACTACTATCTATGGTGAAATATAAGTGGGAAAAATAAGAGAAAAACAACTGATAAATGTGTAACGGCCCACAGGTGCCTAAATGTGCCAAAATGTCTAAATGACGAGGTCCGCCTGGATCTTTATCCACCAACACCTCTCTACATCATCTGGTTTTTACTTTGTTGGCATTAATTTAGGCTCAGCAAAGGGTAAGATGTTGTTCTTTGGATTGCTAGATGTTTTTGATTGCAACTGAACACCATCCATCCATCCATTTTCTGTAGCCGCTTATTCCTCCACAGAGGGTCGTGGGGCAGCTGGTGCCTATCTCCAGCGGTCAAGGGGCGAGAGGCGGGGGACACCCTGGACAGGTCGCCAGTCCATCGCAGGGCCACACAGAAACGAACGAGACAAACAACCACACACCCACTCACACCTAAGGACAATTTACCAGCCCAATTAGCCTGACAGTCATGTCTTTGGACTGTGGGAGGAAACTGGAGTACCCGGAGGAAACCCACGCATGCACGGGAAGAACATGCAAACTCCACGCAGAGAGGCTGCAGAGCTGGGATGTGAACCCATGACCTCCTTGCTGCGAGGCAACAGTGCTAACCAACTGCGCCACCATGCAGCCGCAACTGAACACTTTCAAGGGAATAATAACATTGCAAAGTGATTTTTTTAAAGGTGGAAATTAATTTTTTTAATTTTCTGGTGTGTGTCAATATTATTTAATTTCAGTCAGAAAGACAAGCGTTGATTTTTAGACATGTGGAGTATTCTCTGGAGTCTGACCTTTATTCTGGTACCAAAACCATTCAAATAAACCTTGTAGTTCTTGAGATATATTCAATTCATTTTGGGCATGTCGTTTTGATCAAATCTCTAAAAAAAGGTCTATGCTTTAAAGGGTTATTGAAACTAAAAGCCTGAACTTGTTGAGTTTAGAGAATTAAAAGTAGAGCTGACAGGTTTTAGGACAACGCTGTCTCTAGACCACATTCTGAGAGCTTCTCTGTCAGACGCCTTAAAGCTTTGAGCGACGCGGCTCCTCATCATGGAGGAAGATCCTCTCAGAACATTTAGGACTGAACTTCCTGTCCAGATGAAGTCTGGAGTCGGGTCTCTTCTCTCTCTGCTCTGACGCACTCGGCTGCCTCGTTATCCTCTGTCTTTAATAAAAACAAAATAATATTTTGTGTTCTGACTGCTAAAACAGCAGACTGGGTTCTGAGAGTCCATAAGGGGACGAGGTCTCTGCAGACCCTCTGAGACTCTAAAATATGGAAACAAAATAATATTAGTGACATCATCAAAGAACCACTGAGAGGTGAGGAAGGTTCTGTTATTCTGGGACCACGCCCACTGGTGACATCACTCACAGTGGGTGGAGTCTGTAGTCCTCTGACTCAGAAACCGACCCCCTTCAGGTCATGGATTAAACGCTCCCTCCTTTTCACTCAAAATGACCCAGAATTCCCTGTAAGGCTCAGAATGGATCCAGGTCTTAAGACTCTCCTGAAACCTTCTAGAACCTGACCTCTATGTTCCATTACTCAGTGGTTCTGACATCTCACCACTCCAGCTCCAGGTCCAACACCTCCCTCTAAACCTGAACCTAGAAACTCCCTGATGGCGAGCTCGTCGGGGCGCCATCACCGACTCCCATAATGCATCATAAACAGGATCACCAAGGCTGGTTTTAGGATTCTAATGGGTTTAAAGGGACATTTCAGTCATTCTGGAGTCAGATATCAGCTGTGGATAGGACCACGCCCACTGGTGACATCACTCACAGTGGGAGGACTTTAGGTTTACCGTCTAATGAGCTGCTAAGAATAAGATTTAATATCAAACACAGTTTTTATCAAGTCATTAACGGGATGTTTGGGAACCCTACCAGAGCAGTTGGTTTTATGTAGAAGAACAAACAGCGTTCAGGAAAATAGTTTTTATAAAAACACCTCAGATAGAATGACCCTCAGCCCCCCCACACCCCAACGTCAGCTCCAGATCTGTAAACTGACTGACTTCCTGTCCTTTTTGACGTCGGGTCAGCCATCTTGCTTCAGAAGACAAAACCACGAACTTCATATTTATCCCGTTGCTGACCCAGAATGTTTTCCTACAGCGCTCCCTGTCCTCCTGCTCTAACAGCACTCCGTCACCTCCTGGTTTATTCAGCTAAGGACTCATTAGCTCCAGTCTTGTTTGAGTGGGCTCCGACCCAAGCGCCCCCTGGACCTCCTCCGACAGCTCGAGCCTCCGGGGAGGCGCCCGTTGTTTGCAGCGTTCACTCTGGTGTGCACAAGCAGTCCGTCAGCGGTTCTCGCCTTTCCTTCAGAGAATTACATTTCCTGCCACCTCCAGTTCTTTATTCCTGCCTTTCTGCTCGTGCACAGAAATCTGAGCGTGTTTATTTCTGTCCACGACAACTGTCCTCCTCACAGAAAGGACTCCAGCCTCTCGTGTTGATAGAATTAGAGCCTAAAAAGCCCCAGACTCTGTATTCAGCCGTCCTCCTGTCAGTTAGGAAACAGAGCAGACACCTGACCTTTTCAGCAGACAGACGTGACCCCAGAGGCTCCAGATCTGCTGCTGCTCCTGGTGTTCCAGTGTGCTCACATCAGAGTCGATATCTCTGCCCTCGCTGCTGTCGGCACATCCTCAGGGTGTCTGCAGGACTTTCTGTGTCACAAGAACAAAAACCACTGGATGGGTCAGGACGAAGCTGCTACTGGATCAACATCTAATCCAAGATGGCTGCCAAAACAGCTGACCAGCCACCGAAAGAGGGAATGAATCTGTCACTTTACAGACGGAGCTCAGACTGGATCCTGGATGGTCTGGAGAGGTTTACGTGATCAGGACCTCATCAAACAGAGAGGCGTCCAAAAATTCACCAAACGTAAAGTCCTCCAGGGCCAACAATAAACATGAAGGATATGAAGACGAGTCTCCATCACCTGACCTGTTGGATTAAACCAGTATAGCAGTGTTCAGGCTGCAGTAATGAGTCATGTGATCAGAACCACGGACCTATCAGAACCTGCTTTGATTTGTCTGCAGCCTCCGGGCCATGCAGCCTTTGGTAACACAGGAAGTAAAACAGGGCAAAGCTGTAACCAGCAGACCCCTGAAAGCCACGGCGCTCTCACAAAGGAAGGGCGGCTGTAATTGCCAGAGCTGGGCTTAAACCGTGCAATTAGCTCTGAATGACGAGACGCTTGGCAAGCTGGAATTAGCCGGTTTTCAGAGGCTCTGAGTTAGAAAAGCAGAGCGTCTCCAAACGTCTTCCAGCTGAAAGGGACCAGAGAGGAGAGAGAAAGATAAACGCTTCACATGAAGTGTAATTAAAGACGGTGGAACATCCAGCAGCAGTGAGACTGAAACAATAGACCCCGTGTTTCCTCCCACTCCTCTGAGCAGGGTCAGTCTGCAGTTACCTTCATGATTCTGTTTGAAAGTGTTTTCGTTTAAAATCCCGCAGCAGAGATGCTAATTCTGCCGCTCGGAGCTGAAGGACGGCGCTCCGTTTGCCCAGCGGAGCCGAACACAGAGTTCACGCTCAACGACCAGACGCCCATTTAGTGCTTGATTTCTTTCAGCCAACTGTCAACCTGCTGCTTCGTCTGGCCCGCAATTAAAAAGAAATGCCGTTCGTCTGTTCCTCGACTCCAGCACCAGTTAACCTCGCCTCTGAAGAGCCGAGCGGCACCGTTTGACTGCCGTCAAAGAGCACAGGATGACTAATAGAGTCAAGAGCGCTCATTCACTCCGATCAGAATAGTTCTCTTAACTTTCTCCTGACTCACTCAGAACCAGTCACTTCTCTCTATTCATGCTTTCTGCTCTTTGTGTCAAAGGAGAAATTCATCTGCTAAATGAAACGTGTCCCACGCTGAGAGCTTTCACTCAGTTTCTACATTTTATAACGTTTTAACGTTCTGGATGTTCCTCAGGGTTTTATGTCAGTGGCGGCCCGTCAATAGGGGGCGCTAGGGCGCCGCCCCACCAGTATCACAGGAGGAGGAAGAAGATTAGAATCACAAAACAGTTTTAAAAGAACCATGAAAATTAAACTAAACAATCAATCCACTATACATACTATAAGGACTGTGTATAATCTGCGTTTAGGTCTAGTTTTAAAATGTTCTATCACTATTATTCAACAGACCGAAAGGTCGTGTGATGTACTTCCTGTTTCTTTGGGGTCTACTGCGCACGTCTCAGGCGTTATTTACCAATAGAGCTACGCTTTGTTTTCTACAGCTGGAGCACGCACACTGAAACCCTCCTTCAATGCAAAGGAACGGAGAGCCCTGGGGCGCTGAATTTAGCGTCCGAAGCGACCGGAGTCTCAGCTCAGATCAGGAAGTTGACCTGGAAGTTCTTCCTCATGGTGTTACTATGGAGACAACAAAATGGATATTTATTCAGAGAATCCTTCTTGGCAGCTTGTGACAAAAAGCCGTTTTATTCCATGGGTCCTGATTTCATCAACTCCATGGTGAGTGACGTCGTTTGGTTTTTTCTTTTGTTTTATTACCAATGTGTCTGTCGCTGATTTTTACTGTTAAAAACGCCTTTCAGCAAACAGCAGAGACCTACTGTTTTGTGGATTTATACCTTAAATAGCGACATGTCTTTGTAGCTGAATATTAGAGGGACACTCATACTGTTGAATGAATGTTGGTTCATGTAGTTTAACCTGTTTTGAGGCATTTTATGACACTTTTTATAAAAAACGCACGGCGCTCTATGGGAGTTTTGTATGAGTGGTCTAAAACCGTATTTTAACTTATTTTGATGGGACATATCAGTGGATTTGACTTTATTTTGTTGTTAATTCTCTTCATTAGTGGAGCTGATTGTCATGACTTGCTTGGTTAGTGGTTGTTGTCTGAATTGTAACATTAATGATCTGACTGTTAGTTAGAGATGATTGATGTGTTTGTGGTGTCAGTAGAAAGCTGATTGTGAATATTAAGTTGTGTTTCTGACCTTGTGGAGGTCAGGTTGGTTTTTCCTTGAAACTCTGACTTCTGTTGTGACCACATTGTGGTTGTTTTTATTTTTATTTGTATCATTATATTGATATTATTCTAAGGTCTCCTCATGAAGACTTTATGATTTCTTTACTGTTTGATGTGTAGAATCAGACCTAACAGCTCCACATTGTTAGAGAACTGGTGGGAGGGATTTTTACCAGTAAAATATTCAGTCAGATGAAAACATTTTGCTTCATTCTCTGCTGTAGTGGTGGTGAGATGTGAGTTTTTTGTGCATCTGAAAACTGACCTGCAAAAATGCGCCCAACCAAAACAACTGTCACCAGCCTCCACTGGTACAGGATGATCTGAGCACCAACACTGTCCTGACGACGTTTTCAAATCTCCAACATTCTTCACAAGGAGGAAGTTTCCATTTACCCAGAATTCCTCAGTACATTACATCATGTCCACTGACAGTGGGACCTGGGGCCAGGCCTGACAGCTTCACTTTCACATGAAGCATGGAGGATGGAAGGAAACCATTAGAGTCCAGTGGATGCTCTGGTGAGAAAGCGTTTTATTTCCAGAGCAGAGACCTAACGAAGCCTCTCGTTTTATGGGGGGTTTATGGCTGCTGTACACCTGGCAGTAAACCCTCTGTTTGCTTCCATTAAGGCTGAGGTAGAGAAATTATCACCATCCCTCATCACCGCGGAGTTATCAGGATGCTCCATGATCAGGTTTCCTCCACACGTTTAGCCCCGCCTCCCTGGGATGTCTGGGAGGTTTCACCATGACGTGTTAGCTACCAGATGTTTCACCAGTTTAACCAGTAAAACAGGTAAACAGGTGATCAAACATCAGGCCTCAGCGCTGACTGAGAACCAGATCCCATAAGGGTCGACTTTACAGGACCCGCCTTCAGGTTTCTTGTGGTTCTTGAAGGTTTTCTTTCATTCTAATGTTTGGTTTTGTTTATTTCCTCGTCCTGTTAGTTTATTTGGTTTCCTCTTCCTGTGGGAGTTCCTCTGGTTCTCCTTCGTTCTGCTGCTTTGTGTCCTGCTGTCAGATACTCGCCTGCTTTAGGTTTTTATTCTCCCGAGCTCTGCTCTGTAGAGGAGTTTATTGGACTGCTTCCTGTGAAGATCTGCTGTTCCTTCATGTCAGAATCAGAACCTGCTGGTTCCTCAGATCATCTCCAGAACATCAGTTAAATGTGTCATGATTTATGTTGATTTGTTCCAGTTAGGCTTTATGTTATCATGCCTGTTTTTCCTTTATTTATGTCATGTTATGGTCCTTGTTTTGTCTCTTGGTTTAGCCAGTCCTCTGTTTAGTTCTAGATCAGGTTTTGATGGTTCCTTCATGTCCTTGTCCTGTCCTGTGTGTCTAAGTAGTTCCATTGTTCTTGTTGATGCTCCTCAGGTGTGTCTTGTTCCTTGATTAGCTCCTCCTCTCTATTTAAGCCCTCATGTGTCCTGTCTTCTTGGATTGTCTGCTCACTTTGGTTTAGCCAAGCCTGCTGCTCTGTTTCAGTCCTCAGTCTGACGCCTCCTGCTCCTCCGTTCTCACCTTCATCGTTACACAGTTAGGAAAATATAATCCACTGACTATATTCTACACAATAAATGTACCAAAGAATAAAAAGAGGCCTTGATTTAACAGATATTATTAAAGCCGTTTGTTGTTTTGACCCTAACCATCTCAGAGGTCTCTGGTCTGGTTTTCACCACCAACAGAACCAAACTGGGACTTTCTTAGCCCACTTAGACCAGCACGGTTCACCACTTGTTCTGGAGTCCCCCAAGGCTCCCCTCTGGGCTCTCTCCTGGTCTTCTGATACGTGCTGCCTTTAGGGTCCGTTCTGAGAAACAGAATTTCCAGTTCTTCTCTGTTCAGATTAAAATAAAAACCAGCGATCCTTTAAGCCTCTGCTGGACTTTGACATGACTTTACTACTTTACACGTTTTGTTTTGATGAAAAGTCAAAAACCAGATCAAAACTAAAGACTGGAGGTGATGGAGACCGCCCCCAGACCAGGACCGTATCGGTCCAGCTCAGAGTCTGGGACCTTTCGGTGTGATTTCATACCTCAGGTAGGTTGTTTTTATGACTCAGAGGCTGACCTGTTTCCCTCATGAGCTCAGAAACAGAAACGATCAGATCTCAGCTGATGTTTCCTCAGCAGCAGGTTTTAAAGACGAGCTTCAGAAGTAAATAGATAAAAACGACAAACTCTGACAGAGAGCAGACCTGACACCATGCAAACAGCAGAACAATATTAATAATAACAGGATCCCCTGCAGATGAGTCCAATCTGCACCAATCAGACGACGGCGTTCGTCAGAACATCCTGTTTTAACTGTGAAGTCAGACATCGTGTGCTAATGAGCCCATTCCTCCTAATAAAAGCTAAATCTGTGACATGCTAGCAGTAAGCTGGGAGTTCATCACAGCCTCTAATGAGCCGCTGACAGCCAGAGCAGCGCCCCTCCTTCACCTCCGACTCCACCTGATTAGAGGCTGTGGTACACGCTCTGTTTCACCGGAGAAACGTGAAGTTTCCCTCCAACAACGGCAGCATCTGGCTGTTTAAACGCTGCCAGGCCAGAACACCATGGAGCCCGCTGGTCTGACACCAGCTGCTTTGTTCTCCTGTAATCTAATGAAGCTCCACACTGGAGGCTTTTTACTCCTCCTGCTGCTGGATCGACCAATCAGCTGCTCCGAAGCTCTGGTCCAAAGTGACCGTCAGCTGGAGTCTCCACCCAGACACCTGGGTTACTAACGCAAACATAAAGGTACAAAAAACGTATAAACGCCAGACACCAATTGTCCCTGGGTGAGTCAGGTGGTAACCATGGTGACCTAATCTGGTGGCAGCAGCTTTATTGGTTCATTTTTTATAAGTAAATCCAACAATAAAGAGTTTGTTTTAGTCCCAGATTATGGTTGAGCTTTCAGGTGATTTGGTTTTACAGCCGTGTGTTTAGAACCAAACCTCCTCTGATGCTCTGGGCTCCGAACCGCCTTCAGAACCAAAACACTTCAGGATGATCAGGAGACAGAGCGGCGCCGCAGATGGAGCATCAAACTTTAAAGACTTCATCAGGTTTGAATGAGTGACCTTCAGGGTACGGGACCTTCAGCAGAACCACAGGGACGTATTGGCTGGGTCCTTCCATTAGCGGGACGCCGCCTGCAGCCACATGTGGAGCGTTATCAGTCTGTTCAGCTGTCGCTCGCATTGATCGAGACACCTGACTGTAATCAGAGTCTCCTCTGGCAGAGCGCCCTGGTCACGTCCAGGTTTAGATGACAGGCTGGGTCTGCCAGGAGCAGCGAGGCCTGGACCTGTTTCCACAGGACGGGGCCATCGTCCCCCCCGTTTCCACAGGACGGGCCATCGTCCCCCCCATTTCCACAGGACGGGCCATCGTCCCCCCC
>SSNR01000097.1:430405-445685 GCA_006937965.1 Callopanchax toddi | reverse complement strand
CCCCCCCGTTTCCACAGGACGGGGCCTATCGTCCCCCCCGTTTCCACAGGACGGGGCCTATCTTGCCCCCCGTTTCCACAGGGCGGGCCCTATCGTCCCCCCGTTTCCACAGGGACGACAGAGACGAGGACGAAACACCAGCTCTAATGTCAGAAACCTGCTTCCTCACTAGTGGTCTGAAAAGGATATAAAAATAATAAAATAAAATGTTTTTTATTCCTAATTATTAGAGAGGCCTGAATACTAGCATCAGGTATCAGTGAGTACACGTAAAAGTATTCCGATACTATCTAAATCGATACTATTAACACCATGACGTTCCCACAGCGTTATAAAGGATCTCCTACCTTTTAACTCGATCAGAAAAAGTTTCAAATCCTTGGATCTGATTGGTCGATTGTCTTTAGTTTAAACTAAACTTTCATCCATTACCAGGAACAAGAAAAGGATCTGAGTCTTTCTTCATTCCTGCTGCTGGACTGAGTCATGTTTTATGACGAGTTAAGTGTTTAGTTAGAGCCTCCAGAGACCTGAGCTGTAACGTTTAGTAGAAACGACCGTAGTCAGTGAGTGGTCCTTATGAAGAGCTGGTCAGAAACACCCTGAAGTTCACTCTCAGCGCTCAGATGTGTGCGTTAGGACGCTGTGGAATATTCTAATAAAGTTGACTTCAGACCCTCACACAGCTCCACGGTGGTTCTGACCAGAGCTGAAGATGCTCTTCATACTTCCTGCTCTGTTCCTGCCAGATGTTGTGATGATGACGCCACTGGGCGAGCAGCGCCTAAAGCTCCAGTCCAGGAACGCGTCCTGTGAGACCAGAAGAGCAGCGCTTCCATCAGGCGGCGCTGATGTGAGATCCAAGCCTGAGAGTATGAGGTTCAGTTTACCAGGAAATTCAATCACCTGCAGTAAAAAGACTGAAAATATACAGAGAGAAGTAACGATCGGTCTGGAGAAAAGTATTAAAACCAGCAAGTTCACACACACACACACATTCACACATGAGTTAATCCTCCGATTACTGATTTAAACCAACAACACAGGTGGATCACCACAGGCCCCGCCCCCTTCTCCTCTCCCACCTGAAGCAGCAGCGGGACCTGGGTCTGGGATGTGCTAACGTGTGAAAACACAAAGTAGGAGAGCCTGGAGGTAGACGGAGGATTAGAGTGAATCCAGGCAGCTGCCGTGCTTTTCTTTAGCAGACTCGCACTCCACGTGCAGCCATGTTTGGTTTCTGTTCCCACCCTGGAACGCCTTTAGCCTCGTGGGAAATGTGGTGGAGGAGATGTGTTAACTCGCACCAGGCTCTGAGAACCCTGCAGACGACACGCTGACTGATGGAAGAGAGGTTTGAAAAGAACGAGTCGGTTAGCGGAGCGTCTTCACCTGAGAGAGAGAGAGAGAGAGAGAATTCAGACGTCATTGAACTCATTTATCAGAGTCTGGGCTGTGTGGATAATGTCTAATATTAGGGGTTGAACGACTTGCTATTTTTACAAGTCGACTACCAAGTCATAAAAGTCACGTCGACTTCGACTAGTCGCTGATGACGTCATACATACGGCGTATACAGGACGGCTTTATAAAACTTGACAGTCTTTGTTGCTAAAACGTATTTTTATGCAGACAACAAACAGCTGAGAGAGAGCAGTTGTTTTAGGAGCACTTTGGTTTTAATATCAAGTCTTTAGACTAAAATGCTGATTAGTTTTAGTCACATTTTAGTCAGGTTCATATGCAAAATCTGTCTATTGTTCGGCCATAATCATAACAAAGACATTCACTATTTACTGAATAAAATCACTCAAAGCTTGATAGCCGAGCCATTAGCTCGTTAGCTTAGCCGTTAGCACATCAGAGGTTTGAATAGCGCCGCGTTTTTAGTAAAACAAGAGATAAAGAAAGCAAAGACTCACCGTTAAGTTGATTAAATCAGGACAATCGATTGGCGAGGGCATCAAAAGCTGCCAACAAGGATTCTTTGAGTAAATATCCATTTTAATAGCGCAGCGCCAGACCGGAACTCATCAAAGGAAACGGAACAAAACCCCTTCAAAATAAAAGTTCACGTGATCAGCGACTAGTCGACCTTAGGTTTTAAAAAGTCACTACAGCCCACAAAAGTCGACTTGTCGACTAGTTCGTTTAACCCCTACTAACTACACACAAGGCAACATGTTAAACCCATCCATCCACATCTGAGTGAGCTGTCTGATTGGTTAGGACTTCAGTATCAGGACAGACAGCACATCAGGGTCAGAAGTCAGCAGAAGGAGTTCGTTTAAAGGTCCCATATTCTGTAAAATCCACTTTCTAAAGACCTTCTAACAGTCCTATCAGTCCCAGAGACCCAAAGTGTTCAAATGTTTTCACTTCCTGATTCTCATTTCTGGGAAATGTGTTCTGAGCTAATGCTACAACGGCTGGTTTCTAAATCTTTCCCCCTGAACAGACCACTCCCCTCTAGAGGACAGAGCCAATCAGAGCACCTTTGTCTACCTGAGCCCCCGCCCTTTAAAAACCACGGAGCGCTCGTCCTCACAAACGTTAGCTAACAGTCACGGTGAAGCTACGAGCAAAGAGATGGTTGATCAACGAGTTACTCCCTTCATCTGAGACCCTGAAGACCCACCAATGAGAAGAGAGAAGGGCGGGGCTTAGAAGTTCTCCTCCCCAACTGCCCCGCCCAGAAAGTAAAGTTTATCTTCAGGAGGTTGGATGAGGGGTGGAAGAACAACAGCTGACTTTAAAGTGATAATATGCAACTTTTTCATATTTTTAAATCTTCTCCTTGATCCAGTCTGTGCTAATCTGACTCTTTACAGAGTTAATGAAAAGCCACTTAGCCCCATCTGGTGGTTAGATCCAGAATACCACGATTGCAAGATCTCCGTTGCCGTCACGGTACCCAGGAAGTCACGTGTCTCACGAGGGTCAGGCTAACCCAAAGTGGCTAGCTGTTATGCTAGCTCTGGAGTGTTTTTAGCTCATGATTCCTGATTTTTCCCATCTCTCCCTGCTTGAACACAGCTGATTTCTTTGAAGGAGTAAATAACCGCTCCTGTAGAAAGCTATGAAGGCTGAGGAGACATTTCAACAGGTAGATTTAGGCGTTTAGAAGCTGAAACAATATGCTAACTTGTGTAATGCAGTGATTTAAAACGGACACCAGAGGGCGCCCAAAACAAGCAAAACTGCATATTATCACTTTAAAGTCAGGGTCAGTTTGACCATCAGAGCTCTGACCTGTTACTGAGCTGCAGAAGAGATGATTCAGGGTGGAGAGAGAGAGAGAGGGATGAAAATAGAAGTGGTGCGATTAGATTAACTTCAGGAATCTGAGTCCATCTGGACCGGAGTTCTAACCAGTGACCCGTTGACTTCCCTCACATTGTCCTCCATCGTTACGGCTTGTTTATTTCTAAACAACATGTTGACATGAAACCACCACGAGGACCTGGTTTTCCTTCCTGTCCAGTAGAGCTCTCATAACGACGTGCGCTCCGCTGCCTGTACGGGAGGTCCGCACATCACAAACATCTCCTGTTTATTGATTTAAACTCCGCCTGAGTGCTCAGCCTTCGTAGAGGAGGTGAAATGTGCCGCTCCCCTCGCCGTGTGTTTATTTCTTCCCCTGGTCGGCTGCCAGCAGCGCATGTGTTAAAGACACGCTCCCACAACGCACACAGACAAATAAACTCTGAGTAAACACGGGGCACGCATCAGCTCAAGTGCACAAACAGTGTGATGCAAATGCATGAAGATAAGGTTCTGGCCTGAGCTCTTTTATACAGCAGTCTCAACAAATCAATGTGACAGCGGCCTTGTACAGCGACCCGGAGCACCGAGTCTGCACACCGCCGTCTGTTTGTCACATTAAAGCACTTCATCCAGGTAGCCGTGCATTCATTTATAAACGCCACTCGATAAAGCTGCAATTCCCTTCGTTAATCAGACGAGTAATTGCAAAACTCATTTTAACAACACGGAAAAGGAGGGTGAGATGGAGACAAACAACAATTTAAACCTGCTGCTGCTCCGTTCAGCTGGCGTAAATCCAGCCAGCGAACGCCGTGATTACGTAAAACGGAGCGGGAAGGAGGGAGATGATGGATGAGGCGTGGAGGACGAGTCATTAGTGACCGGCTGTTCACACCTCCCCACAGAGCAGGCCGCCCGCTGTGAGTCGTGTCAGGGTATTGATGTGACGCTCTCTGGACCCTGTGGTCCAACCGGACTCACGGCTCCGCCTCCAGACCAGGGAGGAGGAGGAGGAGGAGATGAAGGTGGCTCTGGTCAGGTCGTGGACCTGCTCCTGACCCATCACAGGGTTCAGGTTCTCCTCCTGCAGCAGGTTGGTTTTATTAATACTGAGCCTTTAAACTGGACACTGTCTGGTGGGAAGTGAAGAAAACGGCTCTTTTTATACGCGCTAACCTTTTTCAATATAACACCGGCCTGCACGTCCACTTAACCCCTCAAACGCCTACGGGCGTCGTATTAAAGGCGGGCCAGGACCTTCACAGGTTCATAAAGTTTGAACAGGCCTCTGATGCAGCTCTCAGCAGAGCAGAAACCAGAAGAACCAACAGAACATCAGACCCAGGTCCACCAGGTCAAAGATGGATCTAATACTGAGAAAAGTACTACACTACCACGTCTAATACTACTACTACTACTACTACTACTACTACTACTACTACAGCCATGTTTTACTCATGTGGAAAAAATAAAACACTTCCTCAGAAAAGGCTAGAAGACAGTCTGCATACCCCTGTGCGTCCCCCTGTCTGTACCCCTGTGCGTCCCCCTGTCTGTACCCCTGTGCGTCCCCCTGTCTGTACCCCTGTGCGTCCCCCTGTCTGTACCCTTATCGTTAGCTGACCTGGGACCACTAACGGCTCCCAGTAAAACCATCTAACTCTTCATACACGCTAGTTTTGTTTTCTCTGCTTTCTTTTTGCTGATGGATTTTCTTTTTCAGATTGTTGTGAATCCTTCATGGAGGGCTGTAAGTCTGGCACTTCGTTCTCCTAAAGGTCAAACATTTCATGTTTTCTTTTCTTTAAATATCAGATCTTTAGAAAGCAGCAGAATTCAGATGTAATTAGAGTATTTCTTGAAAACACACTTCACTGATTTAACCTCCCAGGCTCCCTCAGGTCTCCTTTGATATTCAGCTCTTTTTTTTTTTCTTTATCACGCAGATCGATTCTCTTTCTTTGGCCTCTGAATTCAACAAATTGCATTTACTTGCTTCACAAAAGCTCCAAATAGAGGGAACAAAGGAAAATGAGTAAAGTGAAAACAAGACACAGGAAGGCATTAGGAGTCTGGAGGACGAGGCTCGGTACCGCTCCTTCACTCTGGTGCTGAGCGGGTTCTGTTGATTGTCTGTGAATTGGATTGGAGATGTTCTCTAACACAATGGTTCTCAAACTTTTTTACCCGAGTACCACCTAAAACCTATGTAGGATCTTCAAGTACCACCATGATGTTGGACCTTTAAATAACGCACAATTTGACTGTTTTTAACTGGAATCAGAGGTCTCGCTAGACATTTTCATAATTTGACCGACAGGGTACAAAAAAATCCAGTCATAATCCATTTTTATCTGTCACTTATTAATAAAAAATTTTGATAATGACATTTTCAACATTATTTACTTTTCATTCATTTTAACAATATTGTAATGGTCTTTCACACAAAAAGTCAGTTTTTCCAAATCTCTGAGTTTTATTTACTAACAGAAGACTGTCAGCTGTCGTGTTACAAAAAAACAAACATCAAGTCGTTTTCTGGGTCTGCACTCTCTCTCCTCCAGCTGTCACGCACCCCACGCCGCCTCGTTACCACAGCAACCCGTAGATCAGCTGTTTTCAAACAAATCAGGAAACTCAATGTGGTTCATTTTGGTCAGAAAGGCGGAATAAAATAAATGTAATGGATGTTTTGATCAGCTTGATGAATCAGGTCCGAACCCAAGTGCGTTATGTGCGCAGCTCTAGTCCCGCTGCGCTCCCCGGTACAGGAGCGCTCATTAGTTGGACCGGGCGCGCGCCGCGGACCGATGGAAGCGCGCCACCTCAGTGACAATCCCCCCCCACCCCCCGCTCAAACACTGACCGGCTGCGTAATGACTGAAAGAGCGGCTGAAATGAGTTTCCTCTGCAGGGCGGCCGGGATTATTAGAGATAGGATGAGTTCGGACATTTGGAGTTTGGAGACTCGGAGTAGAACCGCTGATCTAGAACCAGTTGAGGCGGTTTGGACAAGTTGGGTGGTGGAGGAGGAGGCTGGGGAGTGTGGGGGTCTGGGCTCCCGGCCCGCTACCCGGACCTAGATAAGCGGAAAAAGGCGAGGCGAGATCCCGTCAGTACACACAGCTGCTGCTCGCAGGGATTTTAATCCGCTCTGCGCGGTCAGAAGGACTAAAAATACTTTAATAGTGGTGAAAATATACCCACATTAGGCCACCTCCCGTTACAAGCGCTTAATTAAAAAAAAAGTTCCCTATTTTAGTCACCAATATTTCATTAAAAACAAAAGGGTTGGGTCCTCCGCGTACCACCAGGGGGCGCTCGCGTACCACTGGTGGTACGCGTACCACCAGTGGTACGCGTACCACCAGTGGTACGCGTACCACAGTTTGAGAATGACTGCTCTAACACAATGGGCTTTGATTCAGAGGCTGAAGAACACAGACTTTAGCCCACTGCCTGTCTGGAGGAGCAGGATCCTGGTGACATGTCTAACAACGTGTGGCAGGACAGTCCAGTGGTGGGCGGAGCTTAATGTCACAGGAGACACTTACGTTTAGACTTTGTTGTCAGTGTCATGGGTCTGCAACATTTATGACTGAAGGAGATATTTTTACCATATTTTCTATTAAAACAGTAACATGATCAGGCCCCTGTAAGACCCCCTCAGGCCCCCGTAAGACCCCCTCAGGCCCCCGTAAGGCCCCCTCAGGCCCCTGTAAGACCCCCTCAGGCCCCTGTAAGGCCCCTGTAAGGCCCCCTCAGGCCCCTGTAAGGCCCCCTCAGGCCCCCGTAAGACCCCGTAAGACCCCCTCAGGCCCCTGTAAGACCCCCTCAGGCCCCCGTAAGACCCCCTCAGGCCCCCGTAAGACCCCCTCAGGCCCCCGTAAGACCCCCTCAGGCCCCCGTAAGACCCCCGTAAGACCCCTGTAAGGCCCCCGTAAGACCCCCTCATGAAGTCTGTGTCTAATGGTTTGGTCAGAGGCTTTCACCCAGCTGGACTCTAGGAGGACTCATCCTGGTCCTCCTGCACTGAGGAGCAGATAGAGGTCCTGTTGAAGGGTTAGGACCCTTCAGTCCTGTCCAGTTCTCCTAGAATAACTTCCTGTCTCCTGGTCCTGGAGTCTCCTCCATGCTCTGAGATAAACTGGAGACACCAGACCTTCTGCTAATGGATCATATTGATGTTCTTGGTGGAGGTGGACTGGCTCTGAGACCTCTGTGGGGTCCAGGATCTCCTCATGCTACCAGTAGGGACACTGACCCTGGTTATTCTGTATCCTCCACCTATTAAACCAGTCCTGTTTTTTCTCCTGTTGTTAATTTATTTTAAACCATAGCAGCTGATTAAAAACCTCCTCTGATCCTGATCTGATCAGATCAGCTGACCTGAGACCAGACTCTGAAGAAAAAGGTTCCTATGATTCATAAATAATCTGGACTTTAGAAATGAGGAGTTCTAGTTGCAACATGTTTTTGTAAGATGTGAATAACTGATAGGAGCCACGTCTAAATGTCCCAGTAGGTAGGGTCTTTACTTTTTGTCCCCCTAATCCTGAAAGACAAAGCCATAAATATGAATTTAGAGGTTTAAATGAGTTTAACCATCAGGCTGCTGAAGCGATGGAGGAAAAACCTGGAGTTAAGCGTTTCTGTGAAACTTGTTCAGACGCTGCAGCTCCAGGAGGAAACCATAGAAGAAGAGCTCCAGCGTTTGTGAGCAATCAGGGCGTGATGGCGTTCGTTGGGTGTCCTTGTGGGGCCCCGGGGTGTTTGACGGCGGCCTTGTCCGCTCTCCTCCAGCCTGACGGGATGATTTTAAGACCACATGGACCCGAGCGCTGTAATCTGGTGAAGCGAGTCGTATTAGTCTAATTGGTCACATTAGCTGAAAGCTCTGCTCTGTCCTTGGAAAAGGGAAATTCTTTTCCCCAAGGTCCCAAAAACAATAGTTCTCAGGAGGTTTGGGTTCATTCTAAATTGTGTTAACTTTTCAATGCCATGCATCATTTTTCAAACGCTCACAGACCCTGAGTCACCGCTTGGCTCAGGAACGCCGTTTCTTCTAACGGTCCTCCTAAAAACAGGGATGGATCCTGGAGCGCTTCCAGCTGCGCCGCTTATCTTCATCACTGGCTTTCATTTAGTCATCCAGGAAACGAATGCGTCTCCTTTGAGGAAAACCAGATCTAATTATTGTGTTTTATTCTAAAGCTCTATCATTCTGATCCGACCAGGGAGGGGATTCTATTAACCACAAGTCTTCTCCGGTTTTCCTTCCCTCGCCGCAGCTGATGGATGGTCATCATAAAACAATCAGAGTATTATCCAGCTTTTAACTGCTGCTCTGCTCCAGCTGCTGACCTGTTTTCAGTCAATCAGATGATGTTACAGCCAGAGCAGGAGCTGCTGAGCTCAACACATCCGTCAAAGTCTGGGTCCGGAAAATTACTCTTTCATGACAAATGGATGAGAAGTTACAAAGAAAAGGAACGCACACACACACCCTCAGAACGTGTGGTGTGTTCCATTGATCTCCATCATCCATGTGAACGACGTCTGAACAGAAACAGAACGATGGTGCTGTCGGACCTTCTATAGGATCAAATCAAACTGAAAGGAGACGCATCACAGAAACAGATGTAACGTCACATGGATGTAGGACAAAGTGTCTGAGTAGAGACACGGCTTCAGTATCGAGTCCAGAGTTGATTTATTCTAAAAACACAGGATCACAGACTGTTTTAGTTCACTTTCATCCATTCTGTCTGATTTCATTAATGCTGCATAGACTCATAGATTCATGGATACATGAACATCGTCTTTTATTTCTCTCTTCTACAACCCTCAAGAGGAAGGTTCCTGCCAAGCAGCCATTGTAGCTAAAAATGTCCTTTAGTCTCAAATTAATAAAAGAAGAAAAAATATCAGAAAATAAACAAAATACAAACGTTGGACTGATGAGGATCCAGACCAGAATATCAGGTTTCACTGAGACGAGTCTCTCTGCCCGGCTTCCTGTCCATCACAGACCACTAGAAGGTCCTTCCTGTCCATCACAGACCACTAGAAGGTCCTTCCTGTCCATCACAGACCACTAGAAGGTCCTTCCTGTCCATCACTGACCACTAGAAGGTCCTTCCTGTCCATCACAGACCACTAGAAGGTCCTTCCTGTCCATCACAGACCACTGGACTCTCAGGTGTTTTTCTAGGAGATAGCAGCAGCTTTTATTTTGAAGGGGACTCCTGGTGAGGTGTTTGTGTCTCTACAGGAGTTTTAATCCTTCTGTCTCTAAATAAACCAAAAGCAAAGTGTTTCTCTGGGTTTGAACTAATCAGATTTCTATTAATGTCAATAGAATCAATCTGACTGTACTGGTTGAATTAATGGGATTAGACGGGATTAGCACTAATTAGACTGACTTAATAATAAAGTATTTAATGATCTGGATTAAATCAACATGATGTGATTACCACCAGCCCCTTGTTTCTAAGGGAGGTCCATAAGCAGGTGATTAATGGTTGAATTAAATGAAATAAAATAATAAACGTAGATGTTTTCTAATGACTAAAGGCTGATCCAGTCCCATCAGTCAGGTCGGAGTGATGCTGAATAAAAGTCAGGGTATTAAAACCACATAGCTTTACAACATGTTTATATGTATTAATACTTTAAATAATGTATTAATATCTCATAACTATGTTATTATTTAGTAAATAAACACGTTAAATGACAGTGTTAATAAGACCTAACTAACTATAATACACTGTAGTAGTTTATTAAGGGTTATGGGTTGAACTGCTTTAATAAGATGTTAGAACAACACGTGGTTTCCTCCTGTTTTAACCTAGAAGTGAAGTTTCCTTTTCTTTAAACATCAGTTAAATCTGACTCTGAAGTTTGACCTTGTTTGACCTCAGCAGGCTGGTTCAGAGAACAGCTGATGAATGGATGGACTCATGCACTAAGTGACTCTCATAGACAATAACAGGCAGACGGGCTTTTTACTGCAACATTAAACATAATTGTGCTGCCAGAATCACCTGAAAGGTGGAATATTAGGGAGCAGTTTCAGCTGCTGAGTGCTTCCTGTTCAGCTGTGGATTAATGATGCATCGACTCAATAACTAGTAAATAACCAGGATTTACTGTTACAGAGGAAAAAACTGGCGTTTTTAGGAGGCTCGTGCAGACATGATGCCACTTTTCTATCTGGGCTATTGAAGTTAAATGAACCTCGTTTGTTTTCATCTCTTCTGCAACAAGTGATGAGATTTATTAGAAACCAGAGGATGAAACAAATGAAGAGACGAGAATCAAACAGGAGGAATGAGGTCTAAAAGGAACAGGATGTGATGGTCCATTAAATAATCAAAGGTTTTCCCAGAATTCATTTTTACTAAATCACTTTTAAATCTCAGTGTTTTCAGAAAGTGTTCCAAGCTAACCCCAGCTCTACAGTATACAGTAGTATCATCAGCATATAACATGAGTTTTTATCACTTTGATACTTTATATTTATCATCTCTTGTAAACAGTTTGTGGCCCAGCCCTGAGCCTTGTGGTACTCCAGGGGCGGCTCATTAATATGGGCGATGCACTACCAAAGGAGAATGAATAAGATCGTTTTTTAATACTTCTAATATCACGGCAGTTTGGATCTACCACTTTGGTCTGCTTGTTTATCTTGTCCAATCAGCTTGAAGCCTTGCTACTTTGTGTCCCGCCCCTTTCTGGGCGATTTCAGCCAGCCTGAGAATCGCCCCCAGCGCTCTCATAGACTGTAATATAAAAGGGTTTATTTTTTAAAAACAAGGGCTATAGTGCATTGTCTATGGGTTCCGGTGGGGCTCGCACTTGCGTGCTTTCGTCATCGTCACATCTTACGTAAAATTCAGCTAGCGTACATTTGACTGAGCTAGCTTAATCATGGCTATTTCTCCGAGCAACTCCGTTGTCTCTTAATGGATATTTCTTCAAAGAATCCTTCTTGACAGCTTTGTGATAACACTGAGGATTGATTCCATGTGTCCTGATTTAATCAACTCAGCAGTTGGTGAGTCATTTTTAATTTTATTTTGTTAGACTTCGACCAGGTCCTGGTCTGGTATGAAGTCCGGTTGAAGTAGCGGTCCCTCTGGCCTCCAAGCCAACACCCGCTCACCACAGAAAGCTCAGTCTCGGTCGGTCCTGGAACCGGGTCAGACCTGGACCCGGGCCGGTCCTGGACCCGGGTCGGTCCTGAGGTTCAGGACCGGCCGAGACCGGGAGGCGGCACTAATTTTAAATCACTCAGCGGTGTATTTGAGCGCTGAGCTTTCTGTGGTGGGAGCTGCAGGTCCAGGTCCGACCCGGTTCGGAACGGACTCATCCAGTACCGGGCCATTTTTGGACCAGAACCGAGCAGAACCGAATCGGTTCCGGTACCGGACGGGTTCGGAACGGACTCGTCCGCTACCAGAGTCCGGTTTACCGGGTCATTTTGGACCAGAACCAGTCCTAACCGAAGCAGTTCTGTACCGGACGGGTCCGGTTTTAATCAGATCAAATCCAGTACCAAGTGGGTTCAGACCAGACCAGATCAGTCATGATGACGCTAGATATTTGATGTAATCTGATCTCGGTTGACCTTCTTTTAATCCCCTCTTGCTGCTACACTGTGTGACTGTGGACCTTCAGGATTGAAGATAAAAACATTTTGTGTTCAGGATCTGAAGTCTGGTGCTGCTGCTGCTGCTGACAGCCAGTGTTTTATCAGCAGAGTTTGTGCTTTCAGTAGAAAGATGTGCAAACTTCAATGCGAATATTAAGTTGTGTTTCTGACATTGTTTTGGTCAGGTTATTTTTCCCCTGAAACTCTTACCTCTGTTGTGACCACATTGTAGTTGTTGTATTATTATTATTTATATCTGATTATATTGATATTATTCTAAGGTCTCCTTATGAACACGTTATGATTTCTTTACTGTTTGATGTGTAGAATTAGGCTATAACTGTTTGACCTAACAGCGCCACATTAGAGAACTGGTGGTCGGGAATTTTACCAGCAACATGTTCAGTCAGATGAAAATATTTTGCTTCATTCCCTGGTCTAGTAGTGAGATGTGGGTTTTAGGCATCTGAAAACTGACTTGCAAAAATGCGCCCACCCCCAAAAAATGTCACCAGCCGCCACTGTGGTACTCCACAGTTAATTATCTCTACGTTATTCCTCTGACTTCATCCTTCTGTTATCTCAGAGTCTAACTCGTTATGAAGTCACAGAGTTTTCCTGCTACCGGTTGTATTTGCGGTCTCTTCTATTAGTTGTATTACGGCCGTTTAATCTGGACTTTAATCCATTCCGTTATCCTGCTCATCTTCGTTATCTCCTCCATGAGGCTCTGGCTCTTAATCCATCAACACTCTCCTTCACTAATCCCACACCCTGCTGTCTGTCAGACTGGCCACAGAAATAGGTACACCCGCGTGTCCTCAAAGTAAGGAAGGATGAGCTGGTGAAGGGAGGTGTGGATGACAGATTCAGGTTTTTGGACAGTAGTCTGGAGAAGACACAGACCTCTGGTCTGCCTCCAGAACCAGAACTGGTCCAAGCAGACTAGTCAGACCTGCTCGGGGCTCATCTCTTTGTGGTGCTGGTGGCCTTCTCAGCCAGCCTGACCGCTCTTCCTGGTTCACATGCAGCGTGAGGATAAATTTCTTGTTGTTTGGCCCTAAATGCATCCTGTCAGAGGCAGCAGCTGCTAGTAAAAGCCAAACGGCAGTGCTCTCTTTAGATCTGTATAATTTGAACTGTCTTTTTGGCTGCAGCTCATCTCCTCCTCCTACTTAACACCACGCATTAACGCAGCAGCTCACGGCTGCCTACTCTGTATTTTAGGCTTGACAAATTGATGATGGTTAATTTGCACCTAGAGGCAGCTCAAAGTGAGGCGAGCGGAGGGGGTGATGTGGGGTCGGGGGACCGGACAGCGGTGGACCGGGTCCCTTCTACAGCCTGCTGAGGACAATCGGTCTGGTCTACGTTGACCTGGTGCTTTGGGTCCTTCTGAAGTGGCTTCTATCAGTTCTATATCTACAGTAAAGACCACACCCACTGGTGACATCACTCAGAGTGGGTGGAGTCTCTAGAAAAGGAAGTAGTCCTCTGACATCCTGTGGTAGCGTCTGGTTAGGAGGACCAGTTCTGTCCTGGACTGTCCACTCAGGTCCATCCAGCAGGCTGGGGAGGACAGGCTGTGAGGGGCTGTCCTCCATCACAGACACTAGCCCCCCCCCCAATAGGAGCTGTAGATAACCCAGTAGAACCCGGTTCAGATATTTATCATCCAGATTCCTGACGTCTCCTTGATTGTCTCCAAACTGCAGCAGCGTCTCTCCTGATCTGACAAAACATGAGGATTACTCCATTTAAAGGACTACTTCCTGTTTCTACAGGCTCCGCCCACTTTGAGTGATGTCACCAGTGGGTGTGGTCCCTAATGTAGATAAATAACGTATAGAAGCTGCTTCAGAATGACCCAAATGTCCCGTAAGTGGAAAACTTGGAGCTGACCTGATGCTCCTCAGAATACGAGCAGGTGAAGATGATTAAGGTTTAGGAGTTCGACACACAGACATAAACCCTGGAGCTGGATTAGTCTCGGTCCTCTGTAACGGGTCTGGACGCTGGGACTGGGAGGATAAATGAGCACAGGTCAGCCGAGTTTCTGTAGAATCATTATGGGTTGAACAGGAAATCAGAGATGGAGGAAACATTTCTACAAAAATTGCAGTTATTATAATGTGAAACAACTCATAATCTGTCATGAAAGGCATGAATTCATGGTAATAAATCTAGAATGTCCTCTGACAGGATTTCATTCATTATAACATTTAAACCAAAATCAAGCATTTCTGTCAGAGCTGGGGTTAAATGTTCAGCAGTATGTAGTATCAGTGTGTACTTGTACACGACAGGAGCCTCATTAGGAGGTATTTTGGTTGATCTTTGCTAGAGTCAGGACTGCTTGGTGGGATTAGAACCACAGGAAGGAAAATGTTGATCTCAGGAATAAGGATACGAGCCCCAGGTCATGACTTGACCTTTCAGAGGCCTCTGACTCGACTCGGTCCAAATGCTGCTGACTTGAAGCCAGACAGGTCATGTTTACTCTGTTTTCTCACATGTTGTCTCAAACCACACAGACAAGAAGAACATCTATAAATGTGGATGGAAACACATCACGCTGCAGGTTGTTTAATGTTTTATTTCAGGGTCGATGAATCTTAAAGCGACGCTCGAGACCAGAAGAGTCATCAGCTGAATGAACACCCTGACTCAGTGGTGACTCGTCAGTAACAAACAGGTCACTGGACTTAATTCCTGTGAAGCTGATCTACTGATTGGTTTCTCTGTTAACCTTCACACCTCTGCAGTGGTTTCACCATAGACTGATGACAAGGTGGCAGCTGTGGGAAAATGTCAGAGTCTTTACTTTGTACCTCAGACATACCTGTCTTTTACAGTTGGCAATTTATGAAGCCAAAGGACATTTAGATCAATCTAAAGATGTGATTCATATTCAGATCATTGATATTATTCATGACACAGTTCAGCCCCTAATCATGGTGCGATACAGCCCCTAGTCGTGGTGCGATACAGCCCCTCATCGTGGTGCGATACAGCCCCTAGTCGTGGTGCGATACAGCCCCTCATCGTGGTACGATTCAGCCCCTCATCGTGGTGCGATTCAGCCCCTAGTCGTGGTGCGATACAGCCCCTCATCGTGGTGCGATACAGCCCCTCATCGTGGTACGATACAGCCCCTCATCGTGGTACGATACAGCCCCTCGTCGTGGTACGATACAGCCCCTCGTCGTGGTACGATACAGCCCCTCGTCGTGGTGCGATACAGCCCCTCGTCGTGGTGCGATACAGCCCCTCGTCGTGGTGCGATACAGCCCCTCGTCGTGGTGCGATACAGCCCCTCGTGGTGGGGCGATACAGCCCCTCGCGGTGGGGCGTGAA
>SSNR01000097.1:398646-417448 GCA_006937965.1 Callopanchax toddi | reverse complement strand
CTGAGGACTAGGATCCAGATCTCTGATCTACTGAGGACTAGGATCCAGATCTCTGATCTACTGAGGACTAGGATCCAGATCTCTGATCTACTGAGGACTAGGATCCAGATCTCTGATCTACTGAGGACTAGGATCCAGATCTCTGATCTACTGAGGACTAAGATCCAGATCTCTGATCTGCTGAGGACTAAGATCCAGATCTCTGATCTGCTGAGGACTAAGATCCAGATCTCTGATCTACTGAGGACTAAGATCCAGATCCCTGATCTACTGAGGACTAGGATCCAGATCCCTGATCTACTGAGGACTAGGATCCAGATCCCTGATCTACTGAGGACTAGGATCCAGATCTCTGATCTGCTGAGGACTAGGATCCAGATCTCTGATCTGCTGAGGACTAGGATCCAGATCTCTGATCTGCTGAGGACTAGGATGCAGATCCCTGATCTACTGAGGACTAGGATGCAGATCCCTGATCTACTGAGGACTAGGATCCAGATCTCTGATCTACTGAGGACTAGGATCCAGATCTCTGATCTACTGAGGACTAGGATCCAGATCTCTGATCTACTGAGGACTAGAATCCAGATCTCTGATCTACTGAGGACTAGGATCCAGATCTCTGATCTGCTGAGGACTAAGATCCAGATCTCTGATCTGCTGCTCAGAAACAGAACTTATGATATCACCATAGAGCCTAAACAGATCAAATATTCACATCTAAAAATGATATTTTGTCCTTAAATAAACAGGATTATTGTTTTGTTTGTTTCTCCCGTGAAAACGTCTAATTGATGTTGAATTTTCTCAGAAACAGTTCTGTGTCTCCAGTCTGTCAGGGTCAGAGGTTTGAGGACTAAAGGTTCAGGTTTTTCTCTCTTGACTCTGGTTTCTGTAAATCTCTCCTCCAGGATCCTGAGTGAGACCAGTCAGTTGAATCTAGACCCAAACAGTCGTCGTGTCAGGGACTGAAGCTGTAGTCCGTCGTTTCTGCAGGTCCAGGATCAGGGTCTCCCGGTGCACATAGATGTGTATCAGAGAAACCAGAGAGGCATGTTCTACCCCCTGTTACGTGCACGCTACGTGCACAGTGTGCGTGCACTCGGCCTCCGTCTGGTCAGGTTAGACGTCCTGCTCAGACAGACGGCATGTTTTACTATAAAGAGTCAGGGATGATCCAATCAGGAGGACTCAAGAGGTTTGATACTAATGAGGTCATCTCAGGTCATCTCAGGTCACCCTGACAGCAACACGTCTTCCTGTCTGTCCATCAGAAGTTTAACCATGTTTCTGTCACATCACTGAAGCTACGAGCTTCTGGACGCTGAGACGTCTCATTAGAGAATAAACACTGGAGGCTGTTGTCATGGTTACTGTGGACCAGGCTTTCATTCTCGATCTCCTGATTAAACATGTCCTCCGTTGGATTCTCTCTGTTGTTGACTTGAATGTCCTTAAAGCAGAAGTCTCTAACTGACACCGTCCTCCATGTTTCTGCTCCAACGCTGCTGACCTCAAGTTCATCAGAAACCTGAGGGTCCTCCATCAGACCAGGTGTGTTGGACCAGAGGAACATCTGGACCCTGGGACACCTGTCCTAGAGGGTCATTGATCTACACACCCTCCAGTGACATCACTCCAAGTGGGTGTGCTTCTCAAGAGGAGAACTTCCTGTTTCTGGAGGCTCCACCCACTTTGAGTGATGTCACCAGTGGGTGTGGTTCCTACTGTAGATAAACTTTAGATGAGCCCAAACATCCCTCTAAAACTCAGACGTCCTGGAGTTCCTCAGGGTTCAGGACTCGGATCCATTACGGTTCCCTTTATCGACCCTGTGCACGTGACGTCACGCCGCTCACGGTACGAGCCCCTCAGCCACAGTGGAGGGAAGAGGACTGTTTTACACACGTAGAAACTCATGGGAAGCTAGTCAAAGCCAGCAAGTTTGTTGCCTTTTATCGCTTTTATTTAGTTGGTTTCACAGTAAAATGGTAACGGTTAGCTGCGCGGTTGGCTGCGCTAACACACACGGGTGTAAACTCAACTTGTCATTTTTTAAAACTTTGATGGAGACGGAAAACAGACATAAGCTGCAGCGATACGGACTAGCAGCCCTCCAGAGTGTTTTGGATTTCCAGCGTTTTACAGTAAGATTAACGTTTTTATATTTCTGGAGGAAGACGGGCGGACTGTGATGGACCTGAAATGATAAATGTGATGTGTTTATATGACTTATTTAGTATTGATAATCCTTTATTCCACCATGAAGGACATGCATCACTATAGTGAATTCCAGGTTAGTTATTGATTATAATAATATTGTTCCAATGTAGGATTACGTGTGTTAAAATGACGTTATTTATTTAGCCTGATGAGCTTAGCTGTTAAGAGATTTCTTGTCTGGTTTGGTGCGAGAGTAGCATCTGAACACATTGACCTTGCTAGCCACTAAACCTGGTAGGGATCCGGACTATTTTTAGTTGTTTTTTAAAAAATCCGTTCCAGTGTAAAGTGAACGCTGTTCATCACATAATGTTATAAATCCAGCGGTGAATTCTGGCAAAGTCAGCAACTTGTTTACATCGGTGAAGCAGCAGGGAGAACGTAAGCTAATGTTCGGAAGCTAGTTAGCACTTAACGTTTGTAAATATCGCTCTCTATGAGCCCCAGCTAGGTGAGCTAAACCTTCCTACAAGTGAACTGGGCTTGAACTAGTAGGAGACTGGCTAAACTGGTAAAAAAAAAAAACAACCTCAGTCGCCACTTTTGCTCTCCGTTCAACACTCACTGTGTAAATAACGATCCCTATGTGCCCCACGTAGGTGTGCTACTTCCTCTGATAACTGAACTGGGCTTGAACTAATTGAAGCTAAAAATAGCAAAAACAACAAAAAATAGAAAACCCTTAATAATAGACGCTAGTTTTTCCTTTGTGCTGCCTCGTTTCGCTCACTGTTTACTAAGCCTGCCCTCCAGTGTGGCTGACCCACGGGATTAGGTCACGTTGGTGCAAAGGGTCAGTAGAGGCTTCAGATGACTGAGTCGTCCTTAGAGAACCCATTCAGAAGGACGCTTTGAAGAACATTGAAGCGGAGTTTAAACTATACAAAAAGTACATTTTCAATCACTCATAAACCAGGCTTATTAGCATCGTCATAATCAAGTAAACATAATTTAGCAGACTGCCTAACAAATTATATTACTAGTTAAGGTCAAAACGTGCTTACCTTGAAGCGCTCTCTTTTTGAAAAGGTTCCTCCAGGTTTAGTCAAAGCAAAACGCTCTTTTAACGAAACCAGTCCACCATTAAAACACGAGGATGCTGTGTTTTTGTCCGCTGCTGTGCTCTCAAATCTCCTCGAAGGCTGATTTTTCCACTTTTCCTCTCTCCAGAGATGTGATAATACAGGTTTCTCACCGAGTTCTGTAACGACACAGCCGAGTTCACAAGCACACATTGTTAGCTAACCATGCCAACAAGTAGCAATTAGCAACATGAGTTAGCGGTTTTATTTTTTTTAAATGAGCTAGAGTTATTAACCTGTTACTCACATAGTTGTTATGACCAGTGTTGGGAGTAACTAGTTACAAAGTAATTAGTTACAGTAATATATTCCTTTTTTGAGTAACTAGTAATATATGAACATTACTCTTTTAAAGTAAAGTAATATATTACTAGTTACAATTTGAGTAACTTACTAGTTACAACCCCCCACCCCCCAAAAGACATTTGCCAAGACGTGTGTTGCTATGGCAACGGAGCTGAAGAGAACATTTGAGGCCCAGGAGCATCAACAGCTGACGTATGGACAGACATTAATAAAATATTATTTAGGATTGACTGTAGTTTAATAAAATAGAGAGAAAACTACAGTATTTCTGGTGTCATTCTCGTGGAAAATATAAATTGATCAGTTATAATATTTTAGAATGTGTCACATAAGATATTTTGCCAAAAGTAACTCAAAGTAACTAAAAGTAGTGTAACTTAGTTACTTTTTGGGGACTGTAATATGTAATACAAACTAGACTACATTTTTTTTTTTGCTGTAACTAGTAATATTAATCTATTACAATTTTAAAGTAACTTACCCAACACTGGTTATGACATGATATCAAATCTGAAGACTGTATTAAACAGTCGGGGAACATATTCACGGCTACGGATTTGTTCAAACAAAATAGCTCCACAAATCTGCAAATTTCCTTAAAGTTTAAAGAAACCTTTCCTTAAAGCGTATTTTTGCTTAAATACTGTTTTTACATAGTCTACCTAATTAAAATACCATAAAATTTTAATTAAAGAAGAGGTCAGATGGTCCTGTGCAGCCTCCAGCTCCATGCAGCAAACTGAGCCTCAGAGGGGAAGTCCAACTCCAAAAGTTCGCTTTCCCGCATTTTCACAAGACAAAAATAAAAGTAAGCAGAACTTTTGCTTGTTTTTATGGACGAGAACTAAACAATTTAAGTTCTGCTGACTTACTAATTAGTGCTGAAACACACAACTACCTTGTTTTGTTCGTCTGACCTAAAATATGGTCATGCATGTATGAAACTCATTTTAAAGTCCTTCCAACTAAAAATACTGTCATCTGAAAAAATGAAAGTTGTTTTTTTTACAGTGCTCAGTGGAGTGTTAGTATTAGAAATAATAATAGTATTAACATTAGTACCTTCCTCAGTAACCAGTCATATCCATATCCAGTGTCTGCTGCCCTCTGGTGGAGGATCTACTGAGTGTGTTTGTTTGTTTGTTATTAAACTAAATGATTAAATCAAACTGATGATGATGAAGCTCAATCAGGATGAAGACGTCTCCCTCGTGTCTCAGACTCCGTCCTCAGACTGTTCCAGTCCAGGACCCAGCCTCTCCCTGGTTTCTCTCACCCCCCTTAGACCTCCTGGTCCCTGGAGGTCCTGAAGACCTGCGTCGCCTCATTCCCATGCTAACAGTCCCCGTCCTCTCGTCTCCCTGTCCTCTACCCCTGCTCCCCCTCCCCCTCTCCTCCCCCTGAGGCGCTGCACTGCTGGCGTCCACCCAGAGTCCCTCCATTTCCTCCACATCTGATATAATCAGGACAAAAAAAGAGCTGAGAACATTCTTTTCCCATGATTCTTAAGTGGCACCAGGGGCAGTCCGGGCCGGGCCGGCCGGCTGGTCGGCCTGTTGGCCGGCCAGAGGCCTTCCGTAGGGACTCGCTCCACAGCACTTATCTGTGATTATCACAGCGGCTCTTTGAAAATGTCATCTGCATGGAATGGAAAGGGAAAACGCTGGACGTGATTTTTTATTCTGAGATTGTCATCTGAATTCTCCACAAAGGGATCGACACCTGCTGCTCGTTTACGGTCCTTTCTTCTCTTCTCTGGTTCCAGTAAATCATTTGGCCATTTGTCACGGCGTGCAGGAAACTCTGCAGCTCCGATAATCATGGAGAATGTTCTGAGAGCACTCTGGAACATGATGAGTTCTCCGATAACAAACTAGCTGTTGCACTTAAAGGACATAATGGTCTGAGGGTTTCCTCCAACCTCTGATCAGGAGACATCCTCGTCCCAAACAGCCGTCGTCAGAGAGACGTCTCTACAAGCAGATGGACGTCTGTCAGCTGTTTCTGGTCACAGGTTGTGGTTTTAAACATGTTTACAACGTTTTCTAACTGTTTCTGGTTGGTCATGAATCCATCAAGAACAGGAGAGCAAAGGAACGAAGCCCCGCCCCCTCTGCCTCTGATTGGCTGGTTGGTGCTTAGCCCCTCCCACCTGTCCAGACTAACCTGAGTCAGGACTGATGGGAGAGTCAACAATCACAGGAAAGAAGTGGCCATAATATTAGGTGTTTTCTGTTTGGACTTTTCCTGAGTCCAGCTTCATTTCAGGACCCGGTCCAGGTTCAAACCGGAACCCTGAGGTCCAGCAGTCCTCCCTAAATGATCAGACCCAAAGGGACTAAGATGTCCCTGGTCCGTCCTGGTTCAGAACGCCTGATGGATCTGAGGATAAAACCTGCTGCGAGTCAGTCACATATCTATAAAAACTGATCGTTGTCCTGATGAGGACGCCTCCTGAGCTGCTGGTGGACCCAGTAGAAGCTCTGATCCGTGTTGCTCAGCATCCTCTCCGTCTGTCGGAGCATCAGGTAGAGTCACCAGCTGACGACTAGATCCTGTCAGGTGGAGTCAGAGTCAGGCCTCGGGCCTTCTCACCACTCTCCTCCGTCTGACCTCACAGGGAACTCTCTACTCCCATCATCCCTCATTGCTGTCAGTCCGGCTCATCCGTTTGACAGAATCTGAGCCTTTTGGGTTCCGATTCAGGGAGACGTCTTGATCACGGAGACGTGTGAGGAGACGGGAGACAGCAGAGGTCTGGTTCTCTGTGGTTCTGAGTAGAGACGGGACCGCGTTCTCCCATCGTCTGATTCAGAGCGTTTCTGGAGATGTTTCTGACTTCCTGGGCTTCAGTCCAGAGCCGAACCCTCCAACTCCACTAAAGCAGGGCGGAGGGATTAACGTCAACGATAATGGAGAGCTGTGCTTTTGATTCCTTCTGCCGAGGTATGAGGAGGATTAGAGACGGTGTGAAATGACTTTGCCAGATATTTGCAGGATTTTATGTTGCATTGTCTTAAAAACAAAAGGTAAAAGAGAAGGAAGGAGAAGTACATTTAATATAATTCCCGTTATCATAAATTGGAAAATGTAAGCATCCACAAAGCTCCGAGGCTGCTGGGTAATCCCTGCTCCTCCCAGAGTCAGCAGCCAGCTGAAGGAGAGTTGATGAAGTGAATTAAAGCCGAGCGCGGCGCTGGCAGACGCACAGCCTGGCAGCACGTTTCAAGAACAACAAAACAACAATTGTTCTCTCTGCTGTCGGATCAGCTGACTCTGAATCAAGTGGAAGTCGGTGGTCTGGAACGTCTACAGAGCTCGCTTTAATTACAGCCGTCAGAGAGGAGGAGGCGTCGCTCCCAGAGAGGGAAGATGATCCCAGTTCTGAGCTGCTGCTGGGATACCGTCTCCGTCAGTCAGCCGTCAGACCAAGGCTTTACTCTACAGAGCTCTGAGTCCGTCATACTAATAAAAACCTCTGGGGGAGCAGAGGGAGTCTCTTTGTTCAGCTCCTGAAAACATTTAGATCCACGTTGCTCCTCTGGAGACAGGTGTCGGGATGATCCCTGGACATGGAGGTGGATCAGGTCGCTGGAGGACTGTCTGACACACTGACTTTACAGGAAGTAGAAACCTGATTCATCAGCTGCAGGTCAGAGACCAGCTGTGTCCTCAGCAGAGAGGACTTGGACCTGAACCAGCCTCGGTTTCGACCTGAAGTCCAGCGGGGACGGGGACTTCATGGCCACGTACATGTTCAGACCCCAGAACAACGTCAGGAGCAGACAGTTGGACACGTGGGACACCGGGGATTGAACCCTGGTCTCCCACATGGTGGACGGCCTCTCTACCTCTGATCCACTGATTCATGAACATCAAAGCATCCTTATCCGTCTCCACCGGCACCGATCCATTTCTGCCTCCTCCGTTATTCCTCCTGCAGTTCTAAGAATCCATCAGAACACCTGGTCCAATCAGGTGTAGCGTTACCAAATACGCTATAACCTCAGACCTTTGACCCCTTGATCGTCACACAAACAATAATCCTCTTTTTCCCAATAACCTGGATTATAATGACTCTTTATTATGTTTTAACCTGAATCAAGATTCCTACAGGTGTCCAACTGTCCACTTTCAGGTGTCCACTTCCCAGATGACCTTAACTGGACTCTCTCAGTTATAAGACTCTTTGAATAATAAATTCAGATTCTAAAGTGTTCCCTTTCTTGTGCCACTGCTGGTCTAATCTTGTTTACAGTTGAAGTGTTTCACAGTGTTCCAGCTCCAAGGCCTTTCCACTAACATTCAAACGGTGTTATAATGTCTTCCTCCTGTTTCAGGATTATTTTATATAAATCTTAAATCATCTGGTTTTCTATATTTCTACTTTGCAAAGGTTAAATCAGTATTATTTTAAATTCATTCAAAAGGTGAATATGACTTTAAAGACCTGAGCCATGTGACTTAGTAAATCCCTCTCCCATTAGTCCACGTTTTCACCCAGTCCCTTTAAGCTCTCTCCACTTCCGGAGACACGTCAGTCTCTCGGCATCAACACTGAGACAACAGCCCACTGTTTTTCCTCGCTACACAGTGATGCTTCAAGGTCGCCAGCCTCGCCTGTAGCCTACGGGTAAACAAAGCCCCGCTCCCAGCCGACCTCCGCTCTCCCCCTCGGGAGCCAGACACCATCAGTCTGCCTCTCCTCACCAATATGGGGAAGAAAGCTCCAGCTGTGCTGAACCAGAAATGGCTCTACTGACGTCGTATCCAAGGACGTCTCCTGCCGGCCCAAGGCGGCTCTCCACCTCCGAAGGCCTCCGGACCGATCGAGGGAGAATCTTCCGCTTCCTCATCGACCTCCACCTGCCAGATGTGATCCAGGAACGCCGACCAGTAAGATTCCATAATCTGGTAACCACAAGGCCTGTTGATAAGCTAACTCACACCGTAGCTTACCACAACAGTAACTCCTCCAACTAAACTAAATTAAGATAAAATGCCTCTAGTCTAAACATCACAGACTCAGGTTGTTAAAACTCAAATTAAGATCAACTTAGAACACCTTACCATTGTGTTGACATGCTAAAACCATTGCTACCTCTCTGCTAATCTTTTGTACTGTTCGTCAGCTTTTATAATAAATACCGTAAAGTCTTTTATTCCTGACTCAGTCTTCCATTCGTCAATATCAAGGTACGTAATCTACTCCCTGTAACATCTCTTAGAACCTAGAGAAGTCTCTGCATAACCATTAGCATTGGTGAAGGTATCAAAGCAAACGGCTTCGTATAAAACCGACAAAGCTAAGCTAATCACCTTGCAGAAATGTGCAGCTACAAACTTTCACAGTTTATAACGCTACACAGGAAACAGAGCTCTGCTGTCAGGATGTCATCAGATCCGTCAACGTTCAATAAAAACCTGATGAACTACTTCCTCTGGATAGCTGTGGGAGTGAGGGGAGACCTGGTCTGGATCTCAGGCTTCACATGGATCCGTCTCATTGACGGTTTCAGGACATTTCCCTTTACGTCCGAGCTGAGGTGGTTTTCTTTACCTCCTTATAATCAACCCACAGCTGATTCTCCAGTTTGACCTGAAACACGTTGACTCTGAGATAAACCTCTAGAGTCTCTGATAAACTACAGATTTAGTGATGCAATAAAAAAGGAAAATCAGCAACAGATTTATGAGCAGATCTGTAGGATCACAGGTTTTCTGGAGAGGTGAACTGACCCAGTGATTCATCATCATCTCATTAAATACACCAGAAAATGATTTGACCAAATCAAAGTTCAACCTGAGCCTGAAGGATTGGATCAGCTGAGCTCTGACCAGAGGAGTCATGTGACTGAACATCAGATCGTTTTAAAACCAGGTGACTATAACTGGTACATGCACGCCCCAGATATCGTGCACGTAGCCGGTCCCTCTGCCTGAAAGCGTCTTTGCGTTCCGGTGTCGTCATGTGGAACTAGGTTTGGGGACTCTCTTTGTTGTGACACCTAAGTGTGCGTCACTAATGTTCTTCCCTGGTAGAACTGATGGGTTCCTCTGTTTTAGATAAAGAGCCGTTCTGTTATGGGCGGTAAGTAGAGAGTCCTGGTCCTGGTCCTTAGACCATCACTGATGAACCTGTCATCCTGGTCTGGAGCTGGAGGACCATCCTGTAGGAGAGGAAGTCCTAAAACACCTTTCAGTCTCTAAAGATGTGAGCTGTGTTCTGAGATGTGACCAATCAGCACAGAGGATGGATCTGTTCCTTCATTAATAATCTTCGTAGAGTTCAGCTTCAGTCTGAGGATCCGGTTCTGGTTTTACAGTCTCCAGTTTGATCAAATGTTTCCACGGAGAAGAAAACAGAAGTGGTTCATCCTCCTCCTTCCTTTGTTTCAGGATTCACTCTGAAAACAACCCGCCAGTGCCGATTGGACCCAACGTTTCTGAGGGTTCGTGTTGAGATTCATCAAACTTCCAATTATCAGCCTGTAGGAGACAGGTGTGGGGGGGGGGGCTGCTGTCACCCGGCTCATTATCACGTCCCGACAGCGCTGATGAAACGCGACTCGAGGAGACGCTGCTGTAAACCTGTGAAGAGAAACACAGATCTCAGACCCACTTTGTTAACGCCGTCCTCTAAACGTCACGCGCCGTCAAAACTTCAGAGTCTAGACTTTATTCGCTCAGACGAGACCGCATGCTCTCTGTTGTTGTTTGTTATGGTTCCTTGATTTTACAGGATGTTCTTCTGGTTCCTTTCCTCTGAACTTCAAGTAAAAGTTCAAAAACGACAACTTTTCAGAGTTGTATTTATTTTATTTAACTCAGCGTAGAGGATCAATCTACCAGAATGAAATCAGCTGTTTCTGCCTCAGTCGACCAATCACAGCGCTTTAACTACAGCTAACTGACCGGTGAAGCTGATTGGACGTCTGACAATGAGGACAGAAGTTTATTTAGTTTATAATAAATGATGATGGATGTTCTGTTTATTCATTCCTTAGACGCTTTGATCCAAAGCGACTTACCTAATTAACGATCGCCCTATCAGGCATGATGTGATCTGTGGGGGAACCGGAGAACCCGGAGGGAACCCACACACTCATGGGGAGAACATGGAGCTCCACGCAGAAAGGCCACAGCCGGGATTCAAACCTGCGACCTTCTTGCTGCGAGGTAACAGCGCTAACCACATGCAGACCATGGACCGACGGAACATGATCATGTGACCTATGGATCCACATCGTGAAACAGGAAGTGATGTTTATTACGATCCGTGCACCATCTGACCTGACGTGCGCGCCCTCAGCAGGTGGAGATTAGGGAGATGTCTTTGGGGTCAGAGGTCGCTGCAGCGAGCTGAAACGACGTCACTAATGAATATTACTGATCTGAGGTCAGTGCCGTGTCACTATTACAGTTTTCACATTAGACCACACTAGAACCGTGTTCTGCTTTAGAACCGATCTGCATCCATAATGAAGGCTTGGAATCATCTTTTATTAATGATGTCATTTATATTCAGAGGTGATGAGCGTCAGGAGCAGAGGGCTGACTCTGGATCAGATCCTCCTGAACACAAACAGAGCGTCTAAAACCAGATCATCACAGACTGGTTCAGGAGGGAGGTTCACCAGTCTGTCTGTGAAAACACCAGGGACGGAAACAGGAAGTCCACTGTCAGGGAGGAAGTAAAGGACGGAAACAGGAAGTCCACTGTCAGGGAGGAAGTAAAGGACTGAAACAGGAAGTCCACTGTCAGGGAGGAAGTAAAGGACTGAAACAGGAAGTCCACTGTCAGGAAGGAAGTAAAGGACTGAAACAGGAAGTCCACGGTCAGGGAGGAAGTAAAGGACTGAAACAGGAAGTCCACAGTCAGGGAGGAAGTAAAGGACTGAAACAGGAAGTCCACGGTCAGGGAGGAAGTAAAGGACTGAAACAGGAAGTCCACTGTCAGGGAGGAAGTAAAGGACTGAAACAGGAAGTCCACTGTCAGGGAGGAAGTAAAGGACTGAAACAGGAAGTCCACAGTCAGGGAGGAAGTAAAGGACTGAAACAGGAAGTCCACGGTCAGGGAGGAAGTAAAGGACTGAAACAGGAAGTCCACGGTCAGGGAGGAAGTAAAAGACTGAAACAGGAAGTCCACTGTCAGGGAGGAAGTAAAGGACTGAAACAGGAAGTCCACGGTCAGGGAGGAAGTAAAAGACTGAAACAGGAAGTGATCGGAGTCCACTGTCAGGTCTGTCCCACTTCGTCCACTAAACACCTAGAAAACAATGGGGGAGAGGAATTTTATTGTTTGTTTCTTTACAATCAGCTGTTGGTGGTGGAGGTGCATGATGGGAAACCAGCAGACTGATAGAGCTGCTGTTTCTACAGGATGCAGGTGGACACCTTCCCATTCTGCCACCTCATGAAGTTAAAAAGACTCAAAATACGATGAGATTCAGAGCATTCGGGTTAAAACGATGCCTTAAAGGATGATTAGGTTTTTTTTATCAGTTATTCTTTTAATAAAGTTAATCCAGGTTCTCGTATCAAAGAAAAATCTCAGAGTTCTCTAGAAAACTTCTCACAATCTGGATTTTCTCCTCTTTAAAGTCACAAGTTTGTCCTCTTTTAAAATCCATCCATTTTCTAAGCTGCTTCATCCAGTAAAGGTGATGGAGATCTGCTGTCTTTGTCCAGAGGTCAGGATGAGAGGGAGTGGACCCTGTGGACAGGTCTCCAGTCCATCACAGGGACACAGAGACAGACAGGACATCAGTTCACCTGACAGGTAATATATTTATATATATATAGTTTATGTATCAGGATATGAAGGTATTTTAATAGACGTCGTTTTCGTTCTGCAGCAGGAAACAATAAGGTTGTTTTTATTTAAATATGTTCAAAAACGTTGTCCAGTGAAAACAAACTAAATAAAAACATTTAAACGCTTTATGTCTCATTTCATGAGTTTAAATGAGAGATCTTTTGCCTCAGAGCATCTTTCGATATAAATTATGATTCAGATTTTTAGAATCCTTTTAAAACTCTGACACCTTTTAACACTTTTCTCACACATTTCCAATAGGCTCGTTCAGTAAATCCCTGTTATTTTCTGTCTTGGATCATGGTCATTTAGATTTTTATTTTGGGACATCAAACTCTGATGGAAACATGAGATTCATCATCTTTAAGTCTTCAGAGTGTTCTGTGTTTGATTGAGTAAACCTATACGCTGCCATAATGAATGAAACCCGATCATAGAGCTCCTCTAAAGAGCAGCTTCTTTATGCTGTTTTCATTTGTATCCATTTAGTTCTGGAAACTGCAGAAAGTCAGACCTCAGAGACGCTCAGAGTCTAAAAATAAGCTTCATTTCTGCAGGATCTTTGTTCCAGTTGAACAATCTGAACATCACACAGCTAAGTGCTTTATCGCTCTGCAATCTTCTCTCCTGGAAAGGTTTCTCTTTCTTCTCCGACTCACAAGTGATCATCATGTAGAGGCTAACTAGCGTTAGCTGGATTACCAGGATGTTTCTGAGTGAGTTCAGCCTGATGGAGTCTGAGCCTAAAGGTAAAAACAACAAGGCTTAGAGCTAAAGAAGAACAACAGAGGGTCAGCTGTTAAACATAACGGGATGATGTCACAGATTAGGAGGGGAGTGACATCATCTGATCCTCTGGGTTGTACCTGACGTAGCCTGAGTTTAAAAGAGATAGAAAAGATTCTACTAAACTTCATTTGGAAAAATAAGTCTCACAACTTGTGTTAATCAAATCTTATGAACTTCTATGAAAATGGAGGACTAAACTACAGACTTTGACTCTCTGCATTAACTGCCTGAAACAATTGATCAAAAATCCTGCCTCAGTTTGGAATGTTATCCCTCTTCATGTTTTATCTAAAGTAGGTGGTCTTCATTTCTTTACGGTATGTAACTTTAGTATCCATAAAGTCCCCTTAAAGTTATCTGCTTTTCATCATAGACACTTAATTTTATCATCTGGTCACTGTTTTTAAAGCCATACTCAGTATCCAGGTAAACAATGGAGCTTTTAACGTTTTTTTTAAAGCCCCTTAACAACGTTCCAACATAGTATAGCCATAAATATATTGTGGAGATAAAAAAAAAAACGAAATAAATCAATAAAGTGGTTGTCCCGCAGTTCTCTAAAAACTTCAGCCAATCCTATCGTTCGGACCAAACGATAGGATTGGACAATCCAGCTGTCTGTCTGCCGCATTTCCTCACTGCTTGGATTGGCATTAATCCACCCGGACACATTTTGGGGCAGAACATCCCAGAAGTGAAAGTGAAAGTAGAAGTAGGACAGAGAGCCGGCGGGTGATTCCATTTTGAGATTAAAAAACTAGTGCTGTCAGTCGATTAAAATAAATAGGGTAACTAATAACTAATTAATCGCAAATTTGAAAGAAATTAATCGCATTTAATCGCTTCTTTTCAGAAAAATGAAATTACATGCAGTTTACAATGTCCATCCATGAAATATGCCAAAATGTTTTAAAAATCATTTTAAAGCTTTTATAATTGATGAAAAAATGCATTTAAATTGCATCTCAGTTCAAAACAGTTGAAAAACAAAACTTCCTGACTAAAACTGGACAGACCCTAAATACAGTACTTTATAAATCTATTTGTTTATTTTATGTACAATTTCAGAAGGGTGTTGTTTTAAAATAATAATAAAGATTTCCAACATGTGGAAACACTATGAGAGAATCATTTTTTGCAGTGTTCAAACTGACCCACGGTCTGTTTTCAATGAGGGGTCCGAGTCACTCAGGTCTCTGTTGTTTAAAGACTAGTGTGGGAATGGGATCACCTCGGTCCGGTACTGGTTTTACTTTAAAGATAGAGGTAGGGTCTGGGTTCGTACCGAGCAGAACTGACACCTCCGTCCGCTCGGACCTCGGTGTCAGACCGGGACTGGAGCCGTAACACCCGCTCCCTGCTGAACTGAACCGAACCGTACGGCGAGAAAGGAGCAGGAATAAACCTTAAAGGCGTGAGACCGTCCAGTTTCACCGCCGATTACTTTCGGTTTTCACGGTGGAAGGAGCGGAGAGTTGAGTTCTGTTACCGGGTAGACCGGTGAACTGATGAGATCTGAGGAGCGGGCTGGAGGGAGGACACGGTCTGCGTCAAGGAGCTGGAGGAAATCTGATGCTGACAAGCGCTTCGCCTGGCTTCAAACACAAGTTGCGTTAATTTCGTTAATTTTTTTAACGCATTATGTCTTCCAAATTAATTAACGCAATTAAGTAGTTAAATCTGACAGCAATAAAAAATACCAGAGTCCCCCCAAAAAACACCTTTTCAACTAGCAGGAAACTAAAAACGTTTGGAGGTGAAAAGAGGAAGAGCTGGGGGAGCGTTTCTACAGCTGGAGTTAGACTCTTCTTTGTTATCGTCGCAAAACGGGGTCCCATGTCTGCAGGAGGCTGGCGTACCGATTATACCCGACGGGAGGGGTGAGTGCTCCGAGTCGTGTTTCTGTAAACTAGCTAGCGAGACCTAGCTTGTTTACCTGGCTACTGAGTATGGCTTTAACAATTTGTTTACGCTCATGAAGTGTGTATGACTAGTTGCTCTCTCCCCCCTAGTAGGTTTGTACACTTTTTTGTTTTTTGTCATTTTCTTCTTTTTTGTTAATTCATTTATATGTTTTGTTTGATATTATGTATGTGCATAATTTGTCAGTAAAGTTAAAAAGAGAAAAAAAGTAGCCTGAGTGGGTTAGCATTAGCCAACATGGCCTCTCAGTTCAGTTTCTCTCATTCAGACCAGAAACATCGAGATGACTGATCTGATGAGAGCTTCCTCCAGGTGATGCTAACGGACAGATGTTCTGGTTGAAGGGTCTGAGCCCTTTAGCTATCTTTGTGACATTTATTAAACTCTGGGTGTTTTTGGTTGTAAGCTGTGATTCAGTGAAGTCTGTTTCAGTCCAGAATGATGATCCAGACCTAAAACCACCACAGGATCCAGCAGCACCTTAAATAGAGCCCCTCATCTAGAGCATCAGGCTCTATAATCAGCTTTAATTAAAGACACGATGAAGCATCCTCACCGTCATCATCACCGATCCAAGAGCTAAAGCCAGCAGAAGGTCTGAAGACAACAGTTACAGAGAGGACTCATCAGGATGTTTAAAATAGAACCGTGTGATTAATTAGATGAACGCCACCTGATCCCACTCAAATGTCACACGTTTTATGAGCTCCGACTATAAAAAGCTGCTTAATGCAACCAGTGAAAACGAGACCAAACATTAAGGCTTCAAAGAGTTGAATTCAGAAGGTTTCTCCTGATTATTCTGCTAGATTTATCAGCACCAGGCTGCAGACGGTGAATTTACATTTCCACCAGTTTCTTCATCTCCAACCTTCTAGAGAGACATATGAGATCAGTGCAGCAGATGGGGAGTCATCCACTTGATGCAAACAGGGTTATTTATAATGTGTTTGAGTGCAAATTCACACAGAAATACCACCCCAGAGAGCGCGAAAAAATATGGTGTAAAGCAGCAAAAAAACCCAAACCCTCACACCCCCCTCCCCCCCGAGCAGAGACGTGTTTCTGAGCAGAGAGAAGGAAAATAAAGACACATGACCTGAGCCGGAGCCAGCAGATCCACCGCCATCTGTCTGTACTTCTGACAATGATAGGAACCAAGTTTTTAATAAAGCAGAGGAGGCCAGGCAGCACCAACACGTCTGTCCTGATTACCCAGAGCGGGGAACACGCTACACGTGTGTCAGCCTCCGTAAAGACGTGTAAGGAGGCGTGTGAGCGAGAGGATGAAAGGAACATCTCCCAGAGTAGAAACGACAAACAGCTTCAGAGTTAAACTCTCTCTATTTCCACAGAGTCACATCCCATCAGAGTGAACACCCAGAACCCTCTGGGTCCACCTCCAGGCCTTAGAGGCTCATCAGCTCAGACCATCTCTAACACTTCTTCAGGTCTTTAGACCTCCCATCCGATCTCTGTTGCACATTGTCTGGTTTCTGAAGAACATCTGAACCGTGGTCTGGTTCTGAGCTTCAGTTAAAGCCATCCTCAGTATCCAGGTAAACAAACGAGGTCTCCTAGCTAGTTTACAGAAACACGACTCGGTGAACTCACCCGTCGGGTAAAATCCATAATCCAGCCTCCCGCGGACATGGGACTCCGTTTTGCGACGATAACAAAGCAGAGTCTAACTCCAGCCGCAGAAACGTTCCCCCAGCTTTTCCTCTTTTCACCTCCAAACGTTTTTAGTTTCCTGCTAGCTGAAAAGGTGTTTTTGGGGGGACTCTGGTATTTTTATCTTAAAATGGAATCACCCGCCGGCTCTCTGTCCTACTTCTACTTTCACTTCCGGGATGTTCTGCCCCAAAATGTGTCCGGGCGGATTAATGCCAATCCAAGCAGTGAGGAAATGCAGCAGACAGACAGCTGGATTGTCCAATCCTATCGTTTGGTCCGAACGATAGGATTGGCTGAAGTTTTTAGAGAACTGCGGGACAACTACTTTATTGATTTATTTCAGTTTTTTAAATCTCCAATATATTTATGGCTATACTATATTAGAACGTTGTTAAGAGGCTTTAAAAAAAATGTTAAAAGCTACTTTGTTTACCTGGCTACTGAGTATGGCTTTAAGCCAGCCTGGTGTCGTCATGGAGACAGAACCATATCTGTGAGTGGTGAGAGATCAAATCAGGGCATGAAACCTAAATAAACGACCCTTATTAAGACTGAACACGGACTTTTTACCTCTGAGATCTTTAGTCGTCCACTTCCTGTTAGCAGTGTTGGGGAGAATACTCTGTAAATGTATTCAGTTACAGAATACTGAATACCTGTTTCAAAATGTATTTTGTACTGTATTCCGTTACTTTGCTTAATCCTGGTACTGTATTCTAAATACTTGGAATACTTAGAATACTTCCCCTATAAAACACGATTTCAGTCTATTGCAAAGTGATGTTCTTGATGTTCATTGCACTCCAGATGGAAAGCTCTTAACATGAAACCACAACAACATCATCAAGCTAACGTCATTTCAGAAACGACACCGACACTGTAAATGTGAGAAATGACAGAACTAACAGGATACAGGCTGTTAAATAAAGCACTAAGGAAGCAAAACTAGAAAGATAAAACTAACTTTAAGGTGTTTCTTCAGATTAGAGTCTTTGGACTCAGCTAGTAGGTTGTTAGCTGGCAGACAAAGATCGCACTGAACCGTCATATTTCGCTCACCCCGTTCCTTTTTTAGAATGAAAATTAGCTTGAATGTCCAGGACATGAATGCACTTATTCCTCCACTGCTGGTAGGTTGATTCAGCTGTGGTTGTGACTCCAACCGTCTGAATCCATACGAGGCTAGCTGCTACCTGCTGCTACCGGCTGGTCGGGAGTGTACCCTCTTGTTTTGGTAGGGTTGTTATGGTAACGGAGGCACGTTGTTTAGGGGCATTATGGGATAGATAACCTACACAACATGGAGACACAAGTATTCCAATGGTATTACGAAAGTAACTGTATTCTGAATACCATGTTTAAAAATAGTAACTGTACCGGAATACAGTACGTCAAAATAGTATTCTAAATACATGTATTCCGATACTACCCAGCACTGCCTGTTAGAGTAAATCCCAGCGCTCTGATTGGTTCTGGTGTTAACAGCTGCTCCTGCTTAGCGTCTCACAGAATCCAGAGCGAGGCTGCAGTCGCTGATGATTCTCATCATTTGTTCAAATGAAACAGCTGATTAGTTCTGGTTTGTCTGATGGATCCAGAAGGAACCGGGACTCCGTTTAGGACCCGGACTCGCTTCACGGCGGCGCGGCAGCAGCAGCATATGGCTAGGGAGGCAGAACCATACATCACCAGCAGCAGAGAGCATCTTCATTATGTCAGGAGATTAATAAGGTGATGGAATTGACCCAGTTAATGAGACCCTTGTTTTGTGGTTTCCTCCCTCGTAACCATGGGATGCTGCTGGAAACAAGTGCCAAAAAGTCCCGTCTCTGCCAAACGAAACGGCCTTATTAATTCCAATTATCCTGATCATTGAGCACTCCGATGAAAAATGAAGACGTTTCAACTTGACTAATTGGCCCCAGGAGCCAGCGTATGTTTGTGTGTGTGTGTGTGTGTGTGTGTGTGTGTGTGTGTGTGTGTG
>SSNR01000097.1:382546-398618 GCA_006937965.1 Callopanchax toddi | reverse complement strand
CACACACACACACACACACACACACACACACACACACACACACACACACACACACCCTGTTGAATAAAAGATGCAGCTTGAGCCACAGAAGAGGCTCAGGTGGGAGCCGGGTCCAGTCATTAGAGTCGGGGTCGAAGGTTTGAAACCTCGGCTGCTCTTTGCTCACAGGTTGAAAGTGTCCTTCAGTCGGACCCAGACCTTAAACACAGCTGAGAGGAAACAACAAACAGGATTAAAGGAAGAGGTCGGCCATCTTTCTATCGTCTGCAGAATCCAGTGAAAACAGAAAGTTTATTTTCAGGCTTTAAGGTGGAAATCTCCCAACAACCTTCAAACGCTGAGCTGATTTATGGGTTAGGGTTGGTATTCATGCCTGGTTTTATTATTACTGAACAGCTGTTCAGGTGGTTTTGTTTACCTCTCTGCTTGTAGGTTTTAAAAATCCATCTTAAAACCCTGAAACAGGTGAGGAGCTCCGCCCTGTTTGGAGCTCAGGTAGTGGGTCATCATCATGTAATGGTTGATTTAACTCAACTATTAAACCTTAAGGTTTTAGCCCCTAAATCTGATAAAAACTCATTTTAACCATAAAAAGATCAAAGCTAAGTGCCTCATTATTACCTTGATATTAAAACGATTATTTTATCATATTATTAATATCCTGTATATTATAACTCTTATGCCCCACATGGACAGAAAGTAAGAGAGTTTATTTTAGATTGACTGAACTTTTTAAAACTCGTCCTCCAGCTTCACACTTTGTATCCAGTCAAACATCAGTCTGACTGGTTTTTATTAAAATTAAGTCTCACATTACCGTTAAGGGTTGCAGAAGAACATTCTGATTCTGGATCTTTTATAAAAATGCATCAAGCCTCTCCTTTAAATGAATGTAAGAACCATAAATAATGTTGATTCATCTCTTTCTACTCAGTCTGAAGACTTTGACCCACAGAGCTCAGTTCTCTGAGGATCCAGCTCCTGGTAGTGGTTCTGCTGCATCAGCAGAAACCTGGGTCCCCTCTGACTGAACAGAAGGAAACTTCAGCGCTGTTAGAACCGCGTTACCTGACAAAGCAAAACTCCTGTTCTTCTGTTAAATAAAACTTTTACTAAAGCTTTGGAGACTAAGGTGATGTTTGTTTGTGTCTAGGAGGGCGGTGGTTCTCTGAAGGTGTTTGATTCTGATGTGAGACGCCACAGAGAGGCCTGAGACTACTTCAGGACGGGACATAGTGAGATGCATTCACCCAGGGACTCACACGCACGCAGACACACACACACAGTTTACTGAAGACCAGTGTTTGGGTTCAGTCATTTAGAAATGTGCTTGAAAACAAAATTTTTTTTAATGACAAACTGATGAGTTTTACTCCCACAGGACTTTACTGTTGACCAAAGCAGGTGTCAGATATTCAAACAGCGACAGAACAATGGCCAGTGCAGTGGTGTCTGACAGGGCAGCTAACCAGGCAGCTAGCAGGGTAGCTAACAGGGTAGCTAACAGGGTAGCTAACATAGCAGCTAACAGAGCAGCTAACAGGGTAGCTAACAGAGCAGCTAATATGGTAGCTAACAGAGCAGCTAATATGGTAGCTAACAGAGCAGCTAACAGGGTAGCTAACAGAGCAGCTAACAGAGCAGCTAACGGGGTAGCTAACAGAGCAGCTAGCAGGTAGCTAACAGAGCAGCTAGCAGAGAAGCTAACAGAGCAGCTAACAGGGTAGCTAACAGAGCAGCTAACAGAGTAGCTAACAGGGTAGCTAACAGAGCAGCTAGCAGGTAGCTAACAGAGCAGCTAGCAGAGAAGCTAACAGGGTAGCTAACAGAGCAGCTAACATGGTAGCTAGCAGAAGGATCTGACAGGGATGGACTGAACTGGGTTGGTATAAATACAGGAGAAGGTAATCAGAGGGAGGAGCTGAGTGAGACGAACTGACATGAAGAGCAGGTGAGCAGAAAAACAAGAGGCAAAGCAAAGAAGACACATGGTAGAAATGGAGACACAAACTCAACAAACACAAAGTGGTCCAGATGTTGATGTTTTTCTACTTCCTGTTTCTCTACTTCCTGTTTTTCTACTTCCTGTTTCTCCTACCACCCATGTCCTCTCCGTCCTCCTGCTCCCGTCTCTTAGCTCGGTTTGACAGTCAGACTGGAGAATGAACATTCCTGACGAGGATCTTCCCGCTCTCCCGTTCATATGATGATTCTGTCGTTCCTCCAGCTCAGACGTATAATCTGAACGCGTCGTCGGCTCCGTGGGCGGGTGGAACATGATTATAGGCTTTTATTATGAACACAAATAAAGATGAGAGACAGCCAGCGACGGAGGAGGAGGAGGTCAGCATATGCATGTCGCTGCATGGTGAAGAAAATATGAAATAGTTGAAGGAAAAACCTGGATTATTACAGAAAGACGGGAATCACGAAGGAGGTGAAGACAGCAGCACTAATCCACTTCCCACATGTCGACTGGAGTGACTTAAATCCATTGGGTCTGCTGAGAGCTGCTCCTGTAAAGCTCAGACTTCATGTTCAGGAACCTGAACCTGGTCACAGGACCTCTCAGACTGATGGGATTAAACTCCAGAATAAATCTGAGTTTTCTGTCTCGGTGTTTCAGACCTGAGCAGCTCGTAGATCGACTCGTCTTCCTGCTAACCTTTGATTCAGACTTCGCTCTGAGTTTCTCCTCCTCGCTGAGGATTAGCACTCTGGTTGATCTGATGACGCTGGAGCTCCACTTCCTGCCTTTTCCTTTTCTCACTCTGCCGACTCGGCACATTTCACCCTGCCTTACTCTGCAGACGCTGACAAAACTGTTGTTCTTCCTCCCACCAAATACACCCCACTCCCTGACACTTCTATAAATACCAGGTTTGCAAAAACGAACATGGACTGGACTTAGTTTAGAAGGTAGAAACTTTTCTTTCTTGCTATATCTACAAAATATTCCACCTTCACATCTATGCAATGTCTCCTTATTTGTCTATAAATAAAGACATATATATTTTACATTACAGACACCTAAATGATAGCAGACATCAACATTAATAACAGGTGATTCCATCATGTGGGTCTGAAACACCCGACTGGTTTGATCAAACGTCTTTAACGTCGGTGAAATCAGAGCTAGATGAACGTAGAGCGTCATCTAAACGGTCTAGATCTGGAGGAAGTCGTGTTTAGATCAGACACTTTGTAAAAACCTGCAGGAGATTGTTTACCCACAATGCCACGCTGAGATGAATTATTCAGTCCTCATCGACCTCCGTCTGAATAATTCAGCCTGAAAGGAGGAGGGGGGGGGGGCTCTGGTGGAGGTGAAGGAGTCCCTGAGCTCTCACACACACACACACACACACACACACACACACACACACACACACACACACACACACACAGCCGGTCTCTGCTGGGGGGGGGGGGGGGGGGGGGGCTCAGAGGGATTTGGTGCTGAAGCTCCAGGATGGTAGACTTGAGGTTGTTGATGCGTCTGAACCGTCCTACAGACCAGGTGACTTGTCCTTTAAATCTGATTGGAGCTGTTCCTTCAGTCGTCCTCTAAACGCGTCTCTTCAGACTAGAAGGACCCACCTGGTCCCCTTTAGTGAACCTGATCTTGTAGGTCCTCCAGGACGAAGGCTTCAGTCTGGAGAACTTCCTCTGACAGTCACCACAGCTCTGTGTTTTAGGGATCTGTAACTAGGGACGTCCCGATCCGACCACGTGAGTTTGGACTCGATCGGAATCTGACGTCACCTCCCGATCTGGACCGCCCCACCAAAATAAAAGCCGCTACGCCTTCAGAAGGAAGTTTGAGTTTTTTAATATACTGTACGTTAAACAATCTAAAGCACATGGGATCTATATATAGTCTGCATTTGTGCACTCATATTAACCATAATCAGTTTCTGCCGGTCCAGGAGGAGGGAGGGGCCGAGACGAGACACACACGAGCTTCTGGAGCAGCGACCGAGCGATTAATTATCACAGAAAAGGATCTTTTCTTTACAAATATTAAAACAACAAGTTATAAAAGGCTGATTCTGAGCCTCATTCAGGGGAATAAACTCTTCTCAGACACGTCTGAGACGAGAAAATATCCCAAACTCAAACTTCTGTCATGTCTCCCCCCCCATCGTCTCCCCCTCCCCCCCAGCCGGTCGGCACACTGATCCTTTCACCCTGAGGAAAGACGAGAGGCCGTGCTCTATCGAGCGCACTGGGAAGAAGTGAGATACCTTAGCCGAGAGTCGCCAGGCACAATGAGGTTCCCACACACGAGGCATCGGGTTCAAGTCTCCCCTCGCCTCCTCGCCTTTCACCATTCATCCCATCGCTGATAAGGAGAGAGAGAAAGCCACCGGGAGAGGAGGGGATTCAGTGAAGAGAGAAGGAGGCATTAGTGTGAAAAAAGGAGCAAGATGAATGAAAGGAACAGGAGAGGCACTTGGGGAAGAGGAGAAGAAAGGCAGAAATGAGGGGAGTGATGAAAGCAGCGTGTGGAGAAGAGACGATTAGAGCGAAGGAGAGAGAGGAGGAGGAGGCAGCAGATATCTTCTTATCAATAAAACATCCTGAGAACCACAGCAGATATTAATGATCCAACCTCAAATAAAACTCACTATCGTCTCTTGATCAAACCTTTAAAATCCGTTTTCCCCTGAACGTCTCATGAACCTGTTCAAAGACGAGTCGGCGGCTCTGAAAACGAGGCGCTGATCAGAACGATTCAACAGAGTCAGCATTTTATCAGCTTCCTGTAGAGAGGCAGCAGACTCAGGATGGAACAGGTTCCTCCAGAACCCCATCAGGACCCAGTTCAGACTGGAACACCAGGACCAGGAGTCCTAGAGTCCTGTGGGATTACACTAATATCAACATACAGTGTGTGTGTGTGTCTTCAACAAATCACAGGAAGTGGCTCTGCCATCGACTCACCTCCTCACAGAAGCTGGTGCATGATGGGAAGTGGAGCTGTCTGACTGGATGCTGGAGAGATCCGTTTTAGAAACACACTGAGCTGCAGTGTGAGTTCAGTAGGAGGATTTCCCAGCAGCCCCTGTTTTGGTCCAACAGTTTAGGAACAGGATGATTAAAAACAAAAGTCTGCTCAGAACCCAATTAATTATAAAACATCTTCAGCAAAGGAAGAAGCGACGGAAAGAGAAGAGTTGGTCAGAAGGTCACGCTGTGCTGGTTTTAGAGCCGAGCTGAGTCCAGACGTCTGACCAGTCCTCAGGTCTGATGGAGGTCTAGAGGCTCAGAGTGATGAGGTCCTGAGAACAGAGCTGTTCCTACAGGGCTGGGTGGTGATGATCTAGGCCTGTCCACAGAAATAGCTCTGCAGTCCCTTCAATATGCAGCCAGTGGACCAGGTGTCCACAGAGACCACATGGACCTGTGTCCAGGGAGGTGTCTGGATCAACCAGCAGGAGCTGAGCTGCTTACGCCAATATCACCGGTCCTGGGTCTGGACCAGGACCATCGAGCCTTTTCCCAGTGATGGTAACTTTGGGCCGGACCAGGACCAGGACAGATTGCTTTGGTCTGCACTTCCTGTTTTGGTGAACGCTCACCATGAGACTCAGGTGACCCGTCGTGATACCAAAGTTCTAACCAATCAGAAAGCTCGCTCACACAAAACTAAATAAATATTGAACAAAAAATAAACACATTAAATATTTGATAAAGAAATGGGGTTTATGCACGGTCACTTCCTGGTTGCGATAGACTCTGCCCCTCCCTTCCGGTTCAACGCTGTTCCCACACAAACTGGACAAAATGGATTCTTTTACCCGTTTTCTTCAAGACCTGCCGCGCATCACGGTAAACGATGTCCACCGGATTTTTGAAAAACACACAGAGACGTCTGTGAGCAAGCGGGTGAAGGACTTTAAGCTGTATATAACCAGCTTTATTCATGAAATTGAAGGTAAGCTAACAGCGTTAGCTCGTAGCTTCCATCATCAAAAAACAGTGAGACAAATCCATATAGCCGTGATCGTGGGCTCCAACTGCTTCCCAACTTTCAACTTTCTCTGGTCTAGCTGTACGTTATCAAACACCAAGTCTTCATTCACCAAAAGAATAGTTGTTCCAGTGAAATAACACACGAACGGCGCCGCGCCTCCTCCATTAGCCTCCTCCACTCGGCTCTTTGACTACTGTGCTGCAAAGTGTGGACTGCAGACACGGTGTGGTTAGAAATGATCACGTTTTCTCTTCTTAAGTTCACAATCCTTCCTTTTTGTAGTTATTTATTCAGTGAAATGTGGAAACGGACTGATGAATTCTATTCAGCTGACGCGGTACACAACGGAACACAGCAGTGTTCAGCTGTCGAGGCTTCCCGTCGCTGATACTTATATGATGGCTTCATTTTTTAGTGCTATAATATATATATCATACTGTACTATACTATACTATTACTCGTTTTGATTATAAACAATATCTTTAGCTGGAAATGCACTCTAACTCTGGAAATCTTCACATTTCAAATGGAACCGGAAATGGTCCCGCGAGTTAATTTTAAACCGGAAGTTCTACTAAGTACTCTGTGCATAAAGCCCATTCTGAAGACATAAAAGGACCTGAGGATTCCCCTCATTCCTAGGCTCCGCCCACTTTAAGTGATGTCATCAGTGGGGGTGGTTCTTACCCTGAGAACGTCCTACTCTGTTCAGGTGGACTGTTGTTCTGACAGCGACACACAGATCCCCTGGTGGACATCGTGGACCACCACAGATCCCCTGGTGGACATCGTGGACCACCACAGATCCCCTGGTGGACATCGTGGACCACCACAGATCTCCTGGTGGACATCGTGGACCACCACAGGTCCCCTGGTGGACGTGGACACCACAGATCCCCTGGTGGACATCGTGGACCACCACAGGTCCCCTGGTGGACGTGGACACCACAGATCCCCTGGTGGACATCGTGGACCACCACAGGTCCCCTGGTGGACATGGACCACCGCAGATCCCCTGGTGGACATCGTGGACCACCACAGGTCCCCTGGTGGACATCGTGGACCACCACAGGTCCCCTGGTGGACATGGACCACCACAGATCCCCTGGTGGACATCGTGGACCACCACAGGTCCCCTGGTGGACATGGACCACCACAGATCTCCTGGTGGACATCGTGGACCACCACAGGTCCCTCCAGAGACCCAGATGTTTCGACTCAGCTCTTCATCCATCATGGTTTTCACTTCCTTCATCAGGAGTTGTAGGACCCAGCTGATTGGTCCCCCTGCTGCAGTCAGCTGATTCTTGAGTTAAGCTCCAGTTTGGTGAGCGTGCACGTGCACATGCATGATAAAGTGCTCCTTAACCATGGGGGCCGTCAGGACCTGAAGCTGCCCTGCAGCTCTGGATAGGTTCATACTGAGGTAAACGAGGGCGTGCCTCACACCGTCTCCGCTCACAGCGATAAAGGAAGCCGGCAGCTGCTGTAGCGTTACGTTAACGCTCGTTAATACACGTAGGAGCAAAACGGGAGCTCATTGATATCAGATTTATCGTCTGTGTGCAGCGAGAAACACAGGGTGGTGATAAACAAAAACACCAACTTTACAGCGAGGTCACCCTCCACCCTGCTCACAGAGACACTCACCCTGAAGTGGACTAGTCCCACAATGACGCCGTTATCCCCGAAGGAATGCCTGAGCCCCCCCACCCCCACCCCGCTCCACAGACCATCTCAACTGTTTTCACTTTTTAAAAACAATATCATCAATCAGGGCAGGTGGGCAGCTGTCAGGGCAGGAATGTCCCACTCAGCCGTCACATGTGGCTGACTTTTGTCTGCGTCGTGGGGGGGCCAAAGGGGGAGGAGCTTATAGCAGAGCTCTCAAAATAAAGTGTGTATTGTCTCTGCAGGCGGAGCAGCTCAGAACCACCCACAGGAGTCCACACCGTGATGGGTCTGTCCTCAGATAACCTTTATTTAGAGGGGGGGGGGGGTTCACCATCCTCCAGGTTAGCACAGCTCTGTGGACCAGTGTGTCGCCTCGTCCGTCTGAACCGGGCGCCATGGAGACCAAACAGGACAGGAAGAAGTGTCTCTGGGTGAAGGTCTGTAGAACGTTAAGGAACCACCAGGACATGAAAACTGTTCAAGTCCTGGTGAGAAATCACACTTCTTCCTGTCCTTTAAAGAGAGAACACATCAGCTCGTTAGCGCCCCCTATCAGGCTGAAGCTGTTCAGAAACAGTCCACCTTATGAACACGTCTGGTTCCACCTTAAAGGCTCATTCCCTCACTTATTTATCTACAGCCAGGACCAAACCCACTGGTGACATCACTCACAGAAACAGGAAGTAGTCATCAGACCTGATTAATCCTCAGACTGGGAGAGACACTGACACTCTTTGGGTATTGAAAGGGTTAAATGCTGAGAACGATCCCAGTTAGAACACGAATTAACCTCTACAGCTGTCTGGTTGTTTAGTTTCATCAGACGACTGTGAACGCCGCTGCCGCCGCACCAACATCCTGACTCTGAGTGGTTTTAAACACCCAGCCACTGATCTTCAGCAACGTCTCTCCTGATCTGACTACACGAGTGTCACTCCTACTTCCTGTTTCTAGACTCCGCCTGCTTTGAGTGATGTCAGCAGTACATAACGGACAGACTGACCCAGTTGTGACGGTGTGACGGCTGCACGCGGGACAGAGCTCGGACGGAGACGTGTTCACATGTAAACAGAGAGAAAGATGGAAGTGATTCCTCCTTTACTGCTGCTGCTGCTCTCTGGGCATTAATATTCATCTCCGCCTCCATGAACTTTAATGCAAACTGAATGGAAAACAGCTTCCACACAAAACAGGACATCAGCAGCACCAGGAACTAGACGGAGCCTCCTCCGTAGAGCAGCTCTCCTCTAAACGTCTGCTGGATGTTTACTGTTCTCACTTCAGACGGCTGACTTTCTATTTATTTGATGCTTTTAGATTTTCTCACATTTCAGAGGCTTTTAACACAAACGCCTTTGAAATTCTAGTGATGAACCAGATCCCAGTGACAGGTTTGAACTTTCTCTACTTCCCTGCCTTAGACACGAGAAAAAGTCACTAAACGTACAAATAAAAAATACACTGTATAAAACTTCCTATTACTAATATAAACTATTGATTTCTTGATGTATTCTCATTTATGAATTACTTCATTGATTATTAAAGGTATTGGTCAGACATTACCACCTTTATTGACACTGTAGTTTTATTGACACTGTAGTTTTATTTACATTGTAGTTTTATTTACACTGTTGTATTTACACTGTAGGTTTATTGACACTGTAGTTTAATTTACACAGTTTTATTTACACAGTAGGTTTATTGACACTGTAGTTTTATTTACACTGTTTTATTGACATTGTAGTTTAATTCACACTGTTTTATTGACACTGTAGTTTAATTCACACTGTAGTTTTATTTACTTTGTAGGTTTATTGACACTGTAGTTTTATTTACACTGTAGTTTTATTTACATTGTAGTTTTATTTACACTGTTGTATTTACACTGTAGGTTTATTGACACTGTAGTTTTATTTACACTGATTTATTGACACTGTAGTTTAATTTACACTGTTTTATTGCCACTGTAGTTTTATTTACACTGTTTTATTTACACTGTAGGTTTATTGACACTGTAGTTTTATTTACACTGTAGTTTTATTTACATTGTAGTTTTATTTACACTGTTGTATTTACACTGTAGGTTTATTGACACTGTAGTTTTATTTACACTGTTTTATTGACACTGTAGTTGTATTTACACTGTTTTATTGACACTGTAGTTTAATTCACACTGTAGTTTTATTTACACAGTTTTATTTACACTGTAGTTTTATTGACACTGTAGTTTTATTGACACTGTAGTTTTATTTACACTGTTTTATTTACACTGTAGGTTTATTGACACTAGTTTTATTTACACTGTTTTATTGACACTGTAGTTTTATTTACACTGTTTTATTGACACTGTAGTTTACTTCTCACTGTAGTTTTATTTACACTATAGTTTTATTTACACTGTAGTTTTATTTACATTGTAGTTTTATTTACACTGTTTTATTTACACTGTAGTTTTATTTACACTGTTTTATTTACACTGTAGTTTTATTTACATTGTAGTTTTATTTACAGTTTTATTTACACTGTAGTTTTATTTACACTGTTTAATTTACACTGTAGTTTTATTTACACTGTTTTATTGCCACTGTAGTTTAATTTACACTGTTTTATTTACACGGTAGTTTTATTTACACTGTAGTTTTATTTACACTGTTTTATTTACACTGTAGTTTTATTTACACTGTAGTTTTATGCACAAAAGTGTGCACATCCTTCAAAACAGAAACCCTATTTAGTGTCACTCTCTGTATGTTACAGTGACATTTATGTATTATTATTTTTATGCTGTGAATTTATTCTACTGTCTCTTATTTTTATTTTTCTATACGTATGTAGCCTACATATGTAGATAGATAAGTATGTTTGTGTAGGTATAGGTATATACTGTATGTATGTGTACGAATATATGTATGCAGGATGCTTCTGTCTACACAAATTACTTTCATGATTGAATAAAATAAATACTACTAACATGAATAATTTTTATATATTTTATTCTTGAGTGAATCTGTGTGTTCTTGGCTTGCTGTCACTTTGCTGCTGGTGAACCTGAATTTCCCCTCTGAGGGACGATGAAGGTTTTTCTATTCTATTCTAGAAGAAACGGCGTAACACAGAATATTATGGCAACCTGTAAAAAGTGAAGAGACAGAGAAAAGAAGGTTAAGGCTGATGATCTGGTATCTAGTAAAATGTGGAGAACAGTTGGGTCTCATACCTTATATCCCGGGCCGGATTTGGCCTGAGAGCCACATGTTTCTGAGCCTCTAGCAGGACCTGCAGGTCTCGCCCTGCCTCTCCTCTCAGAAGGAGCTGCTGTCCTTTAGTTTCCTGTTCTTTGTGGACAAACAGTCGATTTACGGCATCAGAACAGATTTCTGTCCTTTATGGGATTTGAATCAACAGTTAGAGGATAAAAATAATCAGAAGTGATTTATTCCTGGAGCTGAAACCTTTTCTCCACATTGCTCTAAACTGCTGGGGATTCAGGGAAGAGTTAAACAAACAGCTGCTTCATTATTCAGTGACTTTGACCTGACCTTAGCTGACCTTATCACTCCATTATCACCTCATCATGTGACCTTTAGGACACAAACAGCAGCAGGATTTACATTTTAGGACTCTGACTCCTGGCATCGATGCAGAGGATGAAGAGGGATCGATGCTCCGCTCTCCTGTAAAACTTTTTCTCCACAAACAGATTTTTCTGGGTGAGGAGCTGCAGGAGCTGCATTCAAAAGTCAAAAGAGGAGAAGCAGTGAGTTTGCATAATGAGTGTTTGTAATCAGATGTTCAGTGAAAGCAGGATAAACCCCAGGAACATTGGTCTGATGTAATCAATAGGCTTCAGAGAGATTAACGGGTCGCTCTCTAAACGTCTGACTGGGTGGGCTTTGTTCAGCCTGGGTGTGTGTGTGTGTGTGTGTGTGTGTGTGTGTGTGTGTGTGTGTGTGTAGGGGGGGATCAATGGTAACCACATACACACTAACTGGATATTAACCCACAGAGAATCCCTTTGTTGTTTCGTCTTTAGGAGCTTCAGATGATGAGGTTCAAGCTGACGGTTTTAATTCTGATTTTGTGGAAAAGCGGCTCAGAAAACGTGTCATTAAAGTTCTACTAAAGTATCTCACCTACAAAGTGTGTACTCATGAAGTTGTTGATTCAGGTCAGGAGGGACCTCTAAAACCTGCTGGATAGTGGCCCTCCGGGACCAGAACTGCCTCCTGATGATGTCACATGTCATTTGATTTATAACAAAGAAATGAACAACATTTAAAAATGGTCTCTTTCCTAAAAAAACTGACTGTTTATTATATATCTACTATATAAATGGACGTTTATCTGCAGCTGATTCAAGATGGATGCCACAGCGTGGACACAAAACGTCTACAAGTCATTTATTTACTGTTTTAGTATCATAAAGTTATTGATAGATTTGACCAGAACGACTAAAACATCAGACGATTAAAGTTTATCGTTCTGGTTTTCAGGTCAGATCCAGATCTGGGACCTCCAGCGCCTCGAGGAGAAGCTTCATCAGGAAACATGTTGAATAATAACGTTACTCCTGTCATCCTTAACGTGACATTTAGCCGTGAAGAAAACGACTCGCGGCACTAAAGTGACTCGACGATGACTCGGTATCGTCTACTTCCCCCACCCAGAGAGGCTGCTAGCCCTCCAGCTAACCTCACATTTTATGCTAGCTAGTGCTTCCATTAGCCGTCTCATCCTATAAAAACGGGGTCCAACCCGTCTGAGATTCATTTGATGAAGATTCTAATCAGAACTCAGAGTTTCATGAGTTTCTTTATGAAGGCGGTCCAGCCTTCTTGTAATTTAGTCACAAATAAAATCTTTTTATTCTCCAGCTCCTCCTGATGTTTCTCCACTAGAGAACATTTCCAGACACGCTGAAGAAGTCTTGATTGTTCTTTGGTTTTTGTCCGCCCAGCTGGAGACTGGTCTGATCTAAACTTTGCTCAGTCTTGAGACCTGCTGGTTTTTTACCAGGAGCTCAGCTAGCTGCTTAGTGTCCATGTCGATCCCCGGGCCCCTGGGACTAATCTGCATGGTCGGGGGTTAAAGGGTCACCCTCAGAGTCCTGATCCGGTGGAACCTCCTGGCTGGGATTGCTTCACATCACCTCTTTTATTTGACAACACTTCCCTCCACGGTGCCTCCCATTACTCCCCCAGTACAAGGGCCCCTCAGCTCCCCCTCTCACGCCCCCTGGTATGTGGGTTTGAGTCAAAGCCTGGAGGGGCCCCAGATACTTTCTAGAGTCCGCTCTGTGTCCCTGAAATGGAGACATTCCCTGGGATGGGAGGCTGACCCAGCACCCGGGGCTCCAGACCTGAGTGAACCTGGTTTAATTATATTAGCTGCAGTATTCTGACCCCAGGACCTCGGCTTTCAAAAGCACTTTAAGTCAGGACGGTTTTCATCACCACCTGATTTACGGAGACCCCTCTGAGTTTTGGTGTGCTACACAGCCACCATCATCAAAACTATTTGTTAGATGAGGTCACGTCACGTGAACGTGTGATGAACACGAGTCCAGCCCTCATGCTTTATCTTTCCATCACAGCTCCGTTTGTAGTGAGACGCTCCTGAATGACCAGTGTGGACCAGCTGGGTGGTCAGGATTAGACCTCAGGATGAGGGTACGACACGGACTGGAGCACCATCTATCCTGTGGAGGACCCGTGACTGGAAACCAAGCATTCTGATGCTAGGAAGCTCATTTGGCTCCAGGACGTCTTCATAGAGAGGTCATTGGACCCTGAACAGAATCTAGACTCCCTGATCCAGATGCTGAACAGCAGGTCCAAAACAGAACCAAGTCTCCTCCAAGTCTTCTAGCCTTTAGCTGATGGTCTTCTAGTCTTTAGCTGATGGTCTTCTAGCCTTGAGCTGATGGTCTTCTAGTCTTTAGCTGATGGTCTTCTAGTCTTTAGCTGATGGTCTTCTAGCCTTGAGCTGATGGTCTTCTAGTCTTTAGCTGATGGTCTTCTAGCCTTGAGCTGATGGTCTTCTAGCCTTGAGCTGATGGTCTTCTAGTCTTTAGCTGATGGTCTTCTAGCCTTGAGCTGATGGTCTTCTAGCCTTGAGCTGATGGTCTTCTAGTCTTTAGCTGATGATCTTCTAGCCTTTAGCTGATGGTCTTCTAGCCTTTAGCTGATGGTCTTCTAGTCTTGAGCTGATGATCTTCTAGTCTTTAGCTGATGGTCTTCTAGCCTTTAGCTGATGATCTTCTAGCCTTTAGCTGATGATCTTCTAGCCTTGAGCTGATGGTCTTCTAGTCTTTAGCTGATGGTCTTCTAGCCTTTAGCTGATGGAGGTGGTCTTCTTGCCTGTCATTTATAGTCTATCTGACCTTCAGTGTGGGCGGCATTAGCTCAGTTGGTAGAGTGGCCGGTCTGGTAACCGGAGGGTCACCGGTTCAATCCCCAGCTCTGGCTGGGTTAGATTGTCGTTGTGTCCTTGGGCAAGACACTTCACCCACCTTGCCTGTGTGAATGTGAGTGTGACTGTGTGTGAATGTTGGTGGTGGTCAGAAGGGCCGATGGTCAGAATGGCAGCCTCTCTTCTGTCAGTCTGCCCCAGGTCAGCTGTGGCTACAGACGTCTGTCGTAGTTTACCACCACCGGTGAGAATGACTGTGTGAATGAATAATGCAACTCTGTAAAGCGTCTTTGAGTGACCTAGAAAAGCGCTATATAAAACTGATGCATTATTATTATTATTATTATTATTATTAGTGTTCAGTGTGGTACACCCTGACATCAGACAGCTCTGTGACTACCTCTCAGCCTTTAAACAGGCAGACTGACTGGTTACTGACTGGCTGGTTACTGACTGACTGGTTACTGACTGGTTACTGACTAGAATCACCTGACATGCTGGTCACAGGACTCACCTGAGTTTAACCTGTCCTCATTGGTCACTTTATTTCACATCTTCTCCAGGTGATCCACCATTTGAGTCCAGACCAGTTTCATCTGTATAAATTCTGATTTTCAGCCATAATTTAAAAGCCACATCTGATGTGTTTTTATCCAGTAATTTCTGTGACCTTTGTGGATTTATTCTCCTGTAATGGATCTGATCCATGTCTGGATGTGATGCTTTTCTGTAGAGTACATTATCGTGTCCCAACGGACTGCACTGATCAAATTACTGCTCCGCTCCTGCTAATTGCTCCACTTTGACAAATTAACGTGCCCTTATTCAACCTTGTGTTTGTAAAATGCAATTCATGCTGTTTGTTTCATGTTTAAATCAACACATTAACACATGAAAGCACCTCCTTAAATCGGACTGCGTTCTGGCTTCACACCAACACGGTTCTCTATGAACAGAAACCCGTTAGCTCTTAGGGAAATGGAGGCTGTGCTAATCGATGCTCAGGTTTTCTGTTTAGATATAGAGTGACCTGATGGAGCGTTCTGTCATGGTGACACTAACTGGAACCACTAGGATGTGTTAAAACACAGAGCTAGTAGCATCACAGCAGGAAGGTTTACGGGTTTAATGAGAACAGCAACAACATTAAACACTAGATGAGTCGCTAAGATCAGAGAACTATGTAGTGGATCAAAGACTGGACTGATTCTAACAGGACCAGTATAGACCCCAGTCCTCTACCTGGACCAGTATAGACCCCAGTCCATCATCTGGACCAGTATAGACCCCAGTCCATCATCTGGACCAGTATAGACCCCAGTCCATCATCTGGACCAGTATAGACCCCAGTCCATCATCTGGACCAGTATAGACCCCAGTCCATCATCTAGACCAGTATAGACCCCAGTCCATCATCTGGACCAGTATAGACCCCAGTCCATCATCTGGACCAGTATAGACCCCAGTCCATCATCTGGACCAGTATAGACCCCAGTCTGAGACATGACCAGCTCTAGATCCTGACTGAAACTCCTCCAGATTATTTCCATCCCAGACACAGTTTTAATAATTTCTGTTGGATGTGGGTCTCTAACTGGGTTCTGGTCTCTAACTGGGTTCTGGTCTCTAACTAGGTTCTGGTCCTGATAAAGGTCCAGTTCCTCTAAGTGGTCTCCAGGACAGAACCAATCAGCTGTTTTATGAGTGTTCTCATAAAACAGTGGTGGTGGTCTCTGGTTCCTACCCCTCTGTGCTGACTGAACATCCTAATAAACTCTAGAGGTCTGATTGCTCCAGTCAGAGGACCACTTCCTGTCTCCTGAGTGATGTCATCACAGACCCGATGACCCGGAGGTCCCTGAGGCCTCTCTTGTTGTTTTCTTTTGAATAAATTGTTGACTTTTTGTGAATAAAAGTAGCTGTAAATGTTAAAGAGAAGACCTCCAGCCAAACACTGATTTACAGCCGACCTGCAGACCCCCCCCCCCCCCCCCCCCCCCCCCCCCC
>SSNR01000097.1:355464-374977 GCA_006937965.1 Callopanchax toddi | reverse complement strand
ACACACACACACACACACACACACACACACACACACACACACACACACTCTAACGTTGACTGGGAGTGGTATTTCTTGGTGGTTCATTCTGAGCAGCAGGAGCTCTGAGTCTCCACCTGACTGTAAACGCTCTGATGTCACAACGTTACTCCGTCTCTGACTTTACTCACCTCATCAGTTACAGATGCATCTGGATGAGGCCTTAAATGTTCTGGGGTTTTAGAGGTACTGAAATGTACTTTGAGATCCTGCAGAAACCCCGTGGTCACAAAACGTTTAGGTAGGTGAGAGAAGTTTGTTCCTACAGCAGCTTTCATAGAAAAATGACACATTGGATTTAAAACATGATTAAAAGACAACGGACAAAAAGAATAAAGAAAAACAAAAATCTAGATAAATACCATTAAACAGGTGGTTAAAAACCAGCGTCTTGCTTTAGATAATCAGGTCTTCAGCTGCTTGTTGGTGTTCTGATCGTCAAAGGAAAGTAAAAATCAGATCAGAGAACCTTTAACTGGTCATAATGTAGAACATCTATGACATCACTGTGCTTTAAAAACATACATATAACTACAAAATACAGAAATAGACGTTCATGGAGGTTAGTTGTGACTCATTAATATCAGAAAACACATTTTAAACAGGTCAGTGAGTTTTTCTTCCTCCTTGATTGGATGCAGCTGTTTTGAGTTAACCCAATGACTTCCTGCTCTCATCACCAGACTCCGCCCTCTTGTGCTCACCTGTGGTCTCCTGATAGTCCATGTAAGCCTCTGGTTGAGTGTCTGCTGTCCTCCAGCATTCATGCTGATCCTGGTTTATCCCCAGTCCAGTCCAGTCCAGTCCAGTCAGTCTGGGTTTATTAAACGGGACAGAGTTACCTGTTAGAACTTTGATTGGTTCTGAGGTGTTTCAGTCATCAGTCTCTGATTATGGTCTCTCTGCTTTGACCTGAGCTGGTTCTGGTCCAGATCTTTACCTGATGTTTGGAACAAGAACTCCCCTGGTTCACACTAACCTGTCCAACACAAACTTCTTTGATTTGAGGGAACTTTGTTTCAACAAGTCAGAAGACAAACCGACAATAACAGTTTACGTGTATTAAAACCAGAGTTTAACAACCTACTGGTTTAACCGGTTTTGACCTGACCAGTGTGAACATCAGGCTGTCCGTCACTGGTTCACATCAGATGTGTTGGATCAGAATCGTTAAGGTCAATGATGACATCACATAACGGTTTAAAAGGACAAGTTAGTTTGAGTTATGACCTGAGGATCTTCACATGGCTGACAGCTGTTCTGTCTCCAATGAGCTAACCAGGTGACCTGGGCCACGCCCCCCAGGTCGATTAGTGTCTGCCAGATTTGGCGAGCTGAGCTGATCTACAGACTGGTAGTCAAAGGGCTCTCTGCTTACTTTGGTCTACGATGATCTGAAAGAAAACAATTTGTTTAGAAGCTCCGACTGCAGGAGCTTCTGTTTGGGTCTGGACCAGGAGGATGCAGTTCTTCAGGTCCCAGGAGGATAGAGAGCTGGACTCTGATCGTCTCTTGGCTGCAGGTTGAGATGTGAACTCCTCATCAGGTCATCAGTGACCTGTGTGGACCAGGTCTTTGGTGATGAGAGGATTGTATGTGATGATACGGTTTATGGTGAGTGTTTAACATAAACCAGCCTGTTCGTTGCTACATGGTGAACTGTTACTGGGTTGTTTCTGCTCTTTGTTCTGATGACGGTGTGTTCAGCGTTACTGTCAGTCGTTTTACATTCGGCTGTGAAACGTTGAATCTACAGGTGAAAGGACTTCCCTTTTTATGATTTTATATAAGAAAACAGATGATCATAATTATGTTATCAACCAATAAAATCAGTTTTTATAATGTAGTGTTGTAATTTCAGTCCATCACCTTGACGTCAGACTGAGACGCTGCCTGGAGTCGGTTCTTTCTAATCACGTTTGCTGATGACGCCAACGTTCTGCCACAGAACTGAGGAACGTCAGGATGGAGGATTTTAGTCTCCTGGATATAAATCCAGATTAAAGTTCTCCCAACGGTTGTTTCTTGTTTTTAATGATGAATTCTAATAAACCTGATGGGACATTTTGCTGATGGTCCTGAAGCTGCTCAGTAGCTGTTTGATGGACATCAGAGACAGGAAGCTCGTGCTGCTGAGCGTCTCTCTGCCTGCAGCCGTCGTTCCATCTAACGGGATTAGTCCCTAATTATTAGTCCTCTCACTGGAACGCCTGTTTTACTCAACGCAGCATCGTTTCATGTCTCATCAGAAGACGTTCTGAGGCTCAACGTGATCATGTGATGTGAGCGCTACTCATCAGGAAACCTTCTGGATTCAAACCACATGATCCTGTAGCGTGGAGACGTTTAACGGTCTACCGTGAAGTCCAGACCTCAGCTGTAGGACGACTCAGAGGACAGAACAAAGACCTGAGCTGTAGGACGACTCAGAGGACAGAACAAAGACCTGAGCTGTAGGACGACTCGGAGGACAGAACAAAGACCTGAGCTGTAGGACGACTCAGAGGACAGAACAAAGACCTCAGCTGTAGGACGACTCAGAGGACAGAACAAAGACCTGAGCTGTAGGACGACTCAGAGGACAGAACAAAGACCTGAGCTGTAGGACGACTCAGAGGACAGAACAAAGACCTGAGCTGTAGGACGACTCGGAGGACAGAACAAAGACCTCAGCTGTAGGACGACTCAGAGGACAGAACAAAGACCTGAGCTGTAGGACGACTCGGAGGACAGAACAAAGACCTCAGCTGTAGGACGACTCAGAGGACAGAACAAAGACCTGAGCTGTAGGACGACTCGGAGGACAGAATAATGCGGTCGTAGCTCGACTTCGTCCTCCATGTAAACAGCTTAGTCGAGCTAATGCTGTCTGGGCGCTCCTCCTCCGGGAGTGACGACACCGCGGAAGTGGGAACACAAACAAATCAGTAGCGGTAAAAGACGACAGCAGCAAAAACAAACGGACAGCTTGCCAGCGCTGGGTACACGAAGACGCCCGATCACATTAGTGACCGATAGAAGCGTTTAGAACAAGAGTTTTTAAACGCTAAGAAAACAACCGGCAGAACACCGACAGGAAAGGGCGCATGGCGCCCCCTATCGTAGCGGAGTGGAGCGAACTTCATTTAAGAGTTCGGTTTTCTAACAGACGTGTGAACTAGGATAAAGGCTCCCAGTTTATTAACATGAGATCGACCTAGACCGATCTAGCTCGACTTAGATCTGCGTGTAAACGCACTGAGTGTGTTGTTTCAGCAGCAGATCTTAGGACTTCAGGCTTCCTGAAGTCTGAGCAGTAACTTTGTGTTTCCTGAGCTAACAGCAGCTGCTGCTGTGATGAAGACAACTCTCATCTAAATGAAGATAAAGATGAATATTCCTTCAGATGATCAACCAGCTGACCTCCATATTCCTGCAACAGAATGAGGCTCTTTGTGTCTCTGAGGACAGGAGGACGATTCGTCCCACAAAGAACAATCGCTGCTGCAGAAGGATCCTGGAGGAGCGGAGCTTCAGATGGACGAGGAGCTTTGTGTCTTCGTCTCCAGCAGCTCTGCTCAGACATGACCGTCTGAGGCCTCAGCAGCTGGTAATGATCCTGTGACTCAAATGGGAATAAAAACGATCAAAGTGAACGGATACCGATCAGAGGAAGGATTTAAAGGCACAGTTCAGTGTTTTTATAGAAGTATGTGGAGACGATGGAGCTGATAGGGGGACGACTTGGACCAGTTCTGTGTAAACTGAGGAATCCTGCACGCTCTCATTAAACTCTCGTGTTTCCTGCACGTCCCAGCTCGAAGCGGAGGATTCTGGGACGGAACCGATCCCAGCTCCTGTCACTGATCAGGTTTTAACTTGTTCTGAGTTCAACTCTGATCATCTCAGCTCTGTGATCAGTTTCTCCTCAGTCTGGGGTTCCTCTGGACCTGCTCTGGATCTTAATGTCTGATGCTCTGCTGCAGTCAGTCAGCTCCTCTGGTTCCTCATTCTAATGCATTCTAATAAAAAATTCAAATAGAAATAAATCCACTTTGTTTTCTACAAATCATTTTTAATAAACGTTAAATGTTAGGTTTTTTAATCTACAGTAGAGGTCTGCACCCTGCGGCTCTGGGGCCACATGAGGCCCTTCAGCCCCTCTGAAGAGGCTCCTAATAAAACCAGACCCTGTTCCTCATAAAGGATCCAGGTTCTAGTCCCGTCTCTTTTCCTCAGACATGTCCGTGAAGTTTCTCCTGCAGATGGAAGACACGAGTCGTCACTCGGCATCGTTTCAGGGTCAGAAGTAGCTCAGCTGGTCCGATGTCCCCTTCTGAACCCTGTCATCTCCTAGTTTTAAGGTGGATTTTGTCTCTAGTTCTGAACCCTGTCATCTCCTAGTTTTAAGGTGGATTTTGTCTCTAGTTCTGAACCCTGTCATCTCCTAGTTTTAAGGTGGATTTTGTCTCTAGTTCTGAACCCTGTCATCTCCTAGTTTTAAGGTGGATTTTGTCTCTAGTTCTGAACCCTGTCATCTCCTAGTTTTAAGGTGGATTTTGTCTCTAGTTCTGAACCCTGTCATCTCCTAGTTTTAAGGTGGATTTTGTCTCTAGTTCTGAACCCTGTCATCTCCTAGTTTTAAGGTGGATTTTGTCTCTAGTTCTGAACCCTGTCATCTTCTAGTTTTAAGGTGGATTTTGTCTCTAGTTCTGAACCCTGTCATCTCCTAGTTTTAAGGTGGATTTTGTCTCTAGTTCTGAACCCTGTCATCTCCTAGTTTTAAGGTGGATTTTGTCTCTAGTTCTGAACCCTGTCATCTTCTAGTTTTAAGGTGGATTTTGTCTCTAGTTCTGAACCCTGTCATCTTCTAGTTTTAAGGTGGATTTTGTCTCTAGTTCTGAACCCTGTCATCTTCTAGTTTTAAGGTGGATTTTGTCTCTAGTTCTGAACCCTGTCATCTCCTAGTTTTAAGGTGGATTTTGTCTCTATTTAGATCAGATGGTCTAATGGAGTCCCCTGTAATGGTTACAGACCATCAACAATGAGCAGCAAACATTCAGTTCTTAAATCCCCCTGAAGTATCAGGATTAGTACCTTCACCCTGAACCAGTCCTCTGCTGCCCCCTGGTGGAGGATCTACAGACACCACTTCACCATTTTATTATAAAACTGCTGAATCAGGACGAGACTTTGAACTTTTTATGATGCAAAATGTTTGTTTTTCCCTCAATTCAGCAACAAAGTTCCTTTATAAAACAAGAGAAGTTCACGTCTGATTCTTGGTGTTTTGACAGGTTGAAACTAGAAGTCGTTTTGTCTGAAAGTGGAGATCCTGGAGGCTGGCTGAACTGACTGCTCCTCTCTGGGTTTGTATGTTTTCTGATGGATCCTCTGAAGCCGTACAGCTCCGGTCATTATCTGCAGAGGACAGAAAACTAAACACAAAGGCTGCTCGTCATCCAGCTGATGCCTCGAGGATGAGGAGCTGGAGAACAGAACAGAACCGTGATGTTGATAAAAATAACTCTGAGACGCCGAGGCTGTAGTCCTGTTGGGTCTCGACCACGAAGGAGAAACGCCACGACTTCTCGTTTCCTCTGCAGAAATAAAACGAGGGGTTCATCCGTCAGGCTGAAGGTGAGCGTGAACACACACACACACACACACACACACACACAGGTTTAGCGTGTGACCGAACCACTTCACTCTGTTTGCAGTTCTTATCTGGGAGAGGGGAGAGGTCAGGAGGGGTCACGGCTCTCCTCCACCACGCTGATGGACGGAGTGATAGAGGAGGAGTGTATGGGGGGGGGTCTCGTTTAGCTCTCCTTCATTCTGATCTCTGATGATTTAATCAGGTTAAAACGCTGAATCGTTTATCGTCACCTGGATGATCAGGTTCAGGATCAGGACTGGTAAAAACTGAACCTGGTTAAGGATCTGGTTCTGTTTCATTATAAACCTGAACTGGATTAAGGTGAACAAAAGCTCTGTTTAAATATCAAAAACGTCTGATATAAAACCTGTTTTATCAGAATTAAAACCACCTTAAACTCAAACACTCTGCTGGTTTTGAGTAGATCCTGAAAGTAAAAGTTCTCATAACTCGGCATCCATCATAAAGGTAACAGGTCCAGGAGGTCCAGGAGGATCCAGACCTCCTCCTCTCAGTTCCAGGTCCTGGGAGTCTCCTCCAGGAGGCGTCCTGATCAGACACCTGAACCGCCTCACCTGACTCCTTTAGTCCTCATGACCCTCTTCACCACGACGGACCGGAGCGTCGCCCTCGTACCTGAAGACGAGTCCCTGATCCGTCGGTCCACCTCCTGTGAAAGTTCAGGGACTTTATTTGGAAACACAAAGCGTGACCAGCTAAACCCTGCCCCTCCATAAGGAGGTCCAGGACTCTTCAGACTGTCTCCTGCTTCATCCTAGGTTTGGGTCCGGGTTTCAGTCGGATCCTCCCAACGTTTGACCTCCTCATCTGATGCGTTAATTTAAAGACTAACATATAAAATGTTGATCAGATGTTAGAAAAGCTCCAGCTGTTGTAGCTCTACATCAGGCTACATACAGCTAACAGACAGCTTCCTGTTCCCACCTCCTCCTGTCCTGGGGGTTTTGTCTGTCTGAGGTCTGACCCGAGCTGGGGCTCCGGGGTCTGGTCTCAGACCCGGTCCTGAGGCCTGTTGGTGTGGTCTGATGAGGGACGCTGCTCACTCATCAGTCAACATGTTTCAGGATCAACTGTAAATGTTTGTGAACCACTTTGGTTTTCAGACAAAACCAAACCAGAATGATCCAAACTGTTCATAAACCCAGTGACTGCGTTGGTTTAATGGTAAACAGCTGATGTCCTCGGGCCGTTTTATCAGGAAGAACTGGAGTAAACCCTCCAGAAAGCCTGGAAATGCAGGTGTTCTGGGTTTCAGTGAGGGATCTCTTTTCATCTGAAGCTTTTAGAGTTGTGGAAAAGGGAAGCAGCCTAATGATCCCAGAGCTCATCAAACCGGTCCAACAGACTCCAGGATCCCTTCATCCTGGTGGCTTCTGGTGTTTTCACGTCTCCAGGCTCTAACTGGTTTTTCCTCCTCGCTCCTGATTGGTGTGAACCAGTCATGGTTCTAGGATGGAGCTGAAGAACTGAGACCTGTTGGAGGAGGTGGTCTGTGAACCTGACCTGACCTCCATCCAGTATGACCACATGAACGCTGCTTGAGCCAAACGCCTCGTAGCTGCGTTTGCAAGGCCTTCTGGGATATCGGTAGCTACAGAGTAGCTTTGAGCTAGCTAAGAATGAACCAAGGCTTCAATCAGGATCTGATCAGATCAGGAGACTGGATCTGGATCTGATCAGGGGACTGGATCTGATCAGGGGACTGGATCTGATCAGGGGACTGGGGACTGGATCTGATCAGGGGACTGGATCTGATCAGGGGACTGGATCTGATCAGGGGACTGGATCTGATCAGGGGACTGGGGACTGGATCTGATCTGGGGACTGGATCTGATCAGGGGACTGGATCTGATCAGGGGACTGGATCTGATCAGGGGACTGGATCTGATCAGGGGACTGGATCTGATCAGGGGACTGGATCTGGATCTGATCTGGGGACTGGATCTGATCTGGGGACTGGATCTGATCAGGGGACTGGATCTGATCAGGGGACTGGACCTGGAGCCGATGGGTCCCGTTGGGTTCTGAGAGTATCTTGTTTGGTTCGTATAAATGAAGTGAATTCTAATTCGTTCAGGTCCTTCAGCCATCGCTCTCATGTCTTCCAGGATCATGTCTCTGGTTCTTGGACACCAGTCCAGGTCCAGACCACACAAAACTGTTTAGGAACGGCTCCAAGACCATGAAGAAGTCTAAGATGTCCATCCAACATCGAAGTTCTTCAGATATTTGCTCAATTTGAATCTGATGGTCCAACCCACAACCCTCATGATTCACTAAGACCCAGACCCAGACCCATTATGGTTCCACGGGTCTCTGACGGATCAGAGCTGGTTTGGCTAGGACTCCATGTTGGTCAGGATGTTTTATAGTTCTGGTTTGATTCAAGTAGTTCGACATGCTCATGTTTATTTATGAGCTCAGTGTAAAAAGTCCTGACCAAAGTTCTGTTCATGAAGAAGAGACATCTGTTTGTTTCTCACAAGATGAGGACGTAGGAGACACAAACAGTACTAGAGACGTCCTGGATCTCCTGTCCTGAGTCTCAGGACCTGGTCGACGTGTTCCAGGAAGTTTAAACGTGTAGAGCGAAACATCAAACACGTTGGGTCTGAGCAGGAAATGTTTCAGAGCTCAGGTTCTAGTTTCCAAACTAGAATATGACTTTGCTTTCCATACAGGATTCATGACCCTTTGGTCTTCCCAAAGGGTGGACCATGGCTCAAACAAGACCAGGGTCCAAACCCAGCCTGTCGAAGTGTCCTTGGGCAAGATGCTGAACCTCTAACCGCCCTCATTAAAGATGGCCGCCCTCTGCTCCTCAGGGACTGTCGATTACAAAGAAATTCCACATCGTTGCTCAGAGGTTTACACGTATGTGACCACGTCAGACGACGTTAGGACCTTTATGTCATTTATTATCATAATTTGTTGTTGTAGTTTTCAAAACTGAAATTATGACACGTTTGGCTTTCTAAACATGAATAAGGCTCGTTTGGCTTTCCATATTCAAACGTTGACCCCTTAGACTTCCATATCCAGGTTTGGACCCTTTTGGCTTTCCATACATAATGTTATGACTTTTAGTTTTTCCATATTCAGATTATGTCTCCTTAAGCTTTCCGTATCCAGGTTATAATCCTTATAGCTTTTCATACTCTAATAATGAGCCCTTCAGCTTGCCGTACTCTGGTGCACCAGGCAGGTCTTTCTTCTGGAGGTCTGATGTTTCACCCTGCTGGAACATTTTGACCTGAAACCATCAAACGCTCCTCTTGCTCCAGTTACAGCGTGTTTTATGGAGGCGCTGAGGACGGACTCGGGTCTCTAACCGGCTCAGATTGTTTTATTTACAGTTAATTGATGATTGTTCTGATTAATGTCGCTCCTCTCGTTCTTCCCCTCGCAGATAAAACACTCATTTTGTCCACTTGAAGAGACGTCGTGCAGAAGCGTTCACTCCAGGCTGTAATGACTGACATCAATTTAACATGCAGTAAATGTCACACACACACGTTCCCTAACTCACTGCTCACGTTTTATTAGCGTCTCCTCCTCCCATTTTCTCCCAGCTTCCTCCCCCTCCCCCTCGTCCCTCCGGGGAGTTCTCAGGACGTCGATCCATCACTGCAGCTATCGTGTCACTGTCTCCTCCAGCGTAAGCAATAACCACAGCGACGAGGCCCAAACTCCCTCAATCACCTCCAAATGAATCTGCCTAAAACGGGGTCCTGACGGCCCGGTCCGATCCATCAGAGAGGCTCCAGATGTCCAGGTCTGAGACGTTCTCTGTAGTCAGGAGGACATCAGCCTCCTGGAGGAAGTCACGGCCTGCTGATGGATGAGGACCACTAGAAGAAGACTGCTGGTTCTGGCTGCTGGACCCAACGGGGACATTGATGAAACCGGGCCACAGTCCTGGTGTTAATAAAGTTCTGCTGGTTTGGTAAGTTGGACTCCTGCCCTTCATCTCCTCAGTCTGTTAGCTGCTTGTAGAAGATTCTGATGAGTCAGCTGAAGACGGCGGTGATCTCAGACCTCCAGCTGGAGGGGACAGAGGCCTGCTGGGAGCTGGGTCCTGATCCAACACCACCTGAGGACAGCAGGTGAACTCTGAGACCAGCAGGGTTTCTGAGTCCAGGAGGAGCTGCTGCTGCTCTACGCCCTCAGTCAGGGTGTTTTAGAAGAATTCGCTCACTTCAAACCATTCATCGACGTAATAAACATTAACCTCTGGCTCCCTCAGAGTCCTAGCATACGCTAGCTTAATGTAGCATGTTCTTCTTTGACGCCAAACCAAGGTAACCAGGTGCAACAGCGCCTCCTGGAGTCAGAACTCACTGGATCAGCTGAGGAAAACCTAAACCGCCTGACAGACTTTCTAAGGAAAACATCTTCTGCAGAGGATGGAGCTGAGAGGGAAAGGAGGAATAAAAGGTCACGCTTCATATCAAAATAATACAAACACACACAGCTGTGAGTGTAAAAAGAAAACCAGAGCTGTGTGTGTCTGCAGCAGCCTCAGAGCTGCAGCGGCGTGAAAAGAAAAGCTTCACTCCAAAAAATGAGTTTCCACTTTCCCTCAACACTTTTATCTGAGCAATATCTCCAGCAGCTCCGCCCGCCGCGGGAGAGCCTCGTCCTCAGCGCCGCCGTGAAGTTTGTAAACAAACATCCTCCTCCTCCCGCCCGCCCTCTGATGCGTGGCCTCCAAGAAGATTGAAAATTATTCGGTCGCTCATCAATCTTCCACTCCCGGAATGAACGGCGGAGCGGCGCCGCTGCCGTATCTCCTCCCAATCACATGGTCCGGGTTTTCCTCATCACTCTGCTCCGGTTTCCTCCATGATGAAAACAACTGCCTCTCACCGCGTTCTGCTGCCACCAGCCAATCAGATTGATTTAATAATGCTGAAGGTGATCAACCTGAGGAGAGACAAACAGGCGTAAAGACATCTATCAGGTTAAAACCTGAGAACGTCCTACCCAACATGCACTGCTGCACACTGGGGTCATTTCCTCTCATCAGGGTCAATCCTCGAGTCACTCTGTCAAAAATAAATTAAAGTTTAAGGAGGAGTCAGGTGTTCAAGTCATTCAGAGGAACTCTTTTTCTTCAGGTCAGACACGTTTTAATCTAAATGTTTAAAGTGTGGAGTTCCTCTGGGAGCGATCCTAGAGCTCAGATCGGGATCAGGAGAGACGCTGCAGCAGATTGGTCTGAACGTAGCATTAGCCTAGCCCAGATCTGACAGAGACCAGACCAGGTTTAGAAAGTACAGCTAGACTTCAGGATTTAAAACGAGGATCTGAAGGTTGGTGAATGTCTGACGCCGGTCTAACGGTGTGTTTATCACGTGTTCACGTCCCAGGTTGTCTAGGTTTAATTTCCATTCAGACTTCTGGAGTGAGATCTTTAGTAGTGAAGTCAACGCCCTCCTGAGGACTGGATCACCCCGTAAGGCTGCTGAAGCAAAGGGAATAAAATATCATGAGAGAAAACCTCCGACAGCTGGACCAGATGCACGGAGCAGGTGAGGAACCAAACCTGGATCTCAAGTAGGTCAGAGCTAAAAGGAGAGCGTGACTTTCTGGGAAAAACACAACAAAAGCACAAACTCTCTGCTCGGCTTTCGATCTGCTGGCTGCTGCACACAAAGCCTGACTGACACGCTCCGCTCTCACTCACAACTCTCAGATGGCATCATTATTACCTCCTAGAAGGAGCGAGTGGAGCTACAGCTCTATGAAAATGTTAAATATAATCCTAACAGGCATGGCGGGCTGGTTCTGAAGGCTCCCTAAAACCCTTAGAGCAGCACTTTCTGTTCCCAGCATCTGCCTGCCTCCTCCCTAACTAACTGTTTGTTAATTAGGGAGTGTGTGTGTGTGTGTGTGTGTGTGTGTGTGTGTGTGTGTGTGTGTGTGAGTGTGATATGAAAGCACACTGGCGTGGGGATGAAGGAGAACACGTTCCACCACATAGAGATCTGCTCCTGAGAGATGGATGGAAACAGTTGTCAGTCAGGAGATCAAAGAGAAAACGTGCGTCTCCTGTTCCTCCTGCTCTGGTTGTGGAGGCTCCAGGTCCAGGAGGGAACCAGACCTCCTCTCTAGACCCTCTGGAAGGTGTCCCCAGACCAGAGAGTCCTGGGTCTCCTCCCAGCTCCTAGAACACCTCCTGGAGACCTCCTGACCAGAACCAGTTCTTAGTTTAGTTGAAGGTGTCGCTCTGCTCTAGGACAGTTGAACACGTTGAGTTAAACCAAACTAAACCCTGTTAACCTGTAGAGGTCTACTACCAGGTTCAGTGGGAACCATCTGATGGGACTACCTACGCTCCAGTCAGAGGACTACTTCCTGTTTCTAGAGACTCCGCCTGCTTTGAGTGATGTCACTGGTGGGTGTGGTCTTAACTTGAGATAAATACCTGATCTAACAGAACTTTAGAACGACCAAATTTAACGGGTTAAACTAACCCTAACTCTATGGGTTAGTTTGTTTGGGTTTAGTGGTTTAGCTAGCTAGTGGTTAGTGGGTAATAGGGTAGTGGTCTGGTTGCTAGTAGTTAGTGGTTAGCTGGTTAGTGGTTTAATGGTTTAGCTGGTTAGTGGTTTAATGGTTTAGCTGGTTAGTGGTTTAGCGGGTTAGTGGTTTAGCTGGTTAGTGGTTTACTGGTTTAGCTGGTTAGTGGTTTACTGGTTTAGCTGGTTAGTGGTTTACTGGTTTACCTGGTTAGTGGTTTACTGGTTTAGCTGGTTAGTGGTTTACTGGTTTACCTGGTTAGTGGTTTACTGGTTTAGCTGGTTAGTGGTTTACCTGGTTAGTGGTTTACTGGTTTACCTGGTTAGTGGTTTACTGGTTTAGCTGGTTAGTGGTTTACTGGTTTACCTGGTTAGTGGTTTACTGGTTTACCTGGTTAGTGGTTTACTGGTTTAGCTGGTTAGTGGTTTACTGGTTTACCTGGTTAGTGGTTTACTGGTTTACCTGGTTAGTGGTTTACTGGTTTAGCTGGTTAATGACTCAGATTTCGCTCCACTGATGAAGTGAAGTGACCTTCACCTCTAGACCGGACTCTGTCTCGTCTCTGAGGTCCTGATCACTTCCTGTTCCTTCTCTCCATCCTGATAACTTGTCCTTCACATGGTGTTGAATTTATCTGTGATCAGACCCCCCCCCCCCGTCCCTCCCCCGCCCTCCCTCCATAGTTAAACAGCATTCAGCATAACTTATGTGAGTGCCAATCACTCCAATGAAAAGCACAAATTAAACTCTCACGCTCAAATGCCTAATTAGACCTCTGACTTGGCAGTGGAGCGTGAACGATGGAGGGTGGAGAGATGAGTGCTCGTGATTTTTAATGTTTTTCTATGGAGGTGGGAGCATAAACAGTCTTATTACGCCGCGCTGCAGAAAGTCAGAGGGCAGAAACAGAACCACGATTAGAAACAGTCATGGTGAGTGTTTTCAGCTGAGAGGAAGACCAGGAGCACTAGAACCCAGTCCCTCCTCAACACTAGAACCCAGTCCCTCCTGGTCACAGGAGCACTAGAACCCAGTCCCTCCTCAACACTAGAACCCAGTCCCTCCTCAACACTAGAACCCAGTCCCTCCTGGTCACAGGAACACTAGAACCCAGTCCCTCCTGGTCACAGGAACACTAGAACCCAGTCCCTCCTGGTCACAGGGTCCAGGCGGGTCTGAGAACAGGTTTCTCAGAAGTCCCCGTCCTGAAGCTAAACTAAAACCAGTCCACTTTGATAAAACCCTGGTAATATTCTACTTCTGGCTGCTTTCTTTATCGTTTCTGAGTCCGTCTGATCACTAATAGAGAAACGGTTCTCAGTCAGGACAAATCAATTAATCATCAGCATTTAGATGCACAAATAATTTTAAACCATGTGAAAACTACAGAACTGAGAGCCAGCAGAAAGTTTTATTACATTCCTTTAATAAAACTTTCCCAAAGATTTATGAACAGCCGTCAGAATGGGACATGGAGACGCTACAGCCTGGATCTGAAGGACTAGAGACGTCACCAGACCTGGACTGTCACACTTCACCCCTCAGACCCACTGACTCTGGACTTTGGTCAAGTGTTCTCTGTAATATCTCTTCAGATAAATTCTCTTTCTTTCAACACAAATGGCAGCAGAAGAAGAGTTGTTCTCTAAACTGTCCTCATCCGTTTGATAAACAAACTCCTCTGACTGACCGACGTCTGACAGCAGAAACCTGAAGGAGCTGAACTCCTAGACGTTGGACGTGATGGTTGAACAGATCAGATTTCATCACTACAGAGACATTAGAAACCCAGGAGTCTGGACTTAATCCTGAACCTGCATCAGGACCGGACTGTTCTGATCCAGACTCATTCTGCATCCTAGTGTCTGTCAATTAATTCAAACCTTTAAATAACTGATAAAATAGTCCAAATATCCTTTTAAAGAGTCTCCTCTGTTGGGTTTGGGTGACGTCCACCAGGTGTCCTCAGGCAGAGGACACCAGAGGAAGTGGTGTGAATACAGACGGCTGTAACAGAAACCACATGGTGACACACTGCTGCTCTACATCCAGACCCAGTGGTACCAGTCAGCTGCTGGTTTAATGTCTGGTAACGGGGAGTTAAAGGGCTGATCTGCTTCTACTGGATCCATTTAGGTCTAAATGTTGAGAGGTTTTAGTTTTCTGCTCCTGCTGTCAGCCTGACGCCGTCACCACGACCACGCTGAGTGTCGGAGTGTAAACACACAAAGTGTTGTGTCTTCGTCTCCCTGCACGGTTTACTTTATAAATCATGAGAGGCTCATTCAGATCTGAAACCAGAGGAGCAGGACTACCCGACTGAAGACCCGTCAAATTTATATCCACTTCATTTCTGAAGCCTTGAAGTTATTTGGTCTTTTTATTTAGTAATCTGAGCTCAGACCAATAACCTGATTGATCTTTAAAAACTATGAGAGGAGCTCAAATTAAACAAAGATTAAAAGAAATGTTAAAGCTGCTACTCATTAGGGTCTCCATGGTAACCACACACCCTGACTGTAAACTTAATGATGGTTAGATTAACAAGTAAACATGAAGGCCAGTTCATCCTCCACAAGAACTTGGAACGTTGTTCTCACCGAGGACACGAAAACTAAACCTGACTGGAGTCAGGTTAACTCCAGTCCAGTCAGGTGAACTCCAGTCCAGTCAGGTTAAATCCAGTCCAGTCAGATGAACTCCAGTCCAGTCAGGTTAACTCCAGTCCAGTCAGATGAACTCCAGTCCAGTCAGGTGAACTCCAGTCCAGTCTGGTGAACTCCAGTCCAGTCAGGTGAACTCCAGTCCAGTCAGGTGAACTCCAGTCCAGTCAGGTGAACTCCAGTCCAGTCAGGTGAAGTCCAGTCAGATAAACTCCAGTCCAGTCTGGTGAAGTCCAGTCCAGTCAGGTGAATTCCAGTCCAGTCAGGTGAAGTCCAGTCAGAAAAACTCCAGTCCAGTCAGATGAATAAACTCCAGTCAGGTGAACTATGTGAAGTCTACCTGACGGCTCCAAAAGGGGCGGGGCTTTCTCGCCTGATTCACCAACATGGCGTCGTTTGTTATTGAACAAACAGTTTCTTCACTTTAAACCTGGTGTCCTCCTCTCTTCTAATTCCAGGTTTTTGTCTTTATTTCTGCTGGTTTCTCATTAGAACTCATCTGAGAAGCTCCTGTTTTCATCCTGTTTCTGATGCATCCAGTGATGAGACGCCTCCTCTTCTAAAACCCTCTGAATCCTTTCTGTTTGTGTTGTTTTTCACAGCAGAGTGTGGAGCTGGAGTTGAGATATCACTCCGGCTATCAACCCCAACAACAAATAATTGAAAACGCTATCCGACATGTCATCTAGCATCCTTCAAAGCAGAAATTCTATTCCTCTATTCTTCACTGACAATGTTATCAGGTCTATTTCTGTAGCGTGCTGGAAGTGTGAACAGCTCACTGCTGCCTTGGAAACAGAAGCCCTGGAGAGGACGGAGAGCTGATTAGAGAGGAGCTGCTGGTCTCCAGTCAGACCTGGAGTCTGCTCTGTTTACAGTCCGCCGTCCTCCCAACGCAGAGGGATCTGAGGGTCAATATCTACATTTACAACTGGTTCAGGGAGAAGCTGCTGTTTGACGCTGAGCTCAGAGGATTAGCACCTTGTTGGGTTCTGTGTTGGAGTCTCGCTGCGACCTGAGGCGACCTCAGAGAGACGAGTTCATAAAATCTAGTCACTTAGAGACTCGACAACACGCAGCAGGTGAAGAACGCTGCCTCCTCCTCTGTGGTGATTAGATCAGCTGTTCAGAGACACCTGGGTCGGTCTGGAGACACGCTATCAGTTTTATAACCGTTATTGTCCCCTAGAGGACTGGACGTCTCTACGTGACCCGTCTCTGAGGAGCTGTGGGTTCACGATCTCTCCAGGTGGTCTACAGGAACCGGGACTGAACCGCTGACCCATTTAGTCACCTACAGTAGAGACCACGCCCACAGGTGACATCATCTATTTGTTTACTGATCTATTTCAGGGCGTGTCGGTGAGAGACCACCTGGCTGCTTGTTCACCTGAGAAACGTGTTGACGACATGTTTTACTGCAACAACTCTTCTTCTGCTGCCATTCCTGCTGCTCAGTCCTCATTAGTGCCCCCTGCTGTTCAGAAGGAGAACTGCCTGATCCTGATGTTCTGGAAAGTTTTTATAAACTAGACCAGTGTTACTCATGCGCGGCTCGTCAAGCCTTAATTGGCGGCTCGTGTGTTTGCTTACAAAATAACAGCCAAGTATGCTACAGAAATATACAGCTAACACTAAACTACAAACTTGCGAACAGTCAAAATATATTTTTCCTTTTGCCATAACTGACAAGTTTCCAAAAGGTAGGCCTAATTGTCATATCTGGCAACCCAGGACGCTTACGGTAGCACTGGCTCATCTGACCGCAGTGAACTCTACGACATCAGCACCCACAGGATTAGCATTAGCGTTAGCGCCAGCAGCAAACACAGGTTGGTAAAACTATAAATACTCAGAGAATGACAATAAACGTGACTGACAGATATTTAAATGTACTAACCCACAGATTACTATGGGTGTGTTTTTACACATTTCTCATCTCTTATACTTAGGCCGCATCCCAATACTCGCACTTCCACCTTCGCGCCCCTCAGCTGCGCGTTCCCGCGGAGGTGCGTGAGTGCTTAGGGTGTCTCGATTCTCCTGGCCGTAGAATCCGGACCTTGGCCCCGCCCCCTTTTCCACCCTCGCTACGCACTTCGCCGAAGTCCGCATGGGTGCACACTTCAGCGAAGGGAATTACCCATAATTCCAAGTGCACTTCACTGAAGAACGTAGGGTGGAAGTGCGAGTATTGAGACGGGGCCATACTTTTATGTCTTTCTAGAGCACTAAACGGGAGACATGTCCGTCACAAGACAATGCCCAGCTGGAAACTCTGACAAAATATTAGTTCCGCCATGCGGAACGTTAGTTCTGCCCACGTAAATTATTAATAAAAAATAGATTTAACAATACACACACACACACACACACACACACACACACTCAGGAGCGGTTTGCCGTGTCGGAGACGTCGGCAGATTAAGATCCTTCCCGGTGAGAACGACTCAGAACGTGAGAACGTTTGTAGTCTCACTCCAGCCCACGCCGTCTTGGATTAGAAGCGAGCGTGCACGCTCAGACGGGCGCTGGGAAACACACACACACACACACACACTCAGCTCCGCGGCGGAGCTTTGTTTTGGCGTGCTGCTCTGCGGTGAGCGGTGTGAGGCTTTAGAGGGATTGGACGTGTTGACTTTGCCGTGAACCTGCGGAGCCTCTGCTCCCTCACAGCTGCCTCCCTCATCATCTGCAGAGGGCCTCCATCATGCTGGAAAATAAGGGCTGCAGATATATTGCTACACCTCCTCTCCCTCAGCGAGGGGAGCTTTTATTGCCTCTCCTCCAAGGTGGTTGTCATAACTCACATTTCTTTGAGTTTATCTAATATTCCAATTATGCAGCTGCATATTCGGCCGCTGTTTTTAAGAGCACGTCCCAAGGGCACAGCTCTGTCACATCATAACCTCCCTCTGGATTTAAACAACAGAGTCAACCACTGAGGGATTACCCAGGACGCATTTCAGCTGGCCGCCTGAAACCAGAGAGGAAGGGCCAGACCTGGGCTGTGACACCTAGGAAATGAGAGTGGGTGTGGTCTAAAGCCTGGAGCTGTGATCAGGACCAGTTCAGTCCGACTCAGCGGGATGTGACCTCCCTCTCAGGACGACGTTTTATTTTATATAAAAGATGAAATGTTGGGTAAATTAGAACCAACATGACGAATTAAACCTTTAATCTGACTCTAACCTCAACATCCAGACTTTAATCTGCTTCATGTTCATTAGTTTATCTTTGAACTTTTAAAGTTTCTTCTGACTTTAATCTGGATGATTTAACATCAACTGTGATATTTTGACGTTTTACCTAAAACTTTCATTTTAATATTTTCTCTTCATCACTGTTCACCTGAGGTTCGTTAGGTGGATTTTAAACTTTTAGACTTTAAAGTCAAACTATTTCCAGAACCAAGTCAAAACCTTCAGATGAATCTGATATTTTAACTTCAGTCTTGACATTTGGACTTTATTTAGATAATTTTAATCTTTCTCTTCTATATTTTTACCCAATACTTTAAACATATTTCATCACATTTTAGATTTTATCTCAACATTTTGTCTTTAAAACATCAGAAACAGTTTAAAAACTGTTAATAAATCTAAATATTTCCTCTCCATAATCCCATCTGTTGACTTTTAAATCTGGAGATTTGGAATCAACCTGATGAATTTGACTTTGTTTTCATTCATTATTAATAGAAACCTTCTCCTTCATCCTGACTTTAATCCTAACAGTAGGGATCGATCTGACACCACACTGAGATCCGTCTCATCTTTAGAACTAGAACCTGTAAAACCTGACGGTAAGAGAACCTCTGGTTTGGCTTCATGTCTGAAGGAACGTTCTTCTAAACGTTCTTCAGCTGCCAAACCTCCCTGACTGGATCTATGGGGCCAAAATAGGATCAGCGCAATGTAAATAAAAAAAGAAACATTTTGAAAATTCCAAAAAAAAATTTGCAAACTCAAAAAACAAAACTAAACTCATAAACCAAAAACTGTAATCAAAGGGAAAAAAAATCCCATAAATGAAAATGGGTATTTAAAATAAAAAAATAAAACTCATAACCTAAGTAGCATTCATATCAATATATTCCAACATTTCCTAAATAGAAACAAAGTTTAGTATGTGTATGTATTAAATATTTGCCCAATAATAATAGTTTATTTTATTATTAAACCTAAGTTCACCTAAACACAAGCACAAAACATGCCAGCAGCTAGTTAGTATGTGGATACAAATCTTTTAAATGGTGAAAAACGTCGTTATAAAGTCGTTTGTAATCTGACGTGAGCCGTATTGAATGTACCGTAGCTTCGGCTAACCTGGTTAGCTTGCTAGCAAGCAGCTCAGTCACATTGAATAACTAAAATAACATAACTTTTAACTGCATTAAACTAAAAAAACATAACTTTTAACTGCATTAAACTAAAAAAACATAACTTTTAACTGCATAAAACTAAAATAACATAACTTTTAACTGCATACAACTAAAAAAAACATAACTTTTAACTGCATAAAACTAAAAAAACATAACTTTTAACTGCATACAACTAAAATAACATAACTTTTAACTGCATAAAACTAAAAAAACATAACTTTTAACTGCATACAACTAAAA
>SSNR01000097.1:330060-348446 GCA_006937965.1 Callopanchax toddi | reverse complement strand
AACTAAAAAAACATAACTTTTAACTGCATACAACTAAAAAAACATAACTTTTAACTGCATACAACTAAAAAAACATAACTTTTAACTGCATACAACTAAAAAAACATAACTTTTAACTGCATACAATTAAAAAAAACATAACTTTTAACTGCATAAAACTAAAAAAACATAACTTTTAACTGCATAAAACTAAAAAAACATAACTTTTAACTGCATACAACTAAAATAACATAACTTTTAACTGCATAAAACTAAAAAAACATAACTTTTAACTGCATACAACTAAAATAACATAACTTTTAACTGCATAAAACTAAAAAAACATAACTTTTAACTGCATAAAACTAAAAAAACATAACTTTTAACTGCATACAACTAAAAAAACATAACTTTTAACTGCATACAATTAAAAAAAACATAACTTTTAACTGCATAAGACTAAAAAAACATAACTTTTAACTGCATACAACTAAAAAAACATAACTTTTAACTGCATACAATTAAAAAAAAACATAACTTTTAACTGCATACAACTAAAAAACATAACTTTTAACTGCATAAACAACACTCAAATATTAAAGCTACTGCAGATATGAACGATCGTCCTCCATCCCAGTGTTTGTTGTTTAACCACAGCTCTCAAAACGAACGGACTTCAAAAAGGAATTGACGTCAAACCAAACCTCCGTCACCCAATGTCAATCATTTTCTAGGTAGCCAATGGGCTCGAAGCCCGCCCCCACGTAAATTGGGTTCAGCTTCAAAACCGAAAAAAAAGAAAAGAATTGTAAACGTAAGTTTTTGGAGTGAAAGTGAAAAAAGGAGAAACATAAAAACTGCCAAACAACCTGAAAACTAAAAAAAAAATCAGTTTTAACAAATAAAAAAAGAATGAATGATGACATGAATGCTGATAAGGTTATGAGTTAAATTTTTTATTTTAAATACCCATTTTCATTTATGGGATTTATTTTCTTTGAGTACAGTTTTTGGTTTATGAGTTTTTTTGTTTTTTTGTTTTTTTTTTTCGAATTCACAATTTCATTTTTTGAAATTTCAAATTTTTTTGTTTGCAATTTTTTTTTTTTTGAATTTTCAAAATGTTTCTTTTTTTTTTTCATTGACATTGCGCTGATCCTATTTTGGCCCCATATGGACCGGCTGTCTGAATCAGACCTGACGAGTCGATCACGTGTTCTGCTGCCTCCTCTCTCAGGACGGAGCTCTGATTTGATCAGCTTGTTTTGTGGACTTTCTGTTCGTTCTAAATGAAGACTAAAGACCAGGTCAGGGAGCCTCTGGGGTCCCAGGAGGTCTCCAGTAATCCAACTGGCTCTTCTCACATTCAGCTCCTCAGGCCAGAGACAGATCAAAATTAGAAATGTATGTGGAATATGAATATGTTTTCTGATGACTTCCATCCTAATGTATTCATTTGTTTCCTGTCAGATTGAGCCCTGAGCTGTTCGGTTCTTTTTAAATCAGATTTTTGGGTTTGGTCCAGAGGTTTCCGTATTCATTCACTTTTGGAGGCGAGGGAGCTGAACTGCATGGTTAATCTGGTGTTATTCACCAGAAACGGACTGATGAGGCCAGAATCCTCCACAGCGTTAGCGTTAGCGCGCTCCAGGCCCTGAACTGGAAGGATGAAGCAGCAGCGCGGCCAGCGGCGCTGGCGCTCCTCCAGACGCTAACCACTGAAGGTAGATTTCCTCCAGCGTTTGATCCCCGGCCATGTTTGCTCTAAAACTCCAGCTTGTGTCTGACTGAGACCTCAGAGATGTTTTAATTCATAACGAGATGAGCGAATCTCAGCTCCTCTATTCGCTCCTCCAGGACCCACTGAACCAATCAGAGGAGAGACAGCAGCTGTGATTCTGAACTACAGACCTCCTGACCTGATCTGGGACCAGGTTCTTCAGGAAGACCTGTCCCGTCTGCTTCGTACTAGGAGTATTAAACACGTCTACCTGCTGACAGGACGCTGTCCTCCACAGGTAAAGATCTCAACGTGTCCACAGGAACGACTCAGGGAGAGAGGAAGGTGTAGAAAGGCCTGGAAAGTCCCGACACTCAGGGATCGATCAGAAAACAATCCTTAGTGATAATCAATAATAACCTTTAAATTAAAGGTTATTATTAAGATACAGAGCATTAAGTTAAAGCTCTGTATCAATATTTAACATAAGGTCAGAGGTCATATCTGAAGTCTTTGGAAGAATCCGTTAAAGGACGAGTCTAAAATCCTTTCCTCTGAGTCGTTCTGCTCAGTAACTGAATGTTGGATGGTTTGATTTCTGTCGTTGTCAACAGAACCGTTACCGTAGAAACCAGGTGACCTTTTGAGTGCCTGTGAGGACCTTTATGGTCCCTCAGACCACCCAGCTCCTCTCAGAACGGACTCAGAGCGGCTCTATGACCACATTCGTATTTTCTGACATGCTCAGAACATTCTTTCCTCTGGATGCAGAGGGGCCTGTGGACCTGTAGGGTTTAGTTTTCTAATCAGCATCACCTCCATGAATGTGGACCAGTGAAAGCACCGAGTCTCAGAACACCGACTTTGGTTTGTTGTCTTTGGCACCTGCGCTTTTGTTTTGCACGAGTCCTTTGGCTCGGTTCTTTGTCTTTCTGGTCAAGGCCTGCGGTAATGTCATGCTAACGATATGCATGGCTGCTGTACGAGACGTGTGTGGACCTCGCTGTAACGTCTCATGTTTAATTTGTTCTGACACAGAAGCCAGAGGAGGCGTTTTGTCATCACAGCGTTTTTCCGGAGTAGGGTCTGAGGACCGGTCCCTCCTCCGAGCCGCTGACCCACTAATCAACCAGTTATTCTCTAAATAGAAGTCAGCCGCTCTGGACTGCTGTGTCAGCAGAACTGGAAGTACAAGACATTTCCTTGCTGTGCAAATAAAGAAAAACAGCCCCAGTTTTCCATCCCTCTGCTGCACAAAGTGATTTATAAATGTTTCTTCAATAATAAGGCATCAGGTTTCATCCACTTATAACGGCTTTTATTCCTGCTCACCACTTCTACCAGACTAAGGTCAGATGGTCTGAAGGCTGGACCGGACGAGACCCCTGAACCTGCTCTAGATCCTTAAAGGAACACTATGCAGTATAGCTTGTTTTTAGCTCCCCCTAGTGTCCGTTTTAAATCACTGCAGTAAAACCGTTAGCATAGTTTCTGCTCAGAAAGCCCTAAATCTCCCTGTTAAACGTCTCCTCAGCCTTCACTGCTTTCTACTGGAGCGGTTCATCACTCAGTCAAAGAAATCAGCTGTTCAAGCAGGGAGAGATGGGAAAAATCAGGAATCATGAGCTAAAAACACTCCGGAGCTAGCATAACAGCTAGCCACATTGGGTTAGCCTAACCCTCTGAGATACGTGACTTTGTGAGACTTCAGGACACCGGACCAGAGACTCAGAAGTTACAAACGTGGTATTCTGGATCCAAGCAGCAGATGGGGCTGAGTCCTTAACCTGTAAAGGATCAGATCAGATCAGACTAGATCAGACTGGATCAGATTAGATCAGACTGGATCAGATTAGATCAGTCTGGGTCAGATTAGATCAGACTGGGTCAGATTAGATCAGACTGGATCAGATTAGATCAGACTGGATCAGATTAGATCAGACTGGGTCAGGTTAGATCAGACTGGATCAGATTAGATCAGACTGGATCAGATTAGATCAGACTGGATCAGATTAGATCAGACTGGATCAGATTAGATCAGACTGGATCAGATTAGATCAGACTGGATCAAGGAGGAGATTTAGTGAATGAAATATGAAATGTAAAACGGAGTTAAAAAACAAAAGTCCCCAAAATATGTAAAATAGCTTTACGAAGTACGTGTCACCAAAAAAACATCATTATGAAAAAAATAAATACAGACATATCAATTTAAAAAAATACAAAAATAAATTGATTTGACAAAAAAAATCTCAAAGAGTTTTTTCCTAAACATTTAGTTTGGGCTGCATGGTGGTGAAGTTAGCACTGTTTCCTCGCAGCCAGAAGGTCACAGGTTTGAATCCCGGTGCAGGTACCCGATCGGCTCGGGGTCCTTCTCCTACCGACGACCTCACACTACGGCAAAGCCACTCGGACAAAAGACTCTGTAAGTCTCTGTCGATGCTGTTCTTCCACACGTTTTGGAAAGAGTTCAGCAGGTTTGTTCATAAATACACGTTTCTTAATGTTTTCTTTAAAACTGTAATCTAAAAACACGTTAATGACTTTTTTAGTAAAGAATGTGAAACTACATCAAACCAACATCAGACTGTGCCAAATAAGCACAACGGTTTTTACATGTGAACGTGTTCCTTGTGTTTCCATATTTAGCAGGCCTGGTTGTTTAAATGTAGGATTATTCTGTATGTTTCGTTAGTTCTGGTGTAAATAAATCTAAAGATTAGTTCAAAAATAAGTCCTTACTCCAGTTAAGGACTACAATCGCGACCAATCAAAAGCTTCAGCGTTAACGTGATAACGTGACTTTTACGAACGTGGTGACGTCTCTCCAGTTCGTCGTACGTTCAGCCAATCAGCTAGTGCCACGTAATCGTCAGGCGCAGGCCCCGAGCCGACGCGGTTCCTACAGCGGCCGTGCCCTTTCTGCCTGGAGTTAGCAGCACCTGTGGGTTTTCTCCGGTTCCCCACAGATCACAACGTGTCCGACAGGCTGTGATCCAGGACTCCCTTCAGGAAGAGTTTCTGAAACTCAGTGGGACGTTTCCTGGTCAAATGAATGAAAAATAAATTTTTATTTCAAGGGGATGTTTATTTACTTCATGGAGTATTTATTAATTTTTTCCTAACAACAATGTTTATTGATTTATATATTTATTTAAATTGGACTAAAACGGCTTTCCCTATCCTCGTAGAAATGAATTCTGCAAAATATTCATGAAGAAGTTCCTGAAACTAAACGGTTCACTAAGCAGCAGCAGTCAGTGTCATATGTCCCCTTCCTGTGGTCATATGTCTCCCTCTAGTGTCCTGTCTTGTGCTTTGTCCTAATGTTGTCCCCTTCGTCTCACACAGGTGATCCTCATTGTCATCCAGCCACCTGTGCCTCGTCTTGTCATCACCTCCCTCTGTGTATATAAGCGTGCCTGTCTCGTCTGTGTTTGTCGGTTCCTAGTCGTGTTTGGAAATAAATGCACTTTGGCTTTACATCTGGGCCTGGGTCCTCTCTACCACACCAGAACGTGACACTGCTCCTTTATTTAAGAGAGAGTTCTGCTGCCTGGACCGGAAACTGGTTTTAAAAATCATCAAAATGAATAACAAAGAGAACGTTTAAGAGACGGGAAGTGAAGAGACTCCATTATGAGAGAGAAAAAGATCAAGTAAAGTAAAAATAAAGGGATGCTCCACTGGGAAGTGATGCTTTGTCTGCTGCCATATTCCTCAGAGTTAGATCAGTGGGCAGAAACTATTTGTAACCAGCCCAGCTGTTTTCCTGGTCCGGCGATACTCCTTTAGCATTAGCTTAGCATAAAACACTGTAAGTGAATGGTAACTACTAGCATGGTAGTTGTTGCCATTCACTTGCAGAATAACTTACCGGTGGAGTATCCATTTAAAATTAAAAGAAAAAAAATTGTTAAGAAAAAAGTTAAAACTAATTTTTTAAATATGAAAAAATTCAAACAAGAAGACTATTTTTATAGCTCCAACAACGAGTATTTTATTAACTGTCCTTTACAGAGTCCACCTTAAACAACAGACGTGTTGATATCATCATGCTGCGCTCTGATTGGTCACTTTGGTAAAAGTCTTGAACCAAACATTTAAACCCAGTGCTGAACAGCTGGTGGAGATAACTCATCTGACTGATCAGCTGTATTGATCTATTGGTGGCTTTAAGGTGGACCTGATTCAGACTGGAGGTCACTCAAGGTCAGAATCCATTCCTCTAAAACACGTTTTAATCCCTCAGAGCTTCAGTAAAAACAACAAAATGAACAAGCCTGGAGACGTTAACAAGCTTTAAAAATCATCTAAATGTGACTGATCAGCTTTATTGATCTGTTAGTGGCTGTAGATTCAAACAGAGACACAAATACACTGAATTATTTAGTTTTTATGGCTGAAAACCAGCATTAAAACACCCAGAATCCATTATTCCATCAGCACATTTTATACATGAAGCATTAATCTCCCAGCGTTTAGCGTCTCCGTGTCAGAGCGGCACAATAAAGCTCCTGGCAGCCCCGAGTGTGAGGAACGGACCGAAAACAGACGGAGATTTAAATAAATAAAGAACCGAGCCGGGTTTGACTGGCACCCCAGATTTCCTGGCTCAGGTGTGCTCACCAGAGCGACGCTCCACATGCATAAATACTGCAGAGTCCAAATCCTCTGATCAGGTCTGATTCTGTCAGTAATACAGAGAGGAAGGACTGGAGCGCGATATGTTATGCACGGAGGAGGAAATGGACTCTCCAGCTCATGAATTCATCCTCTGCTCGATGTAAACGGAGGATCTACCATCGCCTCACTGTTTCACCCTGACAGGACGCAGAACGTGTCAGATGTCAGTTTCCTGGTGGATGAAGTGCAGTTGCCTAGCAGAACACTCTCTTGTGAAAATCGAGGCGTGGCGATGGCCAGAAAATGAAAATCTCCATGGCGACCTCGCTCCATCGCACCAGCTTCCTAGTTTCCAGCGACGCCCTGTTTCCCAGTCACCTCCTCTGCTGCTCCTGATAATGGGCTCCAGTAAACTTCTCCACAGGATCATCAGAGGCCGACAGCCGATCAGGTCCTCCGTCTAAAAACGGCAGGACGTGTGTCAGAAAACATGTCATTCTGGAAGAGAAAAATGGCTGCTTCTAATAAAAACTAGGGAATATTTCCATCCTTAAAGGAGAGAAATAGCCATCTTTTCCTCGCTAAGTGAGACGGATGACAGCAGTCATCCTCCAGAAGTTAGCTGAATTTAAACCGCTCCAACGCTTCGCCTTCACTCAACAGAAACAGGTAGATTTATACAGAAATAATCCATTTATATATAGAGGAGGAACATGAAGCACATCACTGTTTGTCCTGAAGACGGTTTTCACCTCAACACCGGGGTTCAGTCTGGAATGGGGTGCTTCAGGAAACGGATCAGTAGAAAACCTGGACCTCTAATAGTCTGGGGAAGTCATTTTTATACCTTTTTTAATAGGTTACATTAATCCTTTATTGATCCCCTGTATGGAAATCTTCTCTGCTTTTGACCCATCCTCATTGGCTGAGGAGTAGTGGGCTGCCATCTTGGATGTTGTCGACTCATGACCAGACCGGGATCTGAACACAGATCTCCCTCATGAATGGGGTTTCTCGTCCTAGAGGGTTTTATTGTGATTTATCCGTTAAAACTATTAACGAACATCCAAAATGTCAACGTGCTCCAACGTTTTATTATTACAGTCAAAGTTATTACTAATGGACTACGTTTGAGCTGTAAAGGGGGCGGGGCTCTTTGTCATATTATCAGTCAACCTCCAACATCTGGAAAATGTATGTCTATGGTAATAATGTACTGCTAATCGATCCAGATGTACTGATGTGGGTTTTAAAAGCAGAATAAATACAAACTGAGAGCTTTATTCACACTTCTGTATGTTTAACGCTGTAATACTGATGAAAACTTCATATTCCCTTCTGCTCACCTGTCAACAGTTCTGGACTTAAAACCAGAGTCGGTGTTTTTTTCAAGCCAATTAAAAGCCCAACCTGCCAGCTCAGGTCCCCTTACAGTCATGTACCCAGCGATTAGACAGAGCCCCTCTTTTTTATACTGATTATTTTACCCTTAAAACAAAAATACGCCAAAACAAAAGAGACCTTTAGGTAAAATCACCCCCACCTGCCAACAGCAGGCGGGAGATGCAAAGTCTTAAATAGTTTATTGTATAATTAGTGCTTTGATGTTGACAGCGTGCTCAGAATGAAGGCAGAGTAAACACCTCGGTGCTGTCGGTAGGACCTCCAGCTCACAATAACACATGTGGGTTAAATTACAGTGGGATTTATTGACATAGAACTATGTACAGAAGGAAAAGCAGCTTAAAAATCACACAAATAAAAATAATACACACTGGTTTATTTACCTAATGAGCAGCAGACTTCCTGTCTCCCAGCCATCACAACCAGCTCTGACTGGTAACCTGACCACTGTCTTCTTTTTTCAGAAACATGTTGTTTCTCAACACAAGAGTCTGGGTACATTTATATGAGACACATTTGACTGTTTCACCTTTAATCATCACACAGTCTTAGAGGGTCAAACAGACCGGAAATGATTAGAAAACTCCATAGTCCGAAAAGTAAGAACAGTCCGAAAATTTATATCCTGATTGATTTACAAACATCTGGTCAGAGACGTGTTTATTCATCAAATCATAAAACTATCTCTACAGTTGAAACTCTATATTACCTGTTAGCTAACCTCTACAGTTAGAACACTATATTACCTGTTAGCTAACCTCTACAGTTAGAACTCTATATTACCTGTTAGCTAACCTCTACAGTTAGAACTCTATATTACCTGTTAGCTAACCTCTACAGTTAGAACTCTATATTACCTGTTAGCTAACCTCTACAGTTAGAACTCTATATTACCTGTTAGCTAACCTCTACAGTTAGAACTCTATATTACCTGTTAGCTAACCTCTACAGTTAGAACACTATATTACCTGTTAGCTAACCTCTACAGTTAGAACTCTATATTACCTGTTAGTTAACCTCTACAGTTAGAACTCTATATTACCTGTTAGCTAACCTCTACAGTTAGAACTCTATAGTACCTGTTAGCTAACCTCTACAGTTAGAACTCTATATTACCTGTTAGCTAACCTCTACAGTTAGAACTCTATATTACCTGTTAGCTAACCTCTACAGTTATAACACTATATTACCTGTTAGCTAACCTCTACAGTTCATAATGAGTTTGTTTAGTTAGCTGAAACTCAACAGTGCCTGAATGCTACATTCAGTTTTGTTGCAGCAGCATGAACATTTTAAGTGAATAAACTTCACTTCTACCAGAACCAGACGACCTGTTGTTGGGATGATTTGGTTCAAACACACTAAACAGTCTCATGCTAATTGGTAATAAGAGGTAATTTAGCATTCTAGTGCATCAGTATGAGGTGTTATCCATTAATAATCTGTTGCTCACTTCCTGTTCCTAAAGACTCCGGCCAGTCTGACTGATGTCACCAGTGGGGTTCTTACTGACAGAACACTACTTCAGATTGATCCAAACGTCCTTTAATAATGAAACATTCTATAACTGAACCCTCTGTCGTCTCTTCTCTGAAGACATCCTGTTCTGGTGGGTTTAGATTTGAACATCATCCATAGACTCCCTCACTGAGGGAACCCCACAGATCGTAGTCTGTTGAATCTCAGTCTGGACTTGGTGGTTCCCGTCATCCTGCAGGTGTTGTTGTGTTCTGTAGCTAACCCTAGCCCTAATATGAAGTCATGGAGACAGTGAGGGGGAAGTCTGTGAAAACAAGGTCCAATCAAGCTGATTCAGGTCCAATCTGAAAATCCTGAAACATTTTTCTGAGACTAAATCATCCATTTGATCCCCCTCAGAGATGAGTGGAGATAGGAACATCTGTGATGAAGCACAACGCTCATATCAAAGAGGTTTTAACCAGCTGATGTTAAAGTTGGGCTTTGTGGGAATTAAACTTAACGTGAAACATCTGGTTTTGTGGGTTCACATGAAAATCAACTCGTTGTGTTTTGTAAAGTGAGTTAACACAGTCAGAGCCCCGCTGGACTGAACTTTGTTGTGAACCCTGTTCTGTTTCTGCCTTGTGAACCAGCAAGAAACCCTAGAAATAAAGAGGAGCAGCAACACAGAGACGAGCAGAATCAACACAATCAGTCCAAACGTCAGCGCGACCTGACACAACCTGCTCCGTTTGACACCTCTCCTGTTTGATCGTCTGGTGTGAACATGGACGCAACCTGCAGCAAAACCCTGTTTTCTGATCAAAAAGCTGCAGAACCAGTAGAACCTGATGTGGTCCAAACACAGAGGACTCAGTGTTTATGATGCTAAGGAACCAAACAGTGGTCTGTGAGGGGAGACGGTTCAGTTTTGGCATCTTTAAACGTATTTTCTTCAACAAAAGACCCAAATCAGACCAAAGTCATAATTTGCATTTAATGAGAATCATTTAAAATATGACATTCTTTCAGCATGATGAAACCCAAACCGAAGTTTAGAAACATGTTACAGCGTTACTGGGCGAACCGCCACAGGCTCAGCTGGATCTGAACCCTCGACTATAAAACAGTCTGGGAACAGGATCCAACTCCACGGTTCTGTAGGAGGACTCGGTCCAGCTCACGGTGTTTGGTAGTGACCTGATTCTAATGAAGACCACGTGGAAGGAGAGTCCAGTGACTCTGAGCTCCACTAGGAGACAAACAGTGTTCTGGTTTCTCTGGAGGAACCTCGGTGGTCCTGGTCCGATTCCACGATCAAAATCAAATCCATGAAGGAGTCAAAGCTGGATCTCTGTGACGCTGGGGATGAGCCGGAGACACGTCTGAACCAGCATCACACCAGAGCCCAGGACCAGGTCTACAGACCTGCTGGTCTCCATCCGTCCCCCGTTCAGACTCTGAAATATTTAAACTCCTCCACTTGAGACTGGACCTCCCCCTGACCTGGAACTGTTCAGCCAGCCTGAGAACCAGATTCAGATCCTCCTGACACCAAACTCGACACCCTCCACGCCCTCTGACCAACAGGACCTCCCTGTTCAGGAACAGGTCTGACGTCCTGCTGGCCACGTGGTCCAGACTCACTCCTCTGGTCCAGGGACTAAACACAACCCCGTTCTGACTCACTAAACCAGGATGAGCTCCAGACTCTCTCAGATGACCTCTGTTCAAAACAATCCAGCAACTAGTCAGGTCCTGAGACTCCAAGGAAAGGAAGACCATGGAGACTCATTACATTCCCAGTCCAGTGGGTCCTGGCGCACGCCGTCATAAAGACTAAAACCATCTGATGGTTGTTGGATCGTTTCAGTGATTTCATCCTGATAAAGATGTAAACGTTTTCTTGTCCTCTGCAGCAGAAATTCATTTGAAGAATCTCACCTTTTTCTTTCTAACAGCATCCTGCTGAACGCCGAGCCGAACCACTCAGCTCCAGTTGAACTGAACATCCTGAACCAGGTGGATGATCAACCAGTAAACTCTCCGTCTGACTCGTTAAACCAGACTCTAATCATAAACCATAACGTAATGAAGAATTCCGATTCCAGCCTAAGGACTCACTCTGGACTGGGATCCATCAGGCTGCTTTTGATTCCCACTAATTGCACCACGGCTCAGCGCTCTGGTCGTATGACTCCAGGTCTGGAGCTGAGCCAGGGCTCCGTGTCGGAGCAGAGAGTGGGAGTGGGGTGAGAATGTGGGTGTTTGACTGAGAGCGCTGGCTCCCACCCAGCTCTACAGTCATAGCTAACGGCGCTGAGCTCAGAGGGGCGGCGTGCGCTCCCCAGCAGCCCCGTGTTGAGTTTCAGTTTTCCTGCTGATGGGAGGAAACGCTGATTTAATTCCAGCCTCCTTAGAGTGGTCCGGACTCTGATTTATGACCCCGATACGTCGGGATAATACGCCCAGCCCAGGACACATTAGAGCAGGAGGATTAAGATCTGAGCGGAGCTGCAAACACAAGTCGTAAACAGAGAGGGAGCAGATGGGAACCAAACCAGGATCCTGAGGGGCCGGCCCCCTCCTGTGAGCGTCCTGAGGGACTCTAAGGAACCGGTTCCCTGGGTTCTACATGCTGCTTTATACAGGTTACTATAAACATCCACGTCCCCTCAGGTCAAAGCTCTGCTGTCCGTCTACACCTGAAGGACGAGGGACACCCTGGGAGGACAGCTCTGGACCTGGACTCAAACAGGTGGACCAGGACATGAGGACCCTGATGACCCTCTGGGGACACCTGGGGGTTAAGCTGGTCTTAATGAAGACGTTTCTGTCTGAACTGAGAAAATGAACCTGAACCGGTCTCTCACATCCTGGTCCTGGTTACCCAGGACCTCCAGCTGTGTTATAGCCGATAACGGTTCTGGGACGTCGTTATGAACTCCTCCGCCGCTCGTCGGTTCTGTCCCGTTGAGCTCGGGGTGATCTTGAAGGAAGTCGCGGCGTGGACGGCGAGCTGCTGAGGTCGTTAACTTTGATCCTGGACTTAAAGCTGAGGCTGTTCAGACTTCAGCCTCTCGGTGAGCGAGGAGCTCCGGAGGAGGTCAGCGTGTTGATCGTTACCCTGATGTCCCTCCGGGGTCAGCGTCAGGGCAGAGTAATAACAACATGGCGTCATGGTCATCACTGGATCTGATCTGACGTCAGTTTTATCAGGAATCTTCTGACGAGAGAAAAGTAGCGACTGGTTCACGAGCTGGTTCCAACAGGAGTGATGTCATCGTCTAGGTGCTGATTGGAGGAGGTTAAAAAGCCAAAAATTCACAAAAATGTTAAATTTTAAAAAGTTTAAAGGATATAAAGAACTGCATGGATGTAAGGTCCTGAAAGAGCTGAAAACATTGATCTATTATTTCATCAAAATAAAGAAAAATTATCTGAAACATGTCAGAATAATAACAGAGACCTGTGACCCCTGACCTGACTGGAGACATCCCATAATAATCAGCTGCTTGAAGCTGGAGTCTGATGATTGGTTCAGAATGAAATCAGAACCAGTAGAGTCTGGTGAAGACTGGTTAGAGAGTCCAGTCAGTCAGATAATAAACCAGTAAGTCCTCAGATACAGGTTTAATGAACCTGGTTCGGAGGATTCAGACTTTAAAGACCTCCTGATGAGGCGTTCTGGTCCGAGGCGTTCTGGTCCGAGGCGTTCTGGTCCGAGGCGTTCTGGTCCGAGGCGTTCTGGTCCGAGGCGTTCTGGTTTACAGAATAAAAAGATCCAAAGAATCTTCAACCATCACAAAGACTGGACCTGTCCTTCAGCGTCCTCAGGTCTCTCTACAGTCTACAGACGTCTAGAACGTTCATGGTGAGAACAAGAACTCAATGTTAGCTAGACCCAGACCTCCTCTCCAGACCTCCTCTCCAGACCTCCTCTCCAGACCTCCTCTCCAGACCTCCTTCTCCAGACCTCCTTCTCCAGACCTCCTTCTCCAGACCTCCTTCTCCAGACCGCCTTCTCCAGACCGCCTTCTCCAGACCTCCTTCTCCAGACCTCCTCTCCAGACCTCCTCTCCAGACCGCCTTCTCCAGACCTCCTCTCCAGACCTCCTCTCCAGACCTCCTCTCCAGACCTCCTCTCCAGACCTCCTCTCCAGACCTCCTTCTCCAGACCTCCTTCTCCAGACCTCCTTCTCCAGACCTCCTTCTCCAGACCGCCTTCTCCAGACCGCCTTCTCCAGACCTCCTTCTCCAGACCTCCTCTCCAGACCTCCTCTCCAGACCGCCTTCTCCAGACCTCCTCTCCAGACCTCCTCTCCAGACCTCCTCTCCAGACCTCCTCTCCAGACCTCCTCTCCAGACCTCCTTCTCCAGACCTCCTTCTCCAGACCTCCTTCTCCAGACCTCCTTCTCCAGACCGCCTTCTCCAGACCGCCTTCTCCAGACCTCCTTCTCCAGACCTCCTCTCCAGACCTCCTCTCCAGACCGCCTTCTCCAGACCTCCTCTCCAGACCTCCTCTCCAGACCTCCTCTCCAGACCTCCTCTCCAGACCTCCTCTCCAGACCTCCTTCTCCAGACCTCCTTCTCCAGACCTCCTTCTCCAGACCTCCTTCTCCAGACCGCCTTCTCCAGACCGCCTTCTCCAGACCTCCTTCTCCAGACCTCCTCTCCAGACCTCCTCTCCAGACCGCCTTCTCCAGACCTCCTCTCCAGACCTCCTCTCCAGACCTCCTCTCCAGACCTCCTCTCCAGACCTCCTCTCCAGACCTCCTTCTCCAGACCTCCTTCTCCAGACCTCCTCTCCAGACCTCCTTCTCCAGACCTCCTCTCCAGACCTCCTCTCCAGACCTCCTCTCCAGACCTCCTCTCCAGACCTCCTTCTCCAGACCTCCTCTCCAGACCTCCCTCTCCAGACCTCCTTCTCCAGACCTCCTCTCCAGACCTCCTCTCCAGACCTCCTTCTCCAGACCTCCTCTCCAGACCTCCTTCAGCTCCTCCACTGTTGGCTTTCAACAGTTTTCAGAGTCGAGTCTCTTACTTAGGCTACGTTCACACTGCAGCCTAAAGAGCATCACATCAGATTTTCCCCTCATGCGACCTGAATCTGATATTTTTAAGACGGTCTGAACGGCACAGATCAGGTTTTTAAAATCTGACCCAGGTCACTTTCATGTGTGGTTCTGAATCGGATACAAGTCGGATGTTTTTGAAAGTGACTCCAGTCTGAACGGACATGTCGTAACTAAATCCCTTAAGATAACGCCCTAGTCTTTAACATCATACACTCAGATCATTAAATTCATAAATAAGATCAATTCTGAACACTCTACACTGTGCTAATATGCTAACCAATGCTACCTCTTGCTAATGTGTTTGTACTGTCCATCAGCCTCTCTAGTGAATGAATTCTGTAAAGTCTTTATTCCTGACTCAGACCACATCTGTCCATAAAAGTACATAACTACTCCCTGGACTTAAAGAACCTCGAACTCCTGCATTTGTTAATAGTTATAACTGAAGGTATCCGAGTCAGAGGTGCTCCGTATAAAACCTGATTTAACTAAATAAATCTGCAGAAGGTGAGCAAAGAAAACAAAGTTTTAATCGCTACCTGCAGTGTGAACTTAGCCTAGGCTACGTTCACACTGCAGGTCTTAAAGTGATAACTTTTTCATATTTTTAAATCTTCTCCTTGAGCCAGTCTGTGTTAATCTGACTCTTTACAGAGTTAATGAAAAGTCACTTAGCCCCATCTGGTGGTTGGATCCAGAATACCACGATTGCAAGATCTCCGTCGCCGTCACGGTACCCAGGAAGTCACGTGTCTCACGAGGGTTAGGCTAACCCAAAGTGGCTAGCTGTTATGCTAGCGCTGGAGTGTTTTTAGCTCATGATTCCTGATTTTTCCCATCTCTCCCTGCTTGAACACAGCTGATTTCTTTGAAGGAGTAAATAACCGCTCCTGTAGAAAGCTATGAAGGCTGAGGAGACATTTCAACAGGTAGATTTAGGCGTTTAGAAGCTGAAACAATATGCTAACTTGTGTAATGCAGTGATTTAAAACGGACACCAGAGGGCGCCCAAAACAAGCAAAACTGCATATTATCACTTTAACCAAAATACCTCAGAATAAGTTCTAATTTCGCCAAGATTAGCCAAAATATATTACAAAGTTAGCCAATAGCTGCACCTAGAGAATGTTTTAACTTCCATGCAGAAAAAATAAATAAATAAATAAAGGCAGCTCTGGGGTTTGAACTCAGAACCTGCAGATTTGTAGTCAGCGTTAAATAGCTGCTACGCCAAACAAGGGGTCTGTGCTGTAGCTACACTATAGGTCTGTGTTCCGCCATGTTGAATTATCAAAAGCTAGCAGCTGGGCAGACCGAAAGGCATTACCATCTCAGCGAATACACGTTGTGACATCAAACCGTGCACAAATGCAGAGCCACATTTTTAAGTTTCATTTCTCAGAAATTGTTTTTTCTTAATAACAGGGAACAGAGAGTTTTACATGGAGAAAACAATAACTTACTGTTAGCTAACATGGAGAAAACAATAACTTACTGTTAGCTAACATGGAGAAAACAATAACTTACTGTTAGCTAACATGGAGAAAACAATAACTTACTGTTAGCTAACATGGAGAAAACAATAACTTACTGTTAGCTAACATGGAGAAAACAATAACTTACTGTTAGCTAACATGAAGAAAACCATAACTTACTGTTAGCTAACATGGAGAAAACAATAACTTACTGTTAGCTAACATGGAGAAAACAATAACTTACTGTTAGCTAACATGGAGAAAACCATAACTTACTGTTAGCTAACATGGAGAAAACAATAACTTACTGTTAGCTAACATGGAGAAAACAATAACTTACTGTTAGCTAACATGGAGAAAACAATAACGTACTGTTAGCTAACATGAAGAAAACCATAACTTACTGTTAGCTAGCGCATCTCCAGACCTGCTCTCCTCTTGAGTCTAGTGAGGATGTAGATGAAATGTGATTTAACTGATAAATGATTCTGAGTCATTCTGCTGTGATGTATTAATCCACAGTAAGGACCACGCCTACCAGTGACATCACTCAAAGTGGGCGGGATCTCTAGAAACAGGATTCGGTCCTCTGACAGGAGCAGTTCTCATAGCTAGTCACATTGCTGCAGATTTGTGACAAACTGATCATATTGAACCCTCTGATGCCTCCTGTGTGTTGTTCCTGGTTCCTCATGTTCAGCATCAGGATGTTAAATGGCCTCCAAACATCACTTCAGCGTTTTAGGAGAAAGTGAGCAGCAGGTTTCCTTCCCCCAGCAGCAGAGAGCTTGTGTCTGAAGGCCTCTTCCTGCAGGGCGGCGCCATGTGGAGGCTCTGATTGGTCTGCAGAAAGTTCACAGAGGTGTCAGAAGAACAGCAGCGTGGATTTGTAATGAAGGTTTTCCCTGCAGAACGCAGCAGTTTACCGAGATGAGAGGCTGTTGGTGTTCATAATGTTATGGCTGACTGGTGTGAAAGGAAAAGAAAACATCACCAACAAGCCAAACGTGGAAAAAAGTCAGAGAAACCCAAGAAAATCACAACTGGGAGCCAACAGATGGGAAAGCAGTGAAATCAAATGAGAGCTCATCAGAACCCAAAGCCACCAGCTGTCAGTCAGTGTCAGTCGGCTCCTCGGGCGCCACCGCCGCGGCGTTCAGGGGCGGGAAGGACCGAGCAGCAGCTCACATGCCTGCAGGGTAGAGACGATGGCAGCAGGCTGCACCCCTGGGCCGGCTCTTCATCTCTGACCTCAGGAGGAATCTTTAGAGTTCTGAAGACGTCAGACCCAGCAGTCTACTGGCAGGGTCCTTGTGTCTCATCGTCTCTTTCAGCCGTCACTCCTTCTTCTTCTCCTCCTCTCAGTAGATCCACTGACAGGTGGGCTGAGGGAACAGAGTGGATTTACATCGTAATGATGTTTCATCTTTCTGTCTTCTCCTCTCAGCTTAGAACAACAAAAACATCCAATCAGGTTCAGGACCAGGACCTGGTCTGATGGACGAGAAGTTCTTAAGGAGGTCCTCCATCGACCAGAGGGATTTAGATTGGACAGGTGGGAAAGCTCCGCCCCTTTTGGAGCACTCTAATGAGACGCTGGTGGTCACCATGGTAACCCCAATGAGACACTGGTGGTCACCATGGTAACCCTAATGAGACACTGGTGGTCACCATGGTAACCCTAATGAGACACTGGTGGTCACCATGGTAACCCCAATGAGACACTGGTGGTCACCATGGTAACCCCAATGAGACACTGGTGGTCACCATGGTAACCCCAATGAGACACTGGTGGTCACCATGGTAACCCCAATGAGACACTGGTGGTCACCATGGTAACCCCAATGAGACACTGGTGGTCACCATGGTAACCCCAATGAGACACTGGTGGTCACCATGGTAACCCTAATGAGACACTGGCTGCAGCTCTAACATTTCTGTTGATCTTGCTCCTCTCTAACTCCTCAGAGATTTCATACATCAAAACATTTTTGTTTACATTTTTTATCCTAAATTAGTTTTAAAGCCGTCAATCTGCTCACTATCAGCTCCGTCCTCCGACCGTCGTTTAGTGAGGAACCCTCAGAGTCTGATGAGAAGAATCTTGTGACATTTGTATTATTTGCTGATGATACAAGTACTTTTTGTACTAGTGAGAATCTACAGCAGCTTTTGGAAATTGTCACCTCAGAAATCAAAAACTTAAAACATCGGTTTGATAGGAACAAACTGTCATTACATTTGAACAAAACCAAGTTTATGTTATTTGGTAATTGCAAGATTCCTGTACATACAACTGTAAAAATAATAATTGATCATATTAATTTGGAGAGAGTATTTGAAATAAAGTTCCTTAGAGTGATTCTAGACCATAAAATCAGCTGGAAACCCCAAACGAATCAAATGACTATTAGGTAAAACATCCTCAGTTACAGTAGACTTGTGTTAAAAATAAATGACATGAAGAGCTGATTGTCTCGTTTATGATCACGAGTCGATCTAAAGGTTTGATTACAACCTCGTTCTAAATAGTATCTGTTCATCTGGTTGGACTGCCAGCCTTCAGCTCAGGTCCAGTCCCACACAGACGTCCACAGGGACCTTCAGAGACTGGGACCAGAAGGGGGGGGGGGGGGGTT
>SSNR01000097.1:298792-313876 GCA_006937965.1 Callopanchax toddi | reverse complement strand
CTGTTTGTGTGTTTGCTGTTTGTGTGTTTGCTGTTTGTGTGTTTGCTGTTTGTGTGTTTGCTGTTTGTGTGTTTCCTGTTTGTGTTTTTGTTGTTTGTGTGTTTCCTGTTTGTGTGTGTGCTGTGTGTGTGTTTGCTGTTTGTGTGTTTCCTGTTTGTGTGTTTGCTGTTTGTGTGTTTCCTGTTTGTGTGTTTGCTGTTTGTGTGTGTGCTGTTTGTGTGTTTGCTGTTTGTGTGTTTGCTGTTTGTGTGTTTGCTGTTTGTGTGTTTGCTGTTTGTGTGTTTGCTGTTTGTGTGTTTCCTGTTTGTGTGTTTCCTGTTTGTGTGTTTGCTGTTTGTGTGTTTGCTGTTTGTGTGTTTGCTGTGTGTGTGTTTGCTGTGTGTGTGTTTGCTGTGTGTGTGTTTCCTGTTTGTGTGTTTGCTGTTTGTGTGTTTGCTGTTTGTGTGTTTCCTGTTTGTGTGTTTGCTGTTTGTGTGTTTGCTGTTTGTGTGTTTCCTGTTTGTGTGTTTCCTGTTTGTGTGTTTGCTGTTTGTGTGTTTCCTGTTTGTGTGTTTGCTGTTTGTGTGTTTGCTGTGTGTGTGTTTGCTGTTTGTGTGTTTGCTGTTTGTGTGTTTGCTGTTTGTGTGTTTGCTGTTTGTGTGTTTGCTGTTTGTGTGTTTGCTGTTTGTGTGTTTCCTGTTTGTGTGTTCCCTGTTTGTGTGTTCCCTGTTTGTGTGTTCCCTGTTTGTGTGTTTGCTGTTTGTGTGTTTCCTGTTTGTGTGTTTGCTGTTTGTGTGTTTGCTGTTTGTGTGTTTGCTGTTTGTGTGTTTGCTGTTTGTGTGTTTCCTGTTTGTGTGTTTGCTGTTTGTGTGTTTGCTGTTTGTGTGTTTGCTGTTTGTGTGTTTGCTGTGTGTGTGTTTGCTGTTTGTGTGTTTGCTGTTTGTGTGTTTCCTGTTTGTGTGTTTCCTGTTTGTGTGTTTCCTGTTTGTGTGTTTCCTGTTTGTGTGTTTGCTGTTTGTGTGTTTGCTGTGTGTGTGTTTGCTGTGTGTGTGTTTGCTGTTTGTGTGTTTCCTGTTTGTGTGTTTCCTGTTTGTGTGTTTCCTGTTTGTGTGTTTGCTGTTTGTGTGTTTGCTGTTTGTGTGTTTGCTGTGTGTGTGTTTGCTGTGTGTGTGTTTGCTGTGTGTGTGTTTGCTGTTTGTGTGTTTGCTGTTTGTGTGTTTCCTGTTTGTGTGTTTCCTGTTTGTGTGTTTCCTGTTTGTGTGTTTGCTGTGTGTGTGTTTCCTGTTTGTGTGTTTGCTGTGTGTGTGTTTCCTGTTTGTGTGTTTCCTGTGTGTGTGTTTGCTGTGTGTGTGTTTCCTGTTTGTGTGTTTCCTGTTTGTGTGTTTGCTGTGTGTGTGTTTCCTGTTTGTGTGTGTGCTGTTTGTGTGTGTGCTGTTTGTGTGTGTGCTGTTTGTGTGTTTGCTGTGTGTGTGTTTCCTGTTTGTGTGTTTCCTGTTTGTGTGTTTCCTGTTTGTGTGTTTCCTGTGTGTGTGTTTGCTGTGTGTGTGTTTCCTGTTTGTGTGTTTGCTGTGTGTGTGTGTGCTGCCGTTCGCCGGGGGTTGTGCTCATTTGTCCGTGCGGACAGAGTTCCTGCTGAAGTTAGCGTTTTGGAGCTACGGAGTAAGCAGGTTTTCTCTGCTCGGTGGACCAGGTGGGACCGGCAGTCTGACCGGGGCTTGATTTAGGACTCGAGCTGTGAGCGCTGCAGACCTGATCTACGAAGTACGAGCTGCTTTTAGACTCCTGCTTTCAGGTTGGACAAGAAGAGACACTACTTTTACGATACTTTAGAGTTTGTTGAGATATCAGGTACTATGTTTCTGGTGAGGTTTTCATGTCAACAGAACCTTTAGAGACACGATTCTATCCATCTGAAACGTATGACATCACCACATCCTCTATGGTCTTCCTGTCTCATTCCCTCCATATCTCACAGTAAATCCTCTAAACAGCTGGAGCCATCAGCTGAGAGGACAGTAAGGTTGTATTTCTATTCCCTCTCTTCGCCCGGTGGGTGGGAGGAGCTTCTGGGAGCAGACTCACGCGGTGCCGTCAGCTGATATCAGGCTGTGAGATGGATGAAGATATTACAACACTCCTGGGTGTTGGTTCTATCCACAGCCCCGTCCCCTCTCTGCTGTTTCCTTTACTGTGATAGGAGACGGTGATACACAAAGCCCGGGATCCTCTCAGAGAACCGTTCCTTCACCTGGATCAGAGAGAGAAGGAGAGACGGAGCGGAACGAGGGAGCAGACCCTCCATCTCTGTAGCATCAGATGGTCCTGCTCTCTCTGAGGTTCATCGTCAAAGAAAAACATCAAAAGCTTAAAGGTGTTCTTTGTGCTGTCCACTTTGAGTGATGTCATCAGTGGGTGTGGTCCTCCATGGAAACAAATAACTGAGAACGCCACCTCAGGATGACCTGGATCCCTTAAATCTAAAACGTATCTCCACCTGTCCTGACTCAAACAGACCAATCAGCAGCGTTCTTCACGTCCCAGCAGGTCAAGAACCTCCAGATGTTTATTTTAAAAGCAGCGAGGTCCACTGTGCAGCAGAAATTCACCTGAGGATCAGAAGTCTCTAAATTATGAGGTAGAAAGAAGAAACGTCCGAGCCGTGTCCACCTGAGAAACGCTGGAGGCTGAGAGAGCTGCAGCGTGGCCGAAGGTGGAGGGCAGAAGAACTGACGGCGATCTCCTTCAGCCTCTAAAGTCTCCTGAGGAAATGTTACCCAGACTTACACCGCATCACCTCACATCCTGTTAGAATAATGAAATATTACAGACATATCATAACCTGCTGAAAAGAAAAGGGGCGGAGCCGGTTTCATAAAGCCCACTATGCAGGAGCCAATCAGGACAAACACTCAGACGGCGTGACGTCTGTCCAGGACCCTGTTTTAATTAAACATGTCATTAACCAGTATTTGTTTTTGTCTCTAAGATCTTCCTCCACATCGTCTGGACTTCAGTGTGGTTCTAAGGGACTCCGGGGAACTCGTGTCCCACGTAGTCTTCTGTTTTTATCCATTAACGAACCCTCAGGGGCCTCGCGTCTCCAGTCCTGGTGGTAATGAAGAGCATTATTCTGCCTGTTGTCACTTCCACTCCTCCGTTTGGACGTGTTGGTGTTAGTCTAAACCGTGCACGGTTAGCTCGCCACCCTGTTTAATAAACCGCCATGAGACCCCGCCCACGTGGGAACGGGTTTTAGGAAACCACTTGTTTCTTTTATTTTGAAAGGGTCCTACTAGTTATTTACAGTGAGGCCAACCTAAACCCAGGATTGGTTGGAATGACCTGACTACTTCCTGTTGGTAGAGACTCCGCCCACTTTCAGACAGTGGTGTTCTATTGGCTAGCAGCTAAGTGTTGGGTCAGACTAATGGTTTCCGTCTGGATTCAGGATGTTAAAGTTTTCTCTACAGAGTACTATAGTATTTTCCTGTCATGTCTAGTCGTTTGGACCCATATTGGAAGTAATGGTCCAAGTACTGAACCCTGAGGAACTCCATGACTAACTCTGAACCCCCTGTCAGTTTGGGAAGTCTACAGTAAAGACCACACCCACCAGTGACATCACTCAAAGTGGGTGGAGTCTCTAGCAGCAGGAAGTAGTCCTCTGCCATGATTGATTTGACTGTCTCTTGGTGATCTACCTGATCTGTCCCCTTGTCACTGGTACCAGTCTGGTTCTGGTCTTCAGTTCCAGTCCCAGCTCACCTGACTGGCTCCTGATTGGCTCCTGAAAACACATTAGGACTGTTCACCTCTACTAGTTGACATCAACAACTCCTGGTTGACCAATGGGACGCCGTTCCACAGAATCATGTGACCACACTGGTGACCAGCATGAGGAGGAGGAGCCAGGCTCTTAACAGGAGTAAGGTATAAAAGTAGACGTGTTGCTTTTTCCTGGTTCTGATTCCCACCAATCAGCTCAGAACAAGAGGGAAAAGCAACAGGAGACTATTATGGGATGTTTTTTGGGTGTTGCTCATTGATCCTATGAAGTTCTACCTTGTTGTAAATCTGACAAATTGGGTTTTTTGAAAATATTACCAAGAAGCAACAAAAAATACAACAAAAAATCAACTAAACGAACATCTTCTTTGTGTTTCATGAGAATGTCGCCAACATTGATCAAATTGCTCCATGACGTTGTGAAGCAGAGCTCTGGATTGACCTGGTGAATCTGGACTTTATCGACCTTCAGCTGAACAAGCTATCATCCTGTAAACAGGTATCAGGTACACTGGGCTGAAGAGAGCTTGGTATGTACAGACTCACCTCTAACATCGAGGCTCTCAGAATTATGAAAACAAAAGAAGATTTTCCTTCTTGTGTTTCTCTCCTCCTGCCTTCTTCTGTCCTATCTTCTGAGAGGTTCCATCTCTGCTGTCTGATTTTCCGTTTTATCTGGAGCTGATGAGTGGAGGCAGTGTTTTGGAGACTGAAGTCACAGCAGAAGGCTGCCATTTATCTGACACCGCCGGCCGACCCCGTTTCCTCGCCTGCTCTCTGACAGAGGGACGGGACTTCCTCTAACAACCTTATCAGTTTGAACCACAGCCCTGGAACAGAAACACTGAAAGTGATCTTGTGAAAAATATAAATACGAGTGTTGTCACAGAATCATGGTGAGCTGAAGGGTCTGTGAGAGAATTTTCTGAGGTCTATAACACGCCTCAGACCTGTTACAGTGACCTTTGACCTTACATACAAGGTGTGTATTTTGACATCCAAGGAGTTCAGTTCTGGTATCATCTGATGAGACTAAAGTCTCCCAGAGTTTCACAGACTGGTCTAAATGACATCTGGTGAGAATTTCATGTCAACAGCTCATTAAGAACATGGTGACGGGTTCAAAACTCATTCTACAAACTGTTGTCAGACTGTTTGTCTCCATCTGATTTAGGATGATTGTTGATCTTTCTCTGCATACGAGTTTTTCCCACACTGCAGTATCCAGTCATTTTAAAACTTATATAAAGGAAAAAGCAATGTTCCAACCACAGATCCTAGAGGAACTCCAGGACGAACACTGTGTCAGGTTGTGGGCGGAGTCTCTGGAAACAGGAAGCAGTGTGTCATACTGATTCATTAGAAAACTATATTACCTGTTAGCTAACCTCTACAGTTAGAACTCTATTTTACCTGTTAGCTAACCTCTACAGTTAGAACTCTATATTACCTGTTAGCTAACCTCTACAGTTAGAACTCTATTTTACCTGTTAGCTAACCTCTACAGTTAGAAATCTATATTACCTGTTACTTAACCTCTACAGTTAGAACTCTATATTACCTGTTAGCTAACCTCTACAGTTAGAACTCTATATTACCTGTTACTTAACCTCTACAGTTAGAACTCTATTTTACCTGTTAGCTAACCTCTACAGTTAGAACTCTATATTACCTGTTACTTAACCTCTACAGTTAGAACTCTATTTTACCTGTTAGCTAACCTCTACAGTTAGAACTCTATATTACCTGTTACTTAACCTCTACAGTTAGAACTCTATTTTACCTGTTAGCTAACCTCTACAGTTAGAACTCTATATTACCTGTTACTTAACCTCTACAGTTAGAACTCTATATTACCTGTTAGCTAACCTCTACAGTTAGAACTCTATATTACCTGTTACTTAACCTCTACAGTTAGAACTCTATTTACCTGTTAGCTAACCTCTACAGTTAGAACTCTATATTACCTGTTAGCTAACCTCTACAGTTAGAACTCTATTTTACCTGTTAGCTAACCTCTACAGTTAGAACTCTATATTACCTGTTAGCTAACCTCTACAGTTAGAACTCTATTTTACCTGTTAGTTAACCTCTACAGTTAGAACTCTATATTACCTGTTAGCTAACTTCTACAGTATGAGATCGTTTAAGGTAGCCTAGTGAACTAGACCATCAGTTCTTCTCTGCAGACTTTTTTCTAGCCACGTTCCATTGGAACCTCAGCAGCCCACTGATTGGTCTGGTCAGTCTTGTACCGGGCCAATCATAGCATTCTAACAGGTTGGTGGGCGGTATTAGTCGATGACTTCAGAGCTCTGACTCTGAATTTAAACATGGCGGCAGCTCGGGAACCGCGTTCGTTTGAAACGTCTTTATTATCAACTTAGACGATTTAGATCTGGGCTTTTCTCTAAGACCTGAACAGATAGAGGAACGTAAGTCTTTTATTTTGAAAGAAGATTTATTGTCCGCTTTGCTGACGGTACACGGTAAAAGTTTAATTTACCAGCTGGTTCCAGTTGTTCCTAAACGGCTCTAGCGCTATCCGATAGCATGTGAAGACGGCTTGATTGACAACCATTGATCCCGCCACTATGAATGAGTCGTTTCAGTGGACTGTGGCCAGACCGTATATCCAGATGTAGTCTGGTTTACCAGGCTAGTGTTTATAGCAGTATAACTATAAACTAAACAGTCTCATAAATACACCAGCTCTGCGTGTTGCTCCTGTCAAACATTTTTCCACAAACTTTTATTTGGATTTGGAAGTAAGCAGCAGTCCTTTTCAGAGTGGCTCCATCAGGTCATGTTTCTGTGTTTCCAGGATGAGGGAAGAGACCAGAATCGGACCGCTTCAGGCTTCCTCCTGTCGTTTGTTTTGGCTGGAGCTCACATCTCCTTTATCTGTGGTTTGGGGATCATTTTCCTCAAAATTATTTGGAAATGATTTGTGCTTCTTAATCCCATTTTTTACGGGGAACACACTGACTTTAACATTTTGGGGACTCGTCCAGGATCTCTGAGCCACATCAGGATGACCAAATTGGAATTTATCAGATAAATAAATCTATTTATTGATCATGAAACAATATTGTATCGTTCTATTTAGTCAGTGGAAATTATTTAGCAGTAAAATGTCACAAGATTTAATTTTACACGTATTTGTAATATTAGCTTCATAATTAGCCACAAGCTACTTTATTCATGCACGTTTCTGATAATAGCCTTGACTAAGAGCACCTTTTTAATAGTATTGTGTTCCTGTAGTTGTATTAAGATGTTTAGTTCTTTTCTAAGAAAAGAGCAGCTGTTGAACAGAGGTTTACACATTCAGAAACATAATTAGCTTTTCACAAGAATTAAAACCCAGGAGTGGTCTCTGCAGACTGCGAATACGTGGAGGAAACGGCTCCGGAGCAGGGAGAGCCACCGGGGAGGGGAAGCAATTAGCCGGGCCTGATTCTGCTAGGTGAGAGTCCGAACAAAGTCAAACATGTGGTTTTGGATTGTTAAGCCAGACACAAATGACTCCAGGCTTCGATGGCTGGAGCCATGTTTTTCTTAGCTCCTTTAGGATAAACAGAGCCTGGCTGCGCTGATGTCAGAGGGGAGATAAGCAGAGTAAATAAAAGTGAAGCTGGTTTCCTCTCACTGCTGCTTCGCTTCTCTGTTTAAACGCCTCCAGATGGGTCGAGTCCAGGAAGCATCGCGTCCCGGGACACAAAGATGTTTTCATTTAAACTTCATGTTGGAACGGTGTCCATAAACTATGAACTATTAGGGTTTTCACCCTCTAATCCTAACCTCTAGTTCCTGATTTGTTTTTGTTGCTACTCCTTTCACAGCTCTAGAAAATCCCAAACACAACTAAAGATGTTTGTGGTTTTTTATGAGCCGCTTTAGGACTCGTGGTTTAAATCCCTTCAGATCGTAGCCAAACATTCCAACAGGCCCAGTATTAGTCCGCTCTACGTCTCAGATGGTCGTTTAGACGTTTTAACTTGTGTCTCCGACATGAATCGATGTAGAAACGTAGAAATCACGGCGCTGACGTCTCCTGTGTGACCCATTCAGCATGTTAGCATGCTAATGTTAGCATTAGCATAAACATTTGGAATCCCCTTCTTACAGAAAAAACACTTCACATGTGAAAATATTTGAAATTTGTGTAAAAAAATACATTTCCACTTGTTTCTCATGTGAATTTGAAACAAGGAAATATGAATTTGATGACATGAAAGCGTGTTAATATAACATAGAAAGCTGGTGATGGTTCTCAGACCCATCAGCAGCAGCTCCACCACCTACTTCAAACACAACCACAGTTCTACAGGCAGAAACATGGATGTGCTATGGGCTCTCCAGTGTGGCTAACATCTACATGGAGGAAGTGGAAAACAGAGCTCTGAACTCCTCCAATGGAGCAGCACCGAGCCACTGGTTCAGACATGTGGACGACACACGGGTCAAGATCCTGACTCCTGAAGTAGAAGCTTCACCAAACACATCAACGCTGTGGATAAAACATCAGGTCCACCAGGAGGACGGATCAAAACATCAGGTCCACCAGGAGGACGGATCAAAACATCAGGTCCACCAGGAGGACGGATCAAAACATCAGGTCCACCAGGAGGACGCACACAACAACAAACTGCCCTTCTTGGACTGCGCTGTACAAATTCAACAGGATGGAAGTCTCAGCACTGAGGTTTACAGGAAACCTCCTCACACAGACCAGTACCTGCATTTTGACTCCCATCACCCACTGGGGCACACACTATCAGTTATCAGGACTTTACACCACCGAGCTGAGAACATTCCACCAGAACTGAAGAGAAACAAAAGGAACAGAAACACGTCAAAGAAGCTCTCCAGACCTGCAGTTACCCAAACTGGGCCTTCACTAAATCAAGAAAGAAATCTGGAAAAGACTCCACAGCAGCTACAAAAGACAAGGACAACAAGCGCTAAAGCCCCGTCATCCCATACGTAGCAGGAGTCTCAGAGACACTGAGAAGAGTTTTCTCCAAACACAGCATCCCAGTAAAGTTCCAACCCAACAACACCCTCAGACAGGAACTGGTCCATCCTGAGGACAAGACTCCCAGACAGAAGACCAGTGGTGTTGTTTCTGAGGACTGTTCAGAGCTTTACACTGGAGACACTAAACAACAACTACACAAGAACATGTCTCAACACAGGAGAGACACATCATCAGGCCAGGACTCAGCAGTCCACCTCAGAGACAAGGGACACACCTTTGAAAACGTCCACATTGTGGACAGAGAAGACCGATGGTTTGAGAGAGGAGTGAAAGAAGACATCTATGTCAAATGTGAAAAACCAGCTTTAACCAGAGGAGGACTCAGGTTTCATCTCTCCACCTCCTACCAGTCTGCTCTGAACTTCATTCTCTCCTCTGATCAGAACACCTCACCAGGACTCCAGCTGAATACAGTGGAGCGAACACCTCACCAGGACATAGAAACCAAACGTTCTACATGCTTCCTGTGTGTTCGAGATCACATGTTTTACTACACGGGCTCACATGTGAACAACAGGGTCTACGGGGCCCTGTAGAACTGGTCTGGGTCTACGGGGCCCTGTAGAACCGGTCTGGGTCTACGGGGCCCTGTAGAACCGGTCTGGGTCTACGGGGCCCTGTAGAACCGGTCTGGGTCTACGGGGCCCTGTAGAACCGGTCTGGGTCTATAGGGCCCTGTAGAACCGGTCTGGGTCTACGGGGCCCTGTAGAACTGGTCTGGGTCTACGGGGCCCTGTAGAACCGGTCTGGGTCTACGGGGCCCTGTAGAACCGGTCTGGGTCTACGGGGCCCTGTAGAACCGGTCTGGGTCTATAGGGCCCTGTAGAACCGGTCTGGGTCTATAGGGCCCTGTAGAACTGGTCTGGGTCTACGGGGCCCGTAGAACCGGTCTGGGTCTACGGGGCCCTGTAGAACCGGTCTGGGTCTCCTGTTTGTTTAGTTTCAGGACCTGTGAAACATTTGAGACACTTTATGGAAAGTTGAAGGTAAATTCAGTGAGAAACCAGCTGTAGCGTCCGCCCGTCCGTCTGAGGACATTAATCCTTCTTCCTGTCCTCTCCGTGAGCTGAGCTGTCAGAGTTATGGATGACTGATGACTTAAGGTGGACTGGACCCTCCTCGATATTTAGCTGTCATTCAGAGGGTGTGTGTGTGTGTGTGTGTGTGTGTGTGTGAGAGGAAAACCGCCTCAGCAACAACTGATGATTAGATTCTTCACTTAATCAAAACGCGGATGCGGCGGCTGAGGAAATGATTGTGGCCCTCGTGAATCCGTGAGAGAAAATCTTTGGAATGAGAAAATAAAAGAGCCAATTAATTGGGGGAAATGGAGATGGAGGGAAGGAGAGCGGGGATTACAACCAAATGTCACTGACAATTAATTTTCCTTTGTACAGAGGCAGAAAATGAAGAGAGGCATAATCTGTTGGAGTCAATCAGATCCTAAATCCCTGTGACAAGCACAATCTATGATGAAGTGTCTGCTCCGTCGCTGAGGTACTTTAATTAATCCACTTTTCCTTGTCATCACTTTGCTTCCTGGAAGTTGTTAGAAGGTTCCTTTAATGAGAAATAATAAAAGAAAAACAAGCTGAGATTTCTGTTTTAAATCAGTCAAGAACTAAAGTCTGAGAAGTCTCTTTGTCCTGGTCCTCCTGAAGACCGCCGCTCCTCTGGGTCCTCAGAAACCACCTGAGCTCACCTGGAACGCCATCACTAACAGGACGGACCAATCAGGAGGAACTCTGACTGACTGGCGTCTAAACATCTAATCTCACATTAAGGATTTAGGACTGGTTTTAATCAGAATCACGTGATGTTTTAACCTGTAACAAAGACCAACAGACGCGTTGACGCTGGATCAGTAGGGTCGCCATGGTAACCACCACTATTAGGGCTGTGTAATTACTCACATTTGTATTTAAGATGATGATGCTTTTATTTAGTGTTTCCTTCTGAATGAGGAGCTTCCTCCCCTCTGAGAGCTAAACCCACGGGCTTTAATAAGTCAGGGTGCAGCTTTTCTCTGTTTTATTTAATGCTCCGTTAGCGCTGAGTCTCTTTAAAAAGTGATTCCTGGATATTTGAGCACCTGGTTCAAACTTTAAACCAGTCACAGGACAGGAGTCTCACATGTTCCATATCTGCTGAAACTGATGCTGCAGGTTGAACGCCCTCTCAGAGTTTCTCCAGTAAATGTTGGAACCCGCTGAGATGAAAGTCCTCCTGATTCTTCACTCCTGAAGCGATGTCATCATTTATTTATACAGAAACTTTTTCCTCTTCTGTCACTTTTACTGCAGCCTGCACAGAGACTCATCCGTAGGGTTTAAACTCTGGTAAAAGTTTCTTCTTTACGGTGGGAATCCAGATTCAAGCACACCGATAACTAAATGTGGTCCCTTGTCCTACTCAGAGTTAAATACTGAGGAATTCTTGAAACAAACGTTTCCTCTTTAGTTGTGTGAGTGAATCTTTTCTTTGAAGGACTTTCCCGTAGCGTCCCGTCAGTCTGTCTGCAGGACGGAGCAGAGTTCTGATCACCAGGAGGTTTAATCCATTTCCTGTTTGTTCACATCAGCTACCAGACCAATAAAGGGTTTGATTCCAAACCAAACCACTGCGTTTGGAATGCGTCCTTCTGAGACGGGCCTGTCGTCTCAGAGACACAAAAAGAAACAGAAGAATAAAAACGGAACCGTTCAGAGGGTTCCGGGTCAGGAGGAACCTCTGCTTCACCGCTGACTCCTCCAGGTCCAGGTCCAGGTCCAGGTCCAGGCCCAGGTCTCCCCCTGACAGCAGCCCGCCGTTACCATGGCGGACCGCTCCTCCACTCAACGACCTCAGACTCTGTTCAGCTCCAGAATCTGGTTCTAGTCCCAACAAGAGGAGGACTGGGTCTGGGGGAGGGTGTGAAGGTTTAATACAGAGAGACGGCACGCCGAGTCAGCGCTCCTGTGTTTATTCGGCCTTTTTTGACCTTTTTCTTCTTCTGCTATTTTTAATCCATTTCAACAGATCACACATCAGAATGTTCAGCTCCGTTCATGACCTTAGGTATTAATATCTCTTGATGTGTTGTAATGGAGGCAGAGGAAAACTCAACACTGAAGCTGATGGAACGGATACAACACGTTGTTGGGATCTAACTCCTGGACGCCTCCCTGTCCTGGGGACGTGTTTCAGGTATGTCCCTCTGGCAGGACGCCCCCGGGTCGACCCAGGACACATTGGAGGAAGAACATCTCCGGAGGAGCTGGTGGAGGACAGTCTGTGGTTCTTCCTCAGGAGGCTGGTGGTCCACTGGACCTGCAGCCTCTTCAGTCCAGAGAGCAGTGAAGGTGGAGCGCTTTGAGGACCGAGACGTGTGAAACAAGCTGCAGAGGATCCACAGAGTTTCCTGTTCCCTTCAGAGAATCGTCTCTAACTTGTTTTATTCACCGAAGAAAATCATTCAAGCCCCCAGTAAATATGACACAGATAGTTAGGTATACATGCTGAATAACAACCATGAAGTCCTCTAGGAGGAGTCTTTGAGTTGACTACTTCAGTATTCATAAGTGGAAATCAATGAGGGATATTTGTGTGAAGCATACATATTTATATTAAGTTAAAAACTTTAAAATAATAAACATTTGACTGACAGATCAAATTATTTAAATATTAATAATAATTTCTGTACTTTCAGACATTACATACATTACAAGAACTAAGTGATTTTAAAATGATTAGAGAGATTTACTCCGTTTTATTAGAATCAAACGCACTGTAAGACCGACTAGTAAGAGCTAGATCAGTGGTTCCCAGACTTTTGTTACCCCCCCCCCCCCCTCTATGTCCCAGCCATGTTCTCACCCCCAATCCCCGGGTGGAGACCTTTGACATTTGAACAAATTCCTGGTACCTACGAATCATTAATGTTACAACTGTTCGATACTTTTGAATGTTTAATAATTAAATCAGATGTAACTGAGGATTACTGAGAGAGTCGCGCGTCCTACGGTCAGTAAACGCCCCTCGTATTTCCATGTGATGCTCTTATCTTGTAAAGACGGTGGGTGTGTATGGGGGGGGGGGTGCTGATCAGATGTGTGGAAGTGAGCAGGAGGTTACTACACTGGATTAAACTGACGGTTCTCTTAACTAACTGCTTAGTGTTTTTAAATGATGTAAAAATGAACACCCAGCGCCCAAAGTAGCGCTGCATCTTTAGTAAAAACAACAGAAACAAAGAAAGCGACTCAGCATGGAGTTGATTAAATCAGGACACACATGGAATCAATCAGCAGAGTTGTTACAAGCTGTCAAGAAGGATTCTTTGAATAAATAATATCCATTTGACGAGGTAAACAGTCCAGCAGCTCCTCGCAACTTTGCCCCGGAACTAATAGTAAAAGTTATCGTCGCCTTCAAAATAAAGGTCTGCTAAAGAGTTCACATGATTGACAGAAAAAAGACTCAGAGTTCCTCCAGATATTGTCCCACAGCTCCACACAACATCTTTATTTACACATTTTTACTGAGTGGGAAAAAACACTGTAAATGTGTCATTATTTCAAATTTCCGCCATTACAGTTTTCATCTTGCGCCCCCTAGTGGCAGCTCGTTCTCCCCTGGGGGTGTGCGCCACAGTTTGGGAATCCCTGAGCTAGATAAAACAAATGAGTTGGTACTACTTAAAAACGTGTAACAAGTTGCTTCTTTCATGTTTTCAGTGATTGATTGATTGATTGATTGATTGATTGATTGATTGATTAGTTTCAGACAATTTTTTGGAGTAATCCCTGATGGATTCAAACTGACATGTTGGATTTGTCTCTTCTAGTGTGAATGCGTACTGGTTACTTCGGACTAAACTCATGAAACATCAATATCTAAAGCCGAATCATCTGATTTGGGGTCTAATCTGCTGCCTGGATTGAGGAGGACGTTCTGTGGCTCCTTACTGACTTTTGAACAGCAACAGGTGACGCTCTCCACCTGCTGGCTGCGTTCCTGCCGTAGCAGCATTAGGAGGGATTTTCTGCTAAGTTTCTTCTTTCCTGATGTTACGCCCCTCTGTTTTGAGGAGCCTTTTTGTTTTTCAGCTTTGTTTTCTGTCCAGTCTCCATGTGAGGCCCCGCCCCCGGCATGCTCTCCAGTCTGAAGGGTGGATTTCCTCCAATCTGCTTGCAGCTCCACACCATGATGTCATCTTGTTCCTGATCCAAGCCCTCATTCAGCTGGACCTCGTCACCTAATCAGCCTGATGGGAGCTGCTGATTGGCTCCCCTAAAGTTTAACAGGACTTCCTGTTTGGCCTGCAGTTAAAAAGCAGCGTTAGGTGTCAGTGCTAGCTTGGAATCCAAAGCTAAAACATAAAGTGTGTTTATTCAACTTTGAGTTTAACTTACTTAAAATATTGATCCAAGGCGATTAAATAAAGTGTTGTTTCAACTTAAAATTTTGAGTTTCAGAACTTTTATTTTTGAGTTTATTTACTTCAAATATTTGTCATAATCAGTTTCACCAAAATATTTCAGTTCAACTAACTCATCAGGTTTTACAGTCCACACAGGATTTTTAGTTACATTTACTCCATTTATGTGATACGTGTGACAATATGAATCATTCTGATGTCATTGAAAAATATTATTTGAACTTATTATTGTTGTTGTTTCAGTTTAATCAATCTGAGAGCTTTTAAATTAAAGTCTAAAAATGTGACACAGATTAAATGAAGTAACGTGCAGGACTGTTTTCAGCGTTTCACATCGGATTCACTTCCTGCCACGAGTCTCTGGGTTTATCCGGACTGAGGCAGGAAAACTGTGAATAAAATAATCAATACAGGATGAAATAAAAGAAATAGAAATGATAGATCTCTGAGGGGTAGATGACAGATCAGATTCCTGAGAGTGGGTGGGAGAGACCAGGTGGGACCAGGTGGGACCAGGATCCCCGTCTTTCCCTTGTAGAGCGTTCAGTCACCTTCAGAGGGCGGGTCCTTTAAAACGAGGTGTAAACGTCTAAAAGCTGAATTCAATCAGCCGAGCACAGAACCCTGTGGGACACCGTGCTGAACCAGTTTACAGCCGGCCCAGAGAAACCCATCCGACCTCAGAACCAGCTGATCCATAGGGTCAAAGGTCACACTCAGGGTGTGCAGGTGAAACGATCACGTGCACCTGCCGATGTGCACGGACCTCCTCGTGGATGCAGCTAACTCCAAACTGAGCAGCGTCTGAAGGATCTGGTTGGAGGAGGAAATGTTTCTCCTAAAGTCAGACCCTCCT